>BJKM01000309.1:692603-1191174 GCA_015082035.1 Chaenogobius annularis | reverse complement strand
GCAGAATTGAATGGCTTTGATGGAAAAGGTCTGTCCATCTGCTTGTCCTCTCTGTGTGCTTTTGAGAGCTACAATTCAAAACGTGTCTGTTATATTCTTTGTCTGATCTTTCCAGACCAAAAGGAACAGGACAAAGCAAAAGTATGTTTGGATGGCATTCAGAGGCTCTTTTTTGGGTCACTTTCCTAGTACTCGTTGAATTGTAAATGCTCAAAGTGACAAGTGGTGCTTTTTTATTCAATCATAGGCTCAAAAACGATTAGAGTTGAGGTGTTGACTTTCTATGAGTCACTCAAAAACACTCGGATACATTCAACTTTTGTGCTTATATGGACAATTTGGACTTTATTTGTTTTGTTATGGCCTTTAAAACATGCTTAGATAACTTACGTTGGTATCTCTTATTAAACACTAGCATGTAGCTGTTGTGTTTCCTACACAGGAACTGACTTCGGACCCCATTATTGGCCACAGAAGAAATTCATAGACGATATAAACACATGCTAGCTTGACTCCGACATGCTTGATTGTGATTTGACAGCGGAAATGCTCATAACAAGTCTACAATGATCTAGAACTAAAAAGAGCGTAGAAGATCTCAAAGTTCGACCTTTCGATGTTACATGGGAGAAGTTAGAACTTTTTTAATACTTGGAGTGGAGAGGACTTTCTAAACTGGATTACTCAACTAGCATAATAAGTGAATAACTCCAGGTTTTTGAAGAAGGAACAATGTTATAGGCGTGATTAAAAAGTTTTTATATGTGTACTTTTTCAGGTAACTAACACCACAGTTTTTTAGGATTGCTGCATTTTAAATATCGAATTACCTCTGTTGACTGTACACCAGCTCTGCCTATGAATCCTCGTTTCAGTTCACCCAAATGACTATTGCACATAGTGAAGCACTGGTTTCAAGATTTTATTCTTGAAGAGGCGCTACGTTCCCACAACTTGCTGTGAAAATGTGTAAATGCGGTTTCACAGTCTAAAATCAGAACTACATCTTGCAGCTAAAATCTGTATTTGAAGCAGATTAAGCAGGGCCTTCCGGCTGTTGCCTTCAGGGAAAGAAAGCAGATTACCTGATTTATGAGTTTCTTTGTTGTTTTGTGCATATTTTTTATTTGAATATGTGCAGAAGGGGAATGTTGTAATTCTCATACTCGACTAGAGCAGAGGAATCCAGAGGTACAAGAATGGAAATCATTTTCGGTACGCCACGCAGAACCTGTAATAATATCTCACGCTTAGAGTAGGTAATTTTGTAAACATTACCATCTGGATCTCCAACATTTTAATCGCTTTATTGACTAAAAGGGGACGTAGTGTGCACTGGCAAAAGCTCCTAAACTAAAGTATCCACAAACTGAAGGGAATTAATTAACAAACAAAAAAAACACTAGTAAACAGCATATTTAACTGTAAAAAAAAGAAGAATAAACTCAGATTTACTCCCTCGAATCACTCCATGACTTCACCTTTCTGCTGTGGTCCATATAATCCTTACAATATCAATCAAAATAATATGCCGCTAGGTACACTAAGACAGCGTGACGATCAATCGACTAAAGGTTATTGATTCCGATTGGTTCATAATTGGTTTTCCAGACGATTATGACGAATGAACTCCTTGCTTTAGGATGCCGGATTCTAGAACCAACTCATCTTTGACTCCTCATTCTCAATATCCAAGTTCCTGTAAGTTGTGATTGTGGTAAACTTTTTCAATCAATAGGATGGCAGTGGTGTATCGGAGTTTTTCCTCTTAGCCACTATCTCCACTTCTCTAATTCTCCTTAATTCCAATTCCTGTTTTAGCTGTACACTTTTCTCCCCACTTCCCCTTCGCTGTCTTTCCATTTGGCCTATCTCTGCGTACCTCCCGTCCCCTCCCTCTATTACCTGCCTGCTGTGTTGCTGTCCGCGCACACACATCCCAGCATCCTCTTTTCCTCTGCGAGCTTGTAAATGAATTATCAGGCCCGCCAATGGCTTTCCGTTCTCTTATGGTATCTTAATGGCCGATCTATGCGGGCAGTGCTTTTACGGGGAGGGTGGAGATTGCGTGTGGGCGCGAGGGTGTGTGTGGGAGGGGGGTATCGAATGCCGCATGACAAATAGTAGGTCTACGGAAGAGCCTAAATTGCAACAAAGGCGTTTACTTATGTGTTAAGTATTAGCTCACCGGTGCATTTTGATCCGTGCACAATGTTTTATCACGACACAAAGTACAATACATTTGAAAGCACTGTGTGGATTGGTAATGCACACTCCACATAAGATGGTTTCACAATGGAACTACAGCCACATTATTACAGGTGTAAATTAAATATTGGACTGGAATAAACACATTTTCACAAGTTTAAAGTTAATAGCTAAACTGTACTTGATTTTTTGCACGTGAGAAAGTAAGTCAATTGGTCACATGCTCTAACATTTCATATGACCATGTTTAGCTTTGATTACAGCTCAAACTCAGCTACATGTCAAAAGATTTATTTCCATCTAGTGTTGCATTATTTTTCACCAGTTGATCTTGTTTTGATGATGTGAGAGAGTGACCACTGCACAAAGCCTTCTCCAGCTCGTCCCAAACACCCTCACTGGGGTTCAGAGCTGTAGTAGATTAGTTTCTGCTTCTCTTTAGAAGTTTTCTCTACTTGATGCATTTTTGCAATATGCTTGTGATTGTGATTTTGCCTAAATTAGAATTACATATTGCGTATACTGTATAGTCTAGGCCTATAATAAAAAAAATATGTAAAAGGCAAAAACACAGACATTTACAGTGTGATCTTGCAAGCAAGGGTATAAAATTTATAATTCTGCACTTTGGTCAATAATTTTACAGTCCATTAACAGACGCATTTATAAAATATGAAGAGATTCATATTTGTCAACAGAACATAATGTTACAATCTTTTTTATTCTCTTTTTATATGAGTTGGCCTATTGGTTTGTACGAGTGGACAAAGTAGGAGATTTGTTGGTGAGATAGTAGAGGAAGTGACACCAGACAGCTACAGATGGACACGCAGCGGGCAGACCACATTGCAAACGCACACACACTAGCACTGCACAGCCACACACACGCACACACACGTACACACAGACACAGACACACACTCCGATGAGGCTTTAAAGAAACTCAAGGGACTGCAACGAAGCAAATCATTTTATATGCGTACGCCGCTCCATCCTCATGCACAAAGGCACAATGGGAGCTCCGCGGGCGCATAATGGACGTATTAGAAAAAATAAATTATACATGTGGGAGTAAATGGAGTAAATGGACGACCAAACTTGGCTAATAGAATGGACAAAATGAGAGGAAATGACACCACTGGTCAATTATTTAAGGTGGTAAAAATAAAAATGAGTCAAACCAAGGACTTTAACTTGGTAACAGCAACTACACACAAATCTGAGTATAAAATATAATATTAAGTACATATAGTATAACCTTGTGTTTTGACTATAGCTCCCTTTATAGTTATCAGTCAATTACTTTTACCATTTTAAGTAAAGGTAGTCTAATATACCACTTGACAGATATATAGGGCTATATTTAAAATATTTAGCTTATTAGCTATTGGCCTTAAATCTCAGCACAGGCCAATATTTTGTTTAGGCCTACTAACAGCTTAGGGAAAGATAACATTTTAACTGGTGCTAGGTATGTTAACGGAATATTGCCGCATAAAGTTCTTAATCGTGATTCACTCTTTTGTCGCACTCAGTAGCAGTGCAATGTATAAACAGTAACTGAGTTTGTATTAATTTCAAATCATATTTCACAGGGATGTCAAACTTGGGCCACAGGCCGAATTTCGATGCTCAGGCTAGGTCCCAGGCCGAATATAACGTAAAAATAAAACAATACAAACTATAATAAACAAACTGCTTCATATAGCCAAGTAATAGTTCTTTGTGGACACTGTTGCACAAATCTGCAGCAGGTGAAAGACTGAGTCCATATTCATGCATCAGCAGCAGGAACAGGAACATGGACTTATGACTTGGGTTTTGACCATTCTCTTTGAAAGCGGAAGATAACTAAAAATAAGTTTTAGGAACTTGTAAAAAAAAAACTAAATGTCCAGGCAGAATCCATATAAAAGTCCTAAGATTTTTTTATTTTATTTTAGGGTAATTTTTTACTTGTGGGTTTGGAGAACAAACTGACCCTGAGGCTTCCCAGAATGATTGATTCGACTGGAAATACGAGGGTTACAGCTTTATTTTTATGCACAGCATATCAAGTAGCATGAGAGTTTTCTTTTATAAAATAGTGGACAAAATGGAATAAATAAAGAAAAAGTCCAACATCCCACGGGTGGTTTAGTCCTTACGCAAGTGTAAGGACTACACGTCTGGCCCGCGGGCCTTGAGTTTGACACATGAGATATGTCAGAATCAGAAACGTTTATTGCCATTGCCATCAATGAACAAAATTCCAAACATAGGAACTTGCTTTGGTGATTCGGTGCAACATACAAGATGAACAATAATTAAAACAACATATATGCAATAAAAAAGGGCATGCATTAAGAAAGCAATTTAAATTTACAATAGGATAAAATAAAAACAAATAGGCTTCCTATGTACACAAGAATTAACGGTAAAATTACAGTTGTAGTGCAGAAAGGGACAGTGAGTGATTCAATTGTAGTTAAAGTGGGAGGTGTTAAGAAGTGTTCATGAGTCCAACAGCAGAGGGAAAGAAACTGTTCTTGTGGCGGGAGGTTCTGGTCCGGATGGACCGTAGCCTCCTGCCTGAGGGGAGAGGCTCAAATAGTTTGTGTCCCGGGTGAGAGGGGTCGGTTTATGAAATTATGAATATGGACCACCGGTTTCTCTAGGTTCTAAAATATAGGTACTTACTAGTGGCGGCTGGTGATGCAAAATATAGGGGGGGCTATTTGACATTACTGTGTTTTTGTTTATTTTTAATGTCCAAAAGCGAATATTTTACATTGACTATATAATGCACATTTTAAATACACATTTGCAACTGAATTAATAGTAATGTAAGAAACAAACTTTATTTCCACTTTTGGTAATGGTAATACTATGTCTTAGAGGCAGATACCATTTGTGAGAAAATTTTACACTTTATAAAATATCTGATTGTAAAGAGCAAAACAAAAGTCTCAGTGATACTGTACATTGCAGTGCATAGTAGCAATTACTACTTAAGAGAAAATAAAAAACAACAATTGTTGGCGCCTGTTTCATAAAACAGTGCACAAACAAAACAAAAAGATCAGCTTCTAATTGACATTAGTTAACGTGAACTAATGTGTGTAACATTTAACATTTTTATATTGAATTATCACAGACAACATTGCTATGAAAGTTGTTCTTAAAGACATGTCATTCATACCATTCTTTCATGGGTTTTCTAATGACCAAAGCATCTATTTTTGAATTGAAGTTCAGCGATGCTTTCAGCGTTGGCATAATCCAACGTGATAACTCAAAAAAGCGCTCCAGTTTGGTGTGTGTGCAGTCAAGGTACGGAGCACATCAGATGTCTCATTGGCTCTGACTGATAAGAAATCAGCCGCTTTCACTTCATTACGATATAGTTTTTATTCACAGCCAGCTACAGTCAGGAGTTCTTCTGGCTCGTTTTGAACGTACTGTTGGGCACAGATGTCTGTAGATGCAGTTTTAAAAAGTAAACACGGAAAACAAGTGTGCGGCACTTACGCATAGAGTTGAGGGGAAACATCAGCCTTAACAGCGCCCTGATCAAGGCGCGCGCACCTGCTACGCATGTGTCTCCAGCGTATAAAGCGTAGCTCCGTGGCGTGAACACTACGCTTAAATACGCATTTCAGACAGTTTACTATAGCTTTTCCCATTGTGACGTAGTCATTTTTTCTCTGAATTTGGTGGCTAAAGATACCCATTGCTATTCTGCCAGGCTCAGGGCGAAACAGCCCCACGACGTACACTGAAAAGAGCGTCACGCTGCAGACGCCGTCAACCTATCCATAATTCTGAACAAATGATATTGTTTTTAGACTAAATAATACCATTTGACATAATTGGCTGATTGCCAGGAGGGGCGTCGCCCCATCGCCCATCGCCACTGGTACTTACTGTATATAGGTACAGTCATGAAAACAACGAGATACCTTGGAATGTCACTTCCATATAAAGTTCTCTGTGTAAATTAGACCAAAATCAAACAACAGCATGTCCCCACAGGGCCATACCATACTTGTTTGCATGCTCTAATAACATACGGATGTGAAATTGCAACTTTCTGAATGATAGACAATTGCTTTATTTATGGAAAAAAAACCCTGTCAGTAAGATTGTCACAGCAACGCTATATTGCAATATGATCACCTAAACCGCACAAAGGCTCAAGCGACCACGGTCACTGCATTTTGCATGTTAATGAGGTTCCGCGCACATGCCTAGCATAATTTAACTGTTTGATGATGAACAATTTCATGTCTTCACGCCTCTGTGCCGTGGAGACTCTGAGAATATGTAGCGGAGGGCAGTGTGAGAGAGGAAAAGGCGCTTCTACCTTTTAAGAAAACTTGAAGCTAAAGTTAACTGCTAAAATTCTCTTCAGTCGATTTGGCTCGCCCTCATGCACACTGTGTTTTAGATGCCAACTTTGGGTGCCTTGGCTTTAAATATCCACATCAATGAGCCAATAAAGCACAGCACAGACTTAACAGCGCATGAGCGCCCGACGCAGTGTCCACTTACCGATAACAGAAGATCTGAAGAGTTGCCCTTACAGTATCCAGTATACAGTATCGCCAGTGTGAAGTCTATTCAGTGTCTAAAGTCTGTGTGCTTGCTTATTAAGAAATACACATTCAGTCAATCTGCAGCGTCCAAGCCAAATTTGTCTGAAATTTCTTGCTCCTCGGCCAGTTAAATGAGTAATCTGTAAGTAAATGTGGCTGTAAATTTGCAGCAAAATGGAATTGTTAACCAATCCTCCTCATAATCCCCAGTAAACACGTAGTAAAAGCATTAAGTTATCCACAGCATTTGCTGTCAGTGCTGACTTAAACTTGTATATGGGGAAAACAAAAGTGAAACTTTTTGCGCATTTGATTTGATTTTTATTCATATAGCGCTTTTTAATACACCCAAAGACAGTTTGATTTCAAGATTTTGATTAAAAGCTTTTTGCATAATAGTCGCCATTTATTTACATCAAACGGCTCACAGCCCTAAACAGATGTCACTCATGCCTGCTCTTGTTTTTGTGCTATTATTTCAAGAAAAACCTCTATACCGGTACATGCATTATTATGGGCCTATGGCTACATGGCATACTGTAAATGGCACATTGCGGTGCTGAGGCACATAAAGGACCGCGAGGGAAATTGTTTCACCATGACAGCTGTATTTTTGTCAGTAGTTTTTCATTATAAGGTCCATGATAGTGGTTAAACACTTGTATAGGGGCTACACAGGTCAGTTCTGGAACTGTGCAGCTACTGAAGTCACGGTCCTCTTTAGTCTCTAATGTATTTAACATTTCTAACTCGATTTCAATTCAAAGGATTAGAAAAATCAGATATTAAGCTAGTATAGAAACTAGATGCTCATTTGAACAAATACTGGTAAAAAAAAATCAATAATCACGTAAACTGAACCAAATTTGACGTTTCTTGAGCAGATTTTAAATTATTTTCAGCTTTATCAGAACTAGCACAAGACCACATTTTAAAAAGAGTGTATATTTCTTATGATCATTGTGATAGTGATATGAGTATTGATTCTATTTCTTAGCATCAAAATCAAGTTTGGAATTATGGTATTCTGACTGAGGATAACGGCCAATACTTAAAACTGATCTAGTTCGATTTTGTCAAATGAGCATCTAGTTTCAATAGAATCTAGTTTTCATCATGGTATTTATATTTTTGACAACCCTAATGTCAGTTCTGTATTTTAGTAAAAGTTTAGACTTGCTTTAGCTTTATTCTAGACCAGGTGATTCTCTGAAAGACAGAATTCATAAAATCTATTCCAAACTATTCCAAAACTTGAATTTGAACTGCAAAGTTCTGTTTCAAACTAAGTCTCTTAAATATATGCACATAGAAAGTAGCCATTGCATTCTTGTTCAGGGCCATATCCAAACCGGACTCTAAAAGCCTCTAAACAAGGCAGTCACTTTCTAAAACCCCGCTTTCCCTCTTCTCCCGTGTAATTCAGGAGACATGGAATTAGTTCAGGTGTACTGTGTCGGTTTTGGCCAAGAGTAAATTATCTTTGTGTCTTGGGCTTGATGGGGGACATGAAAAGACTGTGTGTCCCGGCTACAATGGGCTGCGCCAAACTTTGTCACCTTATTAAATGGGCTTCATTTGCTCATAGTGCTCATAGCATCAATGGAGCCAGACGGTCTCCTGTCGCTGCAGTTATGAGCAGAGAATGGGCCGTATTTCCAATATACTCCTGTGCTTTGGTGCCATTGGCGCAGAGGAGCACGTCGGACCTCGCCCTGGTACTGTGTTTACGGTGCGAAACGCACAAGCAGATGCACTTAAGCATTTATGAAGCAATAAATCTAGAGTCTGTGCAGTGGCTGGTTACTTGTCAAAAAGCACACAAACCAACCAGTTTTTCCCTCTGCTCTCATTTATTGATCTATGATCATGTGTAATCTAATTGATTAAAATACTGCAGAGCTTGGCAAAAGACTACGCAATTGGTGCAATCATTTTTTCAACCATCCATCAGAAGTATTCCTTGTCACTTAAATCAGAAGATGACATTGCACCACTGGGAATAACAACACTTATTAAAACAATAATAAAAAGATTAGGAGTTTTCAAAAGCATCAATAATTACTCATACATTAAAAAACACACATCACCTGACAGAATACAGCAATTGGAGCAATATTGGTGCTATATTCACTTGCGGTGGTAATAATGCTGATGCTCTATCAGGATTCTAAGCAGGTATGCAAAACAAATGACAAACGATAATGTGTAAACATCCAATAAGGTATAAGTGATTTCCTCACCTTAGGGTAATTTGACAGCCACGTACATTTGTCATACTTAAACTGCAACCTTAAAGACAAGTTTTAAAATGAAAAAAATGAAAAGATATTCATTTTTGTCAATATCGCCCACCTATCTACCAGTCGACACTGTAAATCAAAGTCATATGGGGTTTTCTGTTAATACAGCTCTATAGTGACACAAACTGTCTACTTTTCCCCACCCACGCTTCCTTTTGCTTGGCCTTTGTCCTGCTTTGTGAGTGACAGTTTTAATTACCTCAAAAAGTTATATAAGCTGTAAAGATGTATCAAAATCTAATCATGACCCTAACAGTATACCATGACAAGAATTTTTGCCATGACTCCCCCTACTTTGTACTGTTCCCTCTCTTTATTCATCTGGATGGAGTGGGTTGACTTAGAGTGAAATGCATTGTCTTCTACTTGTGTTGGGTTCTCACTTCTTAAACCACATCTGTTTGAGACCTAGAACTAGCCTTGAGCTAACGGCATCTTACAAAACCTTATCAATAACAATTGCGTGCTCGTATGTGCGCACTTAAGCTAGTCTAATAATGCCGCTCGTGTGTGTGGCCCTCTAAATGCTCGCAGGGTAATGTGATTTACCAGTCACTTCAATCCATCAGTTATACATATGAGTCCATCCTTCTACAAAGCCAACAAGCCACTCCTTGAGATATGTGCCGTCTTAAGCCTGAGGAAACACGAATCCAGCCGATCCAGCTTTGAGTCGCTGTAACAAACAAAAGATTTACCAAGCGCTTTTCAGATCCCTATCTTGGTGCACATGCAGAGAGGCTCCGAATAAGTGTGCGTGCGTGTGTGTGTGTGTGTGTGTGTGTGTGCGCACTGGTTTCCCTACAGTACTTGCTTGTTTTTCATTAACCTAATGGATGACAAGGGAGTCAGCACTTGAGTTTAGTGGTCGTTTGGGAAAGTATGTGAAGCTAATGCCATGAAAATGCGTAGAAATTACTTAATCATCATTTTTTACAATGTCTCTCTGAAGTGTTTTCCTCTTCTATCTTTAGCCAAGCTCAGATCCACTTTTCACAGCGCTGCAGCCCGATATCCCGCAGCTTGTTAAGTACACCTCCTGACGCAATCAGGATAACAATTCTATTATTATTTTTCTTCCACAGCCGATAAGACATCAGATCTTCTAGCTGTTGTGGTCGGTTACCAATATTTGCCACTATAAATTAGGCGGGGTAGTATGGCCTACATTTATCATCATGATATAATCCAAAATCCAAATCCACTTTATTTGTATTGCACATTATGCAGAACCATTTCCAAAACACAAACATAAAAAACAAAGTATAATTATAATAAGTGCTCAATAAGATTTGACTAGTCCTAAAACACATGGTGCATGTGGCAGAGTGGTTAGAGCTTTTCCAATAGGAGATCATAAGTTTGATTCCCGGGTCAGACCAACATCACACGATCTCTCTGGGTGGAATCTGCATTCATTCCCACGTTCCTGTGGGTTCTCTCTGGGTATTCATCTTCCTCCCACCCGCATGCATGGGTTAGGTCAATTGGCATCTCTAAAATGTCCCTAGTGAATGAATGTGAGAGTGAATTTGCCTGTGTCTCTGCCTCTGTGTCTGTGTAACTCTGCGACAAGCTGGCCCATGTTCAGGTATACCCCGTTTAAGGGTCAAAGTCACTGTCATGGGCTCCAGTCACCCACGACCCCTAACAGGAGTTAATGCATCTCTAGGTATATCACAATTAGCAGCAATTTCTGTCCATCTCACTCCACAACTGAGGAAAATCAGCTCAGTGAAAACAAAACACATATCATGAACCTCTGATATGGCCATTCCTAATGTTATAATGTCAATATTAAGATTTTAAAATCTAAAGTAAAGCCCACTCAATCACAGTTAAGTGAACAAATTACCTTTTCATATGGGTATAACGATACAGGAATCTGACAATTCTGTTAAATTCACAATTCAGAACCTACGATTCCATTCATCACAATTCTGTCCCGATTCTTAAAATAATAAACTTAATGAAACTGTGGTATAATTGAGTTGAGCGGGAACAAAAATTGTTCAATGGAGAACAGGGAAAAGTCTCGCTGCTAAAATATGCTATAAAAGTAGATTGACTTGTAAAATGTGTGTAAAATATCCAATGTTCATGTGACCAACAAGTCAACAATGCACCGATTTCATGGGTGGGCCAAAAAACGGCTTTTAGTCTGTGTAGAAACTTATTTAACTAAAACAATTGGAAGGAGGATTACGTGGAATGGCGGTGGCCCAGACGGGCTTCTGGAATAAGGTGAATAGTAATTTGATGCTGCGTTTGTCCGCGTGACATTAGTAAAAAGATGTGGCTGTGCCATTTTAATGTTGTTTTTTCAGCATGCATTTCTCAATTTTGCGTCGAGAAGGATCGAGACACTTGTATTGTGACGTTTAAGAATCACTATACATTGCAATTGCAAAAATAGTTTAACTGATTGTATATAAATTCCTTGTATTGTTCAATTCAAACACAATTTTAACAGACATCTGATGCACTGAGGGCTAGGGTTTAGGGAAAAAATATGCAATAAATATCAGGATTTCTGATGCCTCACATTGATTTTAGCATAATTTGTCGTCAATCTCTAATTGCAATCTAAATGGGGTATCACAACATCCAGAGTAGCCATAAATATTTAAAATGGCAATAAAACGTCATCTAGATGCAGTTTCTATTTACAATCATCAGTTTCTCCATTGAGGTCATTGTTTGGTCTGGCAAGAAATATAAACAGTGAATCGGTGTCTAGAGACATCACAATATGTCGAGTGCATACAGTCACAGATAAGAGGGAAATGTATCAAATCAATACTGTTTAGAACCTTTTGAAATAGTGGAACATAAATGTGATCATCCATTTGTTAAAGATGGAACAAATACATTATAGATAAATGAACTACCGTATTTTCCGGACTTTTAGCCGCTCCCCTATATAAGCCGCATTTGCTCTATTTTTAAAAAAACGATAATAAAACAATACATAGGCCGCACCTTTTGTATAAGCCGCAGAACTCTTTCCTTGACTTTTGGCATCGCATGAGCTCGTCCCGCTGTCCCCTCCGTCCCCTCCAGCGTCTCACCGTACATTCATTGATGTTAAGCTTGCGTGCAGCCGTGCGGTTTCCTAGCAAGATCGATGGCCTTCAGCTTAAAACTTGCTTCGTACGAACTTCTTCGTTTGGGTTCCATAATGATGGGGCAAGAATTTGAAAATAATTTATAGTTGATAATTTGTCGTCCGTGTTCTATTTGCTAGCTGAATAAAAAAGCAACATCTGCTTCTTTGCTTAACTTTTCTGTAGTTTTGATTCTAATTCCGGTTAGTTCGCCCCTAGCGGTGAAAGAAAAAAACCACAGAAAAGCCGCAGCCTCTAAATAAGCCGCATGGCTCAAAACATCTGACAAAAGTAGCGGCTAATGGTCCGCAAAATACGGTACTAAAGGATTCGGTTCAGTTCAGACACGTGACCTGTACGCCACTGGCAGCCATGTTCAGAATCAGAATCAGAAAGGGGTTTATTGGCATCGTCAGTGAACAGAATTCACAAACTAGGAACTTGCTTTGACATTAAGGTGCAACATACAACAATGGTGGAGAAAGTTCACAGCCCTGTGGAAGGCCTGTGTTGATAGTCCAAGTGAGACATTCTTCCTCAGTCGCACGCACTGCCTCCGATCCGTCAGGAAGTCAGTGATCCACCTGCAGGTGGAGTCAGGCACGTTGAGCTGGGAGGGATTGTCCTGGAGCAGAGCAGGGAGGATGGTGTTGAGTGCAGTGCTGAAGTCCACAAAGAGGATCTTAGCATAGGTTTCCGGGGAGTCCAGATGCTGCAGGTTCTAGTCCAAATGTAAACAAATGTAATCTCCAAAGGAAATCAGAATAAACTGCTCAAATATCAGAACAGTTCTAATCTCTACTGTCAGCTGTGGTTCTGACGTTTATACAAAAACAAATTACATTGCACAAAAGTACAGCAACATTTTAAAACGCAAATGTGGCTTTGTTGCAAAAAGTCAGTGATTAGTATTGGTGATTAGAATTCAGGTCAAACATTTTTGCATTCATAAAAAGGCAAAGTACCAAGAGTAAACACCCACTTCCCGTAGTATTGGATAGCACTACGATTTGATTTAAAGCTTTAAATGGACGACTATTTATGAAAAATGTTAGCAATCTATCTTACCACTAACCACAACAAAAAGCCACACACGTAGCCGATTCTGACATAGATAATTAGGTGCAAATTGTCCAGCCCCAACCCAGCACTAATCTCCCTCATTGATTTTGTCTTCCATACAGAGGATATGACCTTACAGGTTGCGCTGGGCAGCACAGAGGAGATCCAGATGGCTTAAACACCTGCGCACTCGGACCTAGGGAGCTCTACGGCAACACACACCGGTTAAGTGGCATTGCACCTCGCCCGCTGCGTCCTCCTCTCAACTCGCAGATATTCACACTGGTTTCTATTAGCCTGCAGTGAGTCCTATTATTCACCACACACCTGGACACCGCTGCATACACGCAGCTCAGAAAATATATATCTGCTGCTGGATAATGCACTGCGATTGCATTGATGAGGCATGAATCACAACCTCCAATGGGAAAATGATTATCCTTCATTTTACACACTTTTTAGCACATATGCGCTTCGGATATGGGACAGATATTTTTTTTCTCTTTCTCAAAGCAGAAGTAAATTGCCTATGGCATTAATGACAAGACATGTCATTCCGTACCAGTCTGTGAGAAATTGTACAAAATGGATCTGGTGAATGAAAACAACCAAATATAACTGTGTAATGTAAGTGCCTATAGATTATTAATGGTTTGAGCACTGGTGGTTGAGCATTTAAAGGTATGTAAGCAGTGAGGATCGTATTCTTTTGTTCATAAAACATTGAAAACAATAACAAAAGCAATAAATAAGGTGTCATAAAGATATGAAATGAATGATGATAGTGTACAAAATATAAAAATGTGCGAAATGAGTACATTGTTCATAGTTCATGTGTTGAAACGAGGTGGAAAAAAAAGCTTGTTCTCACAATATATAAGCTTTATTATGAAAACATTGTCAAATTAGCACCTAGAGATTTATTGCTGCATTTATGTCACAGTCGACTCATCTCCTGTCTGTTGGTATCTCCACTCTACCTGTTAGCCACGCCTCCTCATCAGACCCACTCCCTACACCTGTCTCTGCTCCACTCTACCTGTTAGCCACGCCTCCTCATCAGACCCACTCCCTACACCTGTCTCTGCTCCTCTCCACCTGTTAGCCACGCCTCCTCATCAGACCCACTCCCTACACCTGTCTCTGCTTCGCTCTACCTGTTAGCCACGCCTCCTCATCAGACCCACTCCCTACACCTGTCTCTGCTCCTCTCCACCTGTTAGCCACGCCTCCTCATCAGACCCACTCCCAACACCTGTCTCTGCTTTCGCTCTACCTGTTAGCCACGCCTCCTCATCAGACCCACTCCCTACACCTGTCTCTGCTCCTCTCCACCTGTTAGCCACGCCTCCTCATCAGACCCACTCCCAACACCTGTCTCTGCTCCTCTCCACCTGTTAGCCACGCCTCCTCATCAGACCCACTCCCAACACCTGTCTCTGCTTCGCTCTACCTGTTAGCCACGCCTCCTCATCAGACCCACTCCCTACACCTGTCTCTGCTCCTCTCTACCTGTTAGCCACGCCTCCTCATCAGACCCACTCCCTACACCTGTCTCTGCTCCGCTCTACCTGTTAGCCACGCCTCCTCCTCATCAGACCCACTCCCTACACCTGTCTCTGCTCCTCTCTACCTGTTAGCCACGCCTCCTCATCAGACCCACTCCCTACACCTGTCTCTGCTCCTCTCTACCTGTTAGCCACGCCCCCTCATCAGACCCACTCCCTACACCTGTCTCTGCTCCTCTCTACCTGTTAGCCACGCCCCCTCATCAGACCCACTCCCTACACCTGTCTCTGCTCCTCTCCACCTGTTAGCCACGCCTCCTCATCAGGCCAACTCCCTACACCTGTGACCGCTGTGGCTTCATTTAAGCCTGCCCCTGTCTCTGCGCCAGTGCCAGATTGTTCTTGTGTTATGCCTGACCTTCTAGTAGTTTTCCCCGAACTGATCACCTGTTTCCGCCCTCGTCTGTCCCCGACCTGCCTCGTCTCTCCCCTGGATATTACCTCAGCCTTGTGTCTTCGACCACTAGTTTCGCCTGGTCCCTCCTGGTTAGACACCTGCTCGGCTCTGTGGCTGAACCGCTCACCACTGGACCAGATAATCCACCTGTTGTTGGTTTTACCTTTAGTCAGCAACGCCAGTCTTACTCCTTCTCAGATCTCGCAGAAGATCACTGTGAACAAAGACTTTTCACCCTGCCACTGTATAAACTATTAAAACTGCTGTGATAATAAAGGTCTTTACTGACTGATATTCCATCTGCCTGTGCTGCTTTTGGGTCCTCACCATACCTGTGACCATTTATTCCACTTGCATCTGTAGATTTATGCATTTTTCTCACATAAGGACATAAATATCAACTCTTAAAGCACCTGCACACACCAAACTTTGCAATCTTGTACTTTGATTTTAAAGAATCGTACTGAAGTTTTGCTGAATTTGTTGCTCTCTAATGCAAATTTTCACAAAGATGTAGTTTACTTAAAAACTAATGTAGCAAGGAATTTAAACCAGGCTCTATTAATTTTTAAGACATTGATGTCCCAAATATGTGAACATTAAGCTATTAACACTAATTTAAACACAGATTTTTGACATTCGTAAGAAAGTTGTAATTGCTACAATTGTTGGAAACATTGTAAACACTGAGGGTGGGTGGGTCAACATGAACTTTTTGAACTATTTCCTTGTACATAATACGTAAGTACAAATGTACATGCATGTTCTGGTTATGTTCATTTCAAACGTAAAAAAAACATTGATAAAACCAAACACGGGGTGAGTGCACAGAAATACAATTAAAATTGTGACTAAGGCCAGGGTTAAACCAGGTCCAGGTGTGAACGCACCCTTAGATTCATATTAAGTTCAATTTAGTGCCACATCCTTTTAATACGAATGTACCACAGTTAAAATATGTGATTTACTGTTGCACAAAGACAAAAAAGCAATAATTTGAAGTGGACCTATTAGTTATCAGTAAGAAAACACAGTATATTATTCCTGTATATGTTCTCAATGGCGGTAAAGCTCTGTCATTTCTGATGCTTGATTTAGCCGAGCCTCTGTATTTCTCTGTCTGATGGCACCGCTCACAATTCACACATAGCGGCTGCTGTCGAGAGGAGCCGCCATTGATTTGCTTCTGGTCTGTGAATCACAATCAGACGTATCAGGTGTCCTGGTTTAACCTGTTGTTTAGTGAGAAGACTACCTTTTTTAAAAAGTATAAACGTGCACATTTTTCTTTTATATTTCCATGCACCATAGATCAGGCACGCACATTAGTCCATTATATATACTATCGATCCTTTAAAAAAATCATGTTTAAAATTACTGAATGGAGGCGACAGGGGGCAAAATTAAGTAAACTTCACACATTTTCTATGAGTAACAGTCTTGGATTTAAATGCTAATGATTTGAAGTCTTTAAAGCAATAAGTCTAGTCTCAAAAATGTATGTGAGCTTCACAAAAATTATAATTTGTGGTATGTAATGTATTTAATATATAAAATGAAAAAAACTATTGTGGGCTCAACATTTCTTCAAAAAATGTGAGTGTCCGCCAAAATCACCTAGATGTTTTATATTTTGTGATATTCTGGGGCGAGTCCATGTTTCTCCATTGAACTCGCATTATGTTCCTCTTTTGCCTCCATACTTGACTTGAAATGTTTTTGTTTACAAACTTTAATATACATAAAAGAAAAAATGACATAATCCCTCGGTAAAGGAAAGAGCCCATCTTGTAATAGTTTGGTCATGGAGTCTATATTTAAAATATGTACTCTAATTTCACCTTTCAAACGCTCAACATTATAAAAGTTTCATAATGGGTACGACTTAATAAAGTGAAATTGTAGTTGTGGGGGTGCTGCTGGACATTGCCCCTCTGCTCGCTGAATCCTCCTAATCCCTGTCCACCTGGTGTAATAACTATGATTGAGATAATAGCTCGTCCACAGAAAAGTTGCTCGACCTTACCACCAACTTTCCCCCTTGAGCGAAGTAATGGCAAAACAAGCTGACAGCACCAGACGGGACCCAGACATCATTCTGCTCAGTCGAGCCCAAAGATCGCAGCTGAAAATCTCACATTGGTGCAGAAAGAGACGTGTGTGTGTGTGTGTGTGTGTGTGTGTGTGTGTGTGTAAAACGTGTCCGACAGCTCACCTCTACGTTCCCCTTTGGCACCACTTAACATGTTCTGGGCTGTCTTTCTCATGCTAACAGTTTTCCCAGGCCTGTCTATAGTCAAAGATATATATGTTCACACTGCGTCCTCTCCTTCATACCACCTTGTATCCATGTCCCCTCTGCGCTACAGCTTTATTTAACAGTCCATCCATCCTCGCCTCCTTCTGTTGCTTCCTTGAACCTTGTCCGCTGCACAATTATTTTTTCTTTTCCTTCCTTCTGCTAGACTCTATACATTAGGAACTAGTCTGTTTGTTCTACACAAAACCTAATCTATATCCAAAAACTATATTGACTTCATTTAATTTTTAATACCCCTTTTTTTTAATTCTAGAAGCGAAAATGGGTGAAATGGGGAGGGAGAGGGCAAAGACATTCGGCGAATGTTCGAGGCTAGGAAGCGAAACCCACGTAACCCCCATAAATTACGTTTATTTTTTAATAAATAATAGTGGTGTAACCAGGTAATACCTGATATTTGGACTGGTTCTCACCGGGTTTGGACTGCTTGACTAGTCCAGGCTTGGTTCTGACTGGTTCTGACTGGTTCTGACTGGTGAGCATCCCTTTTATGATTTTATGTGCAATTTAATTTGTCTTCAGTGGTTAATTTGTTAAGCCAATACTATGAAACATAAAGTTATAAAGTGTTTGGGGGAAACTGAGTCAAAAAAGTGGGTTATCCAGAGATTGCAGACAGTTATTTCTCTACATTTGTGCAACATTGGAGTGAGAATGGATGGAGCTCACAGTTCAATCCAAACCATGTTCCCCACTCTTGGTTCAGAATTGGTTACAGAGTATAGACTGACGGGTGGACAACGCTAACCCGCTAGCTGCTGTGTTCCAAACAGGATGTGAGCACCGCGGCAAATGGGCTCCTTCAGGTCTTCCATTCACTGCCTATTGAAACCTCTATCAGTAATGGTGCGTTCAGACAGTGGCGTCCAAATTCGCGCCAGATGCCCAAGTTGGACGCCGGTACATTTGAAGAGTATAAGGGCCAACCTAAATTTAAAAAATTGCGGGGCACTACAAGAATAAACTCATAATTTGACTAGAATAAACTCGTAAATGAATGAGAATAAAGTCATACATTTATGAGAATAAAGTCGAAGTCAAAATAAAGTTTACATTTAAACGTTTAGGGGCCGGTGTCAACGTTCCAATTCAAAGTGACGTGAGCACGGCCAGGACTCAAACGAATGGGCTTGGAAGAGTAAACGGCTTAGAAATACATAAAAGCAAAACAGATCACCACCTCTGAGCGCGGTCAGTGTCCTGCCCAGTGCCCAGTGCCCAGGACCTGAGCTCCGGACGCAGGCCCTTAACAAGAAGGACATGGGGGCACTGCACGGGGGAAATTATGTTTATGATGTCTAAATGGCCGCATTATAAAGTTCGCAATCTATTGCGGGCTTTTGTGTAAACTTTTAACTCATCCAAGCCATTTTGGCTACGACTTTATTCTCGTTAACTTGCGAGTTTATTCTTGTTAATTTATTAGTTTATTCTCGTAAATGTTGGACTTTATTCTTGTTAAATTATGAGTTTATTCTCCTAGTCCCCCCCCATTTTTTCATTTAGGTTGGCCCTCATACTCCGTCGTAGAAGGCAGACACTTTGGACACTTATTTTTCAGACACGTCTGAAAATAAACTGACCAGAAGACGAGCGTCCGAGACGTCCAGCGCACATGCGCAGTGGAGGGGTTGTTGTATTTTCCGGTGTTGCTGTTCTCTTGGTGCAATGGCAGACCAGTTTGAGAGAGTGGCTTTGGTGTATTTGCTTTACAAAGTCCTAAAACAGAGGTGATCGGGTCGGCGCCTTGTCTGGGTCCACCAGATGCTTCTGAGGTGAGCAGAGTTTAGTGAATATCATCATTTTAAAATTTTTACTCAGATTTTTTACCGGTGCAGGGTTTGTTTTGGTCCTTCTTCCTACATGCGTAGGTAGGTCACTGGAGCGTAAACTCTAATTGGTTGCTGCGCTGATGCTTAAATGCGGGATTTGCACCACTCATGCTCAAAACGCACAGCAAAAAGTCTGGACGCTCCTTAACTCTTGCTGGCAGAGTTGTCTTTCTGGACTTAAAATGTTTGTTTGTAAAATGCTCTACATGAGCCTGGTGTTTTTATTTCGCTATTGTCTTTGTAAATGAAGCTATGAACAATAATAACTGACCAATCAGGCGCCTTCTGTCGTTGAGGTCCGCTCCAGCTCACGTTAGCAACAGGTTTGATTGACAGCTAACAAGGCTCGTTGCTAAGCTCTCCTGATTGGATCACATAATACATAAGAATATTCGTAAATATCTATTACAATTTAAAATGTACTAGACCGAAGGAACAGAGTCGAAAACTTTGGGCACATAATCTGTAAATATAGTTTAGGCGGGTATCAGGAAAAACAAGAAAAATTTACAAACTGTTCTCTTTGTGTTAAATGGTAGGAGAAGGCTCTGTAATCAAGCCCTAACATGTGCGCTCACAGACCAGTGGCCTCCCCTTGTTCATGGTGACACTGTGGAGATGTAATCACGCTGAGTGCTGAGAGCACCGCGGAGGTGTGCCACTTCCAAACGCTTGCGCCCGACATCAATCATAAAATCCTTTCTGCCGATTGGACAGCTGACAGTGTGGGCATTACGCATCGTCTCCTTTTATTTCAATCAATCATGTCCCCGACAGTGGGAAAAAAGAATGGCCGACCAATTGCCAAATGATATTGGCTGGCTTTCATTGGACTTAGTGAGTGATTATGTTGGATTCACACTAGAGTTTTAAAAGTTGGAAGGGAAAGTGTGTGAAACTTTGGATGGTAAATGCCGCTGGAAGATGGCACCGCACAGACCTGTTGGGTCTATCAAAATTGTGCAGCCCTACTACACAGTGCACGTTGCCATCTATCATAAAGAATTTGTGATTTTTGGAAAATAATATCACGGGTAACTTGAATATACTAGGATGGTTGTCTCTAGGGTAAAATCTAGTAGAAAATCAGACAACAAAAAACCAAGGCACACTATATGAAAAATATAACCTTTATTCCTTCAGGGCACAAGGACAAACCCATATCACGGGTAAATTTGCATTTTAGTTTTCAAAACTCAGATTAAGTTCAGACTGCAAATTTTTCTGTCAAAGAGCTTTAAAGTGTCAATAAAAATGATGAACTGCTAGACCACAATCCTGCATTCAGAAACAGTGTTGGGACTAAGGGCATTTAAGTATAACTGAGTTTCTAACAGCATAATTTTTCTCAGTAATGAGTCATCAAATGAATTACTCTTTCCTCTGCCATAACGCGGTTACAGTTACTATCAATGTAACTCTCGTTGCAGCGGTGAAAGAATCAAACACCAAACACTCTCGTCTCATTTGGAGTAGCTGCAAAGTTGTATTTGTTATACGGAAGTAAACACAAGCAAGACATGGAATTGGAGAAACTAAAATGTTTTCAACAGTTTCATCATGTTGCACATTAAGTTGCTTTTTTCTGTGCAGCATATTTCATTTTCAATACAAGAAACTCCATGGAAACACTGACACTAAAATGTCATTGCAAAGGTACAAGCTAGGAATGCAAGCACTCTGATAAACCTTTCTTGTTGTTTTCCTGCAGGTTATACCTCTGGCTAGAACATAAACGACTACATATAGTCCATACTCTTTGCGCTGAGGTCCTGGCAGTGACAGTGGCTCGTCTTCATCTGCTAACAACAAAGTGAGCTTCTATTTTGGTGCGTTGCGTCTACAGTTTGGCTGATCGGCTGATAGTGAACCGGGACTGAAAGCTGAGAGCGCATTCATATCTCCCCTTAGCTGCCGTATTCAAAAATACAAGAGATTGCCAGATCTGATTACACTGTGTATGAATGTGTGCTCAGCGTGGAGGGATCGCCAGGCGTAAGTGTCTATGTGAGGAGAGATAAGAGCAAGCAGAGGGCAGGTGTGGGACGTAATGAGACTAAATCAATTCATACCAAGCAGAGGAAAAATAAAAGGGGCATTAGGCATCATAGAGGAAAAGCTAAAGGGTACAGATGAAAGTATAATGACTAACTAACTAATTATTACTAACTAACTAATCACTCACTTTCTGCGCTCACAACTGTAAATTTAACTGTAAATTCGTGTGTACATAATAAGCCTATTTTTATTTTATACTATAATAATTTGATTTCTGATTTATTGATCAGTGTTTTATGTTGCACATTAATGCCAAAACAAGTTCCTATGTTTGTGAATTCTGTTCATTGACAATGGCAATAAACCTATTCTGATTCAAACACTTTACATAAAGTAGTGGAAAAAATTTATTTCAAATAAGGGCTCACTCTTTTTTATACTTGGACAATTTTCTTTTAGAGGCAACGTTTAAACACACTCTGATTTAATCCCTTAAGGAGGTGGCAAAGCAAATGAGAGACTCATGTGCCTCTCATTCTGCTTCTGATTGGAGAAGCATCTTGAGAGCCAAAACACCAATTAACTACATCAACAACTTGGGCATCATGGCCAATGTTTTTGTCATTAGTAGGGCTGTAGTCGACTAAAGAAATTGTTGGTCAACTTAAGACATGTCCTGTGCATCGATAAGTCAACTAAAAGTGAGCATAGCACTGGCAAAAGCTCTCAAAATAATGATTAGGACTATCTTGGTATGTTTTGGAATATCTCGATAACAAATTCAGACAATATTCTGCAACCCATGGTGAAACATGTCTTTAAATATATAAGTTGAGGTTTGATTATCAGAAAAATGTGCTAAATGTCTGTAAAATGTATCACAAAAGAGAAGAAATATCACCTTTATTCTCTTATTTCAAAAAGCTCTTATTGTAGCTTTTTATTTTCTACTATAATTGATGCACTCAATATTCAGATTTTGCATATCTGTCATCATTTTTTACTGATATTATTATAAAACATTTAAGGCATGGAGTGAGTCAGCCAGAGTTTGGGGAAACATTTACATATGAAAAAGCAGTTTACTCTTGTGAATGCAGCTTAGGTTAGATACTTTGCCAGAGCATATCAATACTTAATCATTTTGACAGCTTTTTCCACATGCGCCACATCACACGCATTTTAGACGAACAATTGATGCACACGAACCGCCAAGAATTTCTTTAGTCAACTATTGTTATCAGTAAAAGCTACATTTGATTTGAACATGTAGACCTGATAATTTGGGTTGAATATAGGTCACTGGATCTTCTACACACACTCCCTTTAATATTGTGGCGGGTGTGTAAATTTTTACCACCAAAAGGCTCTTAAAATTTAAACAAAACTGTCTTCAGAATTCATACAAAGATCGTCAATATCCATATTTCAAGATGTGAGCAAGAGAAACGGCTTCCTTGAACATACCGCGCGGAGAAATGTGTGCAGCGGATGCCAAATGTGTGTTAGTTTATATGCGCAAGAACAAACAGCCCAATAATATATTTATAGATCAAAATAATGGCACTTTTTGAACGCAGCGACAGTAGACCTTGGCAGGCGGCGCTGGAAATATAATCACAGATGAGGAGGCTCCTGTCAAAACACATTTATGTGCTTTTATTTGATTATGACTCATGACAAACGCCATGAGGCTAACGAAGATTGGGTGTAAAACGAGTGCTGTTGGTGAGAGGGTCGGATATGAGAAAAGACTGCAGGCTGCTGTCCACATTGGCCACACTTGTATTGATCGGTTTTGCATGAGAAATTTAAGATACACAAGCCCAAATTGAAGCTTTCTCTCGATGCCAGGGCCACAAACACAACAACAATTACAAAAAAAACAGCAACACTTCAGGCTTTTATGTTTTATTCCAAAACAGTAGATAATGTAAAAACAAAAATAAATCTTGCACCGCTCCTTCAGATAGAATTTGATATGTTCTAGTTTGTGTGGTTTATCCTCCTTACATACAAAATTGTGCACAGTATTAATATTTTGTCCACTTAAAATGCGACTTAGACGTTATTCTTACTTTAGTATTTTCTTGGACTACTACTTTGTATTTCTACTTGAGTCATATTATTTTCAAGAAACGGTACTTTTACATGAGTACAATATTTGGCTGTTCTACCCACCAAAGCCAGACAGTAAGACACTAGTTCAATACAAACTTTAGAAACATGAATTTGAATTATAATTGCATTTATTTATTTTTGTCTTTAATGTGTTGCACCTTGTTTTAGTGATCAGCTAGTTTGGTAAGGTTTTTAAATGCCCCTGGTCTGGATATGTATAGTTCTAACAAGGGCAGGAAGAGGAATAACAATCGCAATTTGAATGAACACAATTAGCAAATCTGAAAGGCTGCAATATTTGAAGTATCTTCATTTTCTCAACAGATAAGATATCCTGTCTTATTCTGCATAAAAACTGCTCGCTAAGCAATATGGGAAAAAATTATCAGTTTAGTTTTCTTCATATTGATTGATTTTGATTTTCAAATTGATTTAGTCTTGTCAAAAACAAAATAAAAATTAGTAATTAGTCTATTAGTCATGATTTCAGGAACATAAACAATACAGACTTTTAATCTGTGCCATTTAATTAAAAAAAAATTCTGACCTCTGTTCAAATCCACATGAGAATTGTCTGTGGACGTGTTGATTCAAAAACACATAACATTTTCTTGACGATTAGACATGAAAGCATCTTCATATATCTGTCTTTCGATTAATTAGCCAGCCGTACTGCTAACCCTTTAGATCTATACAAACATTAGTTCAATCTTTTTCTAAGTTCTCCTGGATGCGTGTGAACTTTGAGCAGAATCCCATTATTAAAACCTAATCACAATGCTTACTGAAAAAAATTGCAATTGGATATTTTTTTCCCCAAATTGTGCAGGCCTAACATCTACCTCACGCATTACCCAGTGAATCAGTGGCTCTGAATTGCCAGTAACAATAATGAACGGTACATTATCGCTGCCTGGACTCTACCTACAGCCTCTCTCTGCACCAGGATGTTAGCAGCAGATCCTTTAAGTCCAGTTATCTTATCAGGTTCACTCCCCAGGGCCCGTCCGGCTCATCACAAAGATGCGGAGTTGCCGGTTTAGCACTCGTCCTTGCTTGCACCACTTTTGAGCGGGTCGGGACAAGGGTAGAGCTGAAACAACACACCAGACACCAACACCAGCCTGCGAAAGTCAAGGAAACTTTTGGGGAGGCAAGGCATGCAAAGACAACACAAGCTACTGTATATGTGTAATTGTATTTGTTTATTTACATGATGGGATTATCTGCATGGCGTTCACAAAATGGGATTGTTAAGTGTCAAGATCAGCAAATAAACATAAAGACACTTTGCTTTTATCAATTTCCGTGGGATAAGAATAAAGAAAGAAGTGGCTAGAATTTATGAGGTGAGTGTTGTTGTTTTCTATGGTAACTTTAAAAACGTTTTTTTTTTTTTTACTCTTCCAACAAAGGCCTGGATAGAGAAGTGCTGTAGAGGTGGGTCCTGTTATATAAAAGAAAGAATTAGGCAGATGAGCTCGAGTTTACTGTCTTAAAAACATAAAAAACAGAGCTAATTCATTCATTTTAAAGCATTTGCAGCGGTGCAAATTCATTTCTCACTTACCTCCTTAATTCTGAACATCCTAATTATCATTCTTTGAGTTTATAACCGTATTTCTTAACTTTCAGTGCAGAGTTTACAGTCAATGTAAAGCGAACAACAGCTAGCATGCTAACAGTGCACATACCGTTTCGTAGAGAATAAAACGCTCTTTAAGTCGTCGCACCGAGCTAACATGTAGTGCAACAAAACAGATTTTAAATGTTCTACAATCAGCTGATGGATGCGCCTTGGACCTGGAAACGAGAAATATGCTGAATACAGTTATTGTCAAGATTATTCGGTTAATTGCTAGCGTAATTGTAGCGACTAAAAAGTAATAGTCGTGATATTTTAGAAGCAAAATTAAGCTATTTCGATTCAGTTTCGTTTATGTCTATAATCGTGAATAATCATAACACTAAAATTTGAAATTGAGACATCCCTAGGAGTCACATAAATATTTCACTTTATCTAATCTACACTGGCTTATAAAACATAAATCACAAAACATTAGCCAGATCATAAATGAGAATATGTTTATATTTCCTTTACCTTTTTGACAGTACTTCTTTCAAATAATCAGGATGTCAATAATACCTAACTAATCATCATTATATTTCTTCTCTCTATATACAGTGTATGTTTAAAAAGGTAATTTCAGGCCAATCAGCTTTAACTGCATGAAATCTATCTGACAATACCCTGGGGAGAATCCAGTCATTAAGCACTCACTAATGCAGATATTAGAGTTTCTGACACATCACTTCCAAACCGCACTATTAAAATATATTATCTTGCATCATGGCAGCACTTGAGGCTAATGTCACACACAAGCAACACTAATGTGGCATGTCTGTCGGAAATGTTCTATTGATACGCAGAATTACTCTGGTCAATGTGTGTTGGGTTTCCAAAATAAAATGGTTCTAAAAATGAATAAATGATATGCAAAAATATGAAGTAGTGAATTTTGAACATAATTTGGCCATTGAGAAAATGTGAGTAGTCTGGCCCAACACATTTACATAAATGGATGTGAATCATTTGATAAAGCAACAAAATTTATCAAAAAACAAGTAAATCATAGCAAGGGTCCACTGACTTAAGAAATTTAATTGAGATTGAGATTCAATTTCTAAATGTTTCCAAGTGTTTTTTATGGAAAAGTCCACAGCCAGCCTTCCTCTGTCAGTAAAAGCATGTGGTTTGGAGCAGATTGCGGGAGAGGGGAAAAAAAGGGTTAAACGTCTTAAAAATCTCGTCTTGTTATGCATTATTGTCTTGATAAATTGTATTGAAAGCAAAGTTTACGTCTTTTTAATCAGACAAAAACTTAATCAAATTGAAACTTGGGAGTGATCAACATGATACATCGATATATAGCAACAGCAGTATTTCTTTGTTAAACCACTACCTGGACAAACTTAACATGAAATCAACCAACAAATACTCTTGGCGATACATATATTGATCAAAATTAGTTGCACGATATCAAGATTTTTCGATGATTTAGCACACCCCTTCTCTGGATGTCCTCGGTGTGTGCTGCTGGATCATGATACCTCTTTAACCTTCATGTAAACCTTTTTTCCCTCAAATAAAGTACAGGGCTGTGAGCGGGATCGGAAATGCTAACATACATTTTCTGTGTTCGGATGCCACAAATGCAGAACAAAAGAGGATTACACATCGCAAGCATAACTCACTGAAAAACAGCTTACAGTGAGTTTATGATAAAAAAAAATAAGCGTTATAACTTAAATGTATGTTTTGTCCTTGAATCTGTTTGAGTTCGACTACAAAGCTCTTCTAACTTATACCAAAAGCTGCTGATTTCTGAAGAAAGTTATACAATAATAAACGAGTCAATTGTGTGTGAAATATTCCTGTGACTTGGTGCCAGCGGTCCAAAAGCGTTTGGAAACAGACCCGGCTCAGCACTTTATAATTCATTCTAGTGTCACTGCGGGGTCTTTGTGGCCTAATTATGACAGGTTCACTCCAACACCCACTACTGCGCTCTCAGGCCAAACCCACCGAGACTTTACAGCCACTGATTTCAAAAGCTTCTATAAAGTGCTGTCAAGCACAAACACCTCTTTGGCTGAGAAATGTTGGACGATTGAAAAGTAACAATTTGTGCCAATGATATTATGTTTCGTGTGCCAGTTGGTTCAGTATCGGATTTTATGTGGCACTGTGATTTCGATCCGGAAATAAAATTACTTTTTAGTGAAGTTCGGCGATACATTTTGACCAGATAATACTTGATTTAGTTTATGGAAATGATTGCAACATGCGATTAGGCTGCTAAGTACAGCATAATCGATATTAATATTATATACTTTTTGACACAATAAGTTCAGTTATATTAAAACAAATATGTGCACTATTTTATGTATTAGTCAAACTGCATCAAACTAAAAACTTAACGGAGACAAATCAAACACTAAATCAAGGCACATTTAGACTGAAGGAAAATCCAGAATAAAATCAGCCCATTCCCACATTTATATTTTAAAAAGAGTGAATTTTTATTCCATGAAGGACCTTGCTGTTATTGCAAAATATTTAGTTTGTTGTGATATCCATTGATGTGTCGGCCAATCTTGCAATATTGATATTTTTGCGATATATTGTGTAACCCTACAAGCAAGTAGTATTTTCTATAAGAAAGAGAAGTGGTTAGTATTTACTTGAATCGCTAGTATTTATTTAAGACATTTTACTTTTCTGAGTAGTTTTTGGACTGTATACTTTTACTTTCACTTGAGTGCTATTCAGTTACAGTGGAAAGAGGAACCAAAATGTTGTGAGAAAACCTTCAGGTGACAAAAACTTTATGTTGACAGAATGAAATGATTTGAGTGTTTGTGTTTCTTGCACTGCTCCTACAGATATCATAGTTTTTTCTCATTTTTGTGTATACTTGAAATAATAATAGTAAAGCTCTGATTAAAAAAAGGATATGAGGTGATATTCCTGCACTAGTCTTGTCAATTATGCAGTCTTGTACGTCTCTTGAACGTCAACAAAGCTATTTACAGGCATATTTTAGTACATTTCTGGTTTGCCAAGATCGGTCACCCCTACATTTTAGTAAAAACAAAGGCATTTTAATTCTACTGTAACATATTTAACTACTTCAGGATCACAGTCCCGATCTCATTTCCTGCCGGTACACAGATCACACAAAAAAAGTATTTCAAAACAGCAATTTGGAGCGTGAAAAATGACAGAGGTAGAGGTTTCCACCTCTAATCCAGCTCCATTATTTCTTTGTGATTGAATCCAAAACATGACACACCATCTGCTGCGTTTTCATCAACTCAATTTGTGACCGAAAACATGAAAAATCACCGTGAGCGATGTGCATACAAAATTACAAACATTTACATGTGAACGTCTGTAAATGAACATTTTATCGGCAAAATTACACCGGAAATAAAGAGCACGTGTTGCCCGTGACAACCACCTTTCCAAGTGACATCCAGCGTTCATTATACCATTGGTGGAGTGGAGAAAGTAATGAGACTTGTTCCTTCATGACATTATTAATACTTCATTGGCACTAGAACAGAACATGGTGCTTTGGAAAGGCAAGCCACAAATGGAATAATTCACAGTGATGCTCTGAACTGCGAGTTTGGCCGTCTCTACGGGAGGAGAGAAGAGACGAGGGGCAGGAACAGGGTTAAAATGATTCTTTTGGCCACAAAGAGAAGCGGGTGCAGCGTCTATTGACCTGCGGGCGGTAAATATTTAGCAGATAAATCAATAAAGGTCACGCGGACAACAGGGAGATGCTAACCTCTGCTCCTGTCGCTGTGGTGTCGGTGACAGTGGGAAAGGCTTCAGGAGAGAAACTTTGATGTCAGGATCACTCGCTTTATCAATAATCGTGATCATTCAGATCACAGTATTGTCACAGAACTGAGAATAATCATCTTGACCATTTCAGATGCCAAATGTATTCATTTCAATTTAATCTAATCTAAATGTAAAGTGCTTTTGTATCGTGATATTTATGGCACTTAAACTTTTAATTATCATTCACGATGTTTGATTTCATAAATAATGCTCATATATACATTAGAAATGAAAGAAAATGAAAGATTGTTTTGTTGTTTTGTTGTAGTGTCAATAATAGTAACACTACAATTAGTAAATTGTTATTCATCTCACAATAATCGTACCACCAACATTTTATACTGTGACATGTTTATTTATTCATGAACTACTGAAAATAATTATATATGAAACAACATGAAATCATATTCCAGATAAGTCACAGTGTACTAAAACATACTATATCATGAAAACAATATTTGGCCAGATCAAGTAAAATAATACTGCCTGGAGTCATCCTGATGCAGAAAATGACAAATACAACACATTTACATTACAGCTTTGGCTGAGTCATAAGTCCTGTTTTGGAGTCCATGTACAGTCCTAATAACGAATATTCAGTTTCTAAATTAGATGACGATTATTTCAATAATCGATCAATTGTGATTAATCAGCCCTAATTAATCACATTTTTAAATTCAGTAACAGTTCAGGCGTTAAATCAAAAAGCATTACTCACAGCAGGTTTTAAGTGACATTGTATTATTTCGTGTCAACTCAAC
The DNA here is from genome assembly GCA_015082035.1 of Chaenogobius annularis. NCBI lineage: Eukaryota > Metazoa > Chordata > Actinopteri > Gobiiformes > Gobiidae > Chaenogobius > Chaenogobius annularis. The sequence goes on along the minus strand of BJKM01000309.1, from coordinate 1,161,501 downwards.
GTTCTCAGCCTATATGCGCAAAATGGTCAAGGCAAAAACAACAACATTTGTGCTTGTAACCTTTTTAGAGTCTGAGTAGTGCAGTATTTGATCAAAATGGACAGAGTTGTTTGCTTAAAAGGAAAAGGCTTGAATTAAACTGTCTTGCGAGCTCCCCTGACCACGGAGCCTTTTAGCCCACTGCCTCAGTCATATCCATCTTAACATTTGTGTTTTCCAGATACATTACTGTCTTTTATCTAAATAAAGAAATTTAAAGAAATGTTTTTGAAAAGCACAAGCAATTTTACAGCATCTGTATTTACATAATGAAATGAATAGAGCAGAAACAGCGGTAACCAATTAGATAACAACACAGGTCGGCTGGGGTTTTGTGCAGATATTGTGTTTTACATGGAAATAAACAAATAACATTTCAGGAATGAGACTGACAATTAAAAAACATGCCAATCATGATACTGACTATGAATACACCTGTGGACTATTCATTCAGACCACAGTTTATCCAAATGTTTGCTCTTCTTTGGGTAATTTCTTAATTAGAACTATGGTTACAATGCTGTATTTAAGGACCTGATTAAGCCATCATTCAGATCTGAAACAGTCCTGTTATAGACCTGGTTTAGTCTTAAATTAGACCTGAAATAGTCCTGTTATAGACCTGGTTTAGATCTGTAGGTGCTCAAAGCAGCAAATCTGTTCTTTTGTGGTACTTGGTGTTCACGTTTGAGAGCAACTTTGAAATAAAGTGTATTTTTGAGGACAAGATATAACTGTAGAATTTTAGGAACATTGTGTCGGTCAACTCAACCTAACCTGGTGCCAGTCATTTATCTTTTTCCTCATTTTATAAAGGTTTTTAGTTGCTCAAGCTTATCTCCTAGCAACTATGAACATCTTGAGTGGTCAACTGCATGCATCAATTCACTGTCAAATTCAATCATCACTATTTAGAGTCACCATTACTGAAATCGTGATTATTTAAAACTATTCTATATGTACTGTCAAAAGCTTAGATACAGTAAATAAAAGAATAGACATGTTTTAAAAGTTCTTCACTTGATGGCATTTCTCTGGACTGGAAGAATGAACCCCCATATCACCATTTAATTTCAAAGTTTACATCTTATTTGTATTAAGTGTGCATTGCTTAAAGGTGCTGTACCTGATTTTCACTGTCTAAAAATGTGAAAAACAGAACTAGTTCATTTTTGCAGCAGTCCAAAGGTATTCCTAAAATTTCGGACATCCTAATTATTCTTTCAGAGCGAGTTTTGTTGTCACAGTAAATCTAACAGCAACTAACATGCTAACAGTGTAACAGTGTACTGCCTGTTTTTGGAGAATAAATCACAACACAAATTATAGAATTAGTTAGTTATATTATATTGGCTAATGCTGTGAACTGTTTTGGAGAAATGCAAAATTTGAATGTTGAGTATATCGTTTATAGGAAAAAATGCAACAAATTAAAACGAATCTGATAATTAAACCTCAACTAATGCGTTTAAAGATTTACACGATTTACACAAGGTTTCTTTTAAATTGACAATATTATTTGAATATAGTGATATACTTTTTGTCAATATCACCCACCCCTAGTTCTAGGGCTAAACTGATTTTGCTCAGCTACATGGATTTTTTTTTTTTTTCATTGTGGGTGTATCGTTTCTCCACAGATCTGACCTGTAACTTGAGCTTTACCATTGCTGCATGGATGGATGATTGTCTTTCAGCTGCAACACGGTATGCAGTGAGTGGCTCCTCATTTCTGAAACAAACATGTGGAAGGACAAATCCCGTGGTCATGGAAAAGATGTCAGTATGTTTGAGAAGAGTCAAATCATTGGCATCAAGCAGAGAAAACATCTAATGAGAAGCAGAAACTAATCTACTACAGCTCTGAACCCCAGTGAGAGTGTTTGGGACGAGCTGGAGAAGGCTTTGTGCAGTGGTCACTCTCTCACATCATCAATTGGTGAAAAATAATGCAACACTGGATGGAAATAAATCCTTTAATATTGCAGAAGCTTATTAAAACGATGCCACAGTGAATGTGTGCTGTAATCAAAGCTAAATGAGATCCTACAAAATATTAGAGTGTGACCTTATTTTTCTGTGCCAACTTTTTCAGGCAAAGCAATAACATCTCCCTGGATAAAAGCAGTGCACTTTGAAACCTTTTTTTAAATCTTTCTTAAATGTCTCTTGTTTAGTGTAAATGTATAAATGTTTTTACAATTTAGAGCTGCAAATAAAGGTTAATAAAATACAAGTAAATAAATAATAGATTGGAGCAATAATTGTAATCACGTTTACAGTCTGATTCTGCCTTATTTGAACATTTACCATATCTTTATAATTACATGCATGGATTTGCAAGTTTGGCACGTTGACATAAAATCCTTGGTACGGTGTCAAAAAGTGATTTCTTCAGATTTCCATTTGACTGACTCTGAGTTACCGCCCATCATATTTGGCTGCCATTTCCAGTCATTACACAAACCTCAGCTGTGTAAAACAACTGATTCATCCATTTATCATCTGTCCCACTCTTCATCTCACTATCTCTCCGTCATCGAGCGGCCCCCTCTCGTTATCCTCCAGCCCTCCTCCTGCTCCTGCGTCTGCTTTTCCAGATCTCCCCATTCTCTCATCGATCCAAACACATTCATCTAACCTAAATGTATCTTAACTATATTCCTTCTACTTTTTTTTTCAGTTAACACGCTCTGCTACCTCCTCTGTGCCCACACAACAGCAATCCCCACAGGACAGAGAATCAAAGCACAAAGCCATGGTTTTCACAGCTCCCAGAACGGTACAAATGACAGGGGAGAGCAGGAGCTGGGCACGGCCGTGGCAGAGGAAGGTTCAGATTCACAGGAAATAGGTAGTGATTCAAGTAACAATCGTACCAGAAAATGGCAACATGGAGTTCAATATAAAGTGCCAAAACGGGACAATACACCTGAATGGAATAACATGTGGGCATTTTCCTTATTATCTTTGTGCACATGTATCACTTCAGAAATCACTTAATCTGCCAGGCGATGTCTCCAGACATGTATTCAACATCAGTTAAATGGAACAAGATGTCATTCCACTTCAATATATAAAAGAATTTGAAGGTTAAAGACAGTTATGCCAGAAATTCATCTGAAGACATTTGAACCTTGGATAGATTTTTTTTTTTTTTTTTTAAATATATACGTTTAAATATATACGTTTAAAGTCAAGAATTTGGGGACATTACACAAGGCAAAAAGCTGTTCAAGCTGGTTCAATTTGAAACCTAAAGTGTTGCAATTAGATTTGAAATTATTTTCTAAATGCACACTATAAACAACTCCATCAACATTTGAGAGAAGACTGAAATATGAACGCATTAAATAATAATAACAATGCATTTCAGCTACTGGTAGCAAGATTTTAATACAAAAAGACCAGATCATTTGTTCAGTTGTCTAAAAAACTGCTGCCTTTGCGATTTGATAAATGTACCAACTCAACAGTCACGATAAAACATTTCGAAGTACATAAGACATTGCTACAAATAGATATTACGAAAAACAATACTTTTTAACTTAATGCCAAAAAAATTGTAAAAAAATAAATAAACACCTTAGTACAAGATTAATGCAGTATAGTGTAGTATATGTGCAAAAGAAACAGACAAACGATAAAGATATTTTTCCAGCTATTCTTTGTATGATAAGTCGATAGCGTAATTATTGTTGTGAAAGCGTTTATGCCTAAAACTCTTAATTGACACTCTCATTTTAATCTCTGCTCTCATATTTTATCTCCATTTCTATCCTTGTTCCACTCCTGAGCTCTTAGAATATCTATTACACCAAATCTAAGCCTCATTACCAAATAGTGATTCAAAAACGCTGCCAAAGTTAGATCTCCGTCTCATAATGATGCGAAATGACGCTGCGGGCGGCGCTCACGAGGCCCGCGTCGTTATAATTTCAGCTCCTCTTTGATGTAATAAGATCAAAACCCGTGCGCAGGCGGAATGATCAGGATCCAAGTGCCCAAACAACAATAGCAACAAGCGCATCAACAGGAAGTAACTCTCCCAGAACAATGGAGGAGAACTAAACCTTCAGGGGTAAATAACAACGCAAGAGTGAGAGCGCGGAGTGAGCAATGTGGAAATGTAAGTATGTTTGTAGTTTGTGTAGGATTCCACAACATGGGAGGGATCTATCAACCACCAGCATTTAATATTACTTCATGACAATGTACCTTATACGTACTTTCTCAAAACTGGAGTGGTTTGGAGCTTTAAAAACAGCAACAACTAAAATCTTAAATGCAGAAAACATCTATCAAACCGTCAGAAATCTTTGAGCGCCATCTTAATTGTGACTAGTCGACTATGAAAAATAATCGCAGTCGTATTTTGATCATTCTAATCGTTATCTGGCCTATACAGGCTCTAAAACACATACGCAAAGACATTTTATTCCAAAAACAATGGCATTAATGAATCAACATGTGATTAAAAAGTATGAACTAGTTCACATTTTCTTCAGTAATTTACTTAATTTTTTAAATATTCTCGATTTAGAAGCCTTCAGACATAATATTTCAATGTTTATTTGGTTGATAATGTATTTTGAAAGTCCCAGTTTACTAGTCAACACCTAAAATAATTGTTAGTGAAATAGTGAAATATTTCTGCATAGGCTCGTAAACTGCCATTATGTTTCGGTAAATGAAAAAGTAAATCCCGACAATGGGAGCTTTGTATGTTGACAATAACTTCTTTACAGTTTGTTTGGGCTGGGGGTTGGGCTTTACAGCATGAAATTCTGCTTTTAAGGTTCTTTTACTGTTTTTTAAATGTCCTAATGGTCTAACTTGGGCCTTCTTATCTTTCAGAACTGCTTTTCCTAATATATTTTCAGTAATACGGCCCTCGTCGATCGTCTAATCCAACCAAGGACACTTTATCATATGCAAATCTCTTCTTAGTTAGGGCATCTGGCTTGTATTTTTAGCCCTGATAAACACTGAGGCTGCAGGATTTGGCCTAAAACATTTCCCTTCGTCCGTCAGCAGGACCAAGGTCGCCATCAGCGAGCTCGATACACATCTCAGACACTCGCGCCAAATCTGCACCCCAAATCCACCAGGCGACCTTTCTCTCCAGCAGCTCGTCATGCCCGCTCGTCCGGCCCCTGCCCGCTCGTCCAGCCCGCTCGTCCTGCGGGAGGCGAGACACAAACCGGCAGACGTTTTGTAGATGGGGTCAGGACTTAGGGAATATGCGGGGCCTAACAAGATAAAACATATTAGAAAATAAGTTTTGAAACGACACATTTTTGGTTAGTTTCTTGTCTTTGTTCTTTTTTTTTTTAAACCAAAGCTGTTTTACAGACATAATATGATTGAGTGTACCTACCAAACCCAAATAAATGTTTAGATTGGGTCAAAAAGTGCACAATTCCTCCCACATTAAAAGACAATAATAGCATAGGATGAACTTTGAGTGGAAGCCTACTTTTACAAAACAATATTATTATTCTTATCTTATTAACTAACCCAACATCAAAACATATTATAAAGGATGAAATAAACTAGGATGAAACTTATTTTTTAACAAAAGCATTAGTGAATAAGCCCATTGAGGCCATCAATGCCAAAGTTTGTGTTTAGCCACAAGCTGTTGTCGAAAACAGTTTGGGAAAAGTAGTGATTATCTTGTAAGGTTAAGATTAGAAACACAAATCCAAATGCCTTGGGGAATTTAAGAAGAAAATTGTAATTGTGTGTAGATAAATCTCTGTAAGAAGTGACAAAGGTGGGGTATTTTTTTGTAGGGCTGTAGTCGACTAAAGAAGGTCTTGGTTGACTAAAGACATACTCTGCTGATCAATTAGTCGACTCAAAAGGAGTAAAAGTGGTTGACCATGTAACTGACCCAAACTGCACCCGCAAGACTACAACTGCACAGGAGTTCATTCAAAACAATGACTTTAACTACAGGGAAAAAGTGACGCTCCTTTATAACTAAAAGAAAAAATAACAATAAATGATTTCTACAACAATATTAAGGAGGACTGCTCACATGTATTACAAAATCTTTCTGTAACTCTTTTAATTGGAGGTATTTTTTTTACATTTCCTGCAGTGTGACCAGACCTTCAGCTAACTCACTAACTTTCTGTTTCCAATACTTCTAATCTAAAGAAATAAATTAGTTGACTATGACACCATCAACCCACTAAATGACCAAAAGAATATCACTGAAAAGCCTGATTTGAGACTGACTCAAATAAATACATTCTCAAAAAAGACCATACAGATTCTGTTTGGAGATCATTTTAGAGAATGAGTAACGTTTAAGTAGATAACCAAACCTCAAATTGTCCTAAATAAATCTCTGTTGGTTTGGAGATGCTGAAAGTAGACTAGTGTTGTATAGCTTAACTTTAACTACATAAACATGTTACTTATAGACTTATAAACCAAAATATATAAAATTCATTAAAGCAGGAGTGAATGCTTTAGTATTGATGATTCCATGTAACTTTTTTTTTTTTATATGTAGCTTTTTCACGGTTTAACGAATCAAATATTTTGTTATATGTGGAAAAATGAATATGTTTTACCTGAAATGTCATACATTCAGGGAGATTTTTTGTGAGATTAAACCCACAATGACTTGGTCCTGGCTCTTGCTCATAACCCTTTTGCAACACTGTGAAACATTTCTTAGAAAGGCTGCATCAGGAAATGGGGATTAGCAAAAAATCATAGAAATGTCTTGGCATTTATACTGATATGAATCTGTGTATGTGGTAAATACCAGCATTTCTGAAGTAAAGCTTTTAAAATGTTACTCGGAATCTCGACCTAATATTCTGTCCATAATTTGAAGTTTATATGCGGTGGGGATCATCCACACGGCGGCACATCTGGTGGAGCAGTCTTGGATGAAGTGTCTTAGGTTCATAAGCCAATCTGGGTCATTTGCCTCACTCCCATCTGGTGTTTGTCGACGGAGTGTGCGCGAATTACATGCAAAACTCTCAAATTTGTCTTCCGATTTGGCCAAGGAGAGCAATGATCACGGTAGAAATTAGGGAGGCAAGATACAGTATATCCAAAGCAAATTAAAATCACAATCTGAATGGTCACAATTACCAAACATTATTTTATCTGCAAATACCAAAACATCCTGTCTTATAATAAAGCCTGTAGTTTAGACCTCTACAAACTTTACATTACTGATGATTGTATTACAGTTCATATTTCAGTCTTCTCTAAAAAGTTCTCTTAGTTATAAACTTTGAACTTCTAATCACAATGCGTCACAATGCTTTAAAATTGCAGCTTTGATATTTTTCCAAAGTAGTAAATTTGAGTAAAAACTTGCAGTAAAATTAAGTGTAGGTTTTATGCTCCACAAGATTGACAACATCAAAAAGGTACTTTTATGCCCCAATAAGCCGATTTAAATTTAAAGCTGGGCCTACGTCTTACAAATCACAAACTGTGCCTTTTTTAGGTATTAAAGACATGTCTGCTTTGACTCACTTAATGTTCGTGAGTGACATCTAATAAAAATAATCCACAGGTAAGCTTTAGCCATTTATTTTTTCAGACAAACTTGGCACCAACGGTTGCCCTGCAGGAACATCCAACAATTACACTATAACATATTCACACCAGCTCAGCTTCAAGTGTGTGCAAACAGCTTCCTTTAAACCATAACTGCAGTGGTTCTGAAAAAAGCCTATTGTCATAAAATACAAGAACCTGTTGGAGTTGGAATGGGTTGAGTTGAAGAATGTTTTGTTTGTGTAATTCACATAACGTTCGAAGTGTCTTAACGGCTGCTCCTCCCACCAGCAAAGTCATGTCCGGTCCGGTTTGTTGCTCAGCTGTTGCGTTTTTCTACACAGTCTCAACCATGTTGGGCTTTTCCAGATGCCTCTAAGACCTTCTGAAAATTTGTATCAACGATGTGCATAGAATTGTGAACTCACTCTCTCCTGAAGGTTTAAAAGTCTAGAAATTTGATTTTTTACTCAGCGGCATTGTGACTTCTGGAGAGCTAGCATGCTGGGAACAAGAAGCCAGATAAGATGATCAGTGCTGGACCAGAAATGACTTTGCTGGTTGGAGCAGCAGCCATTAGGTCGCCTCGAACGTTTTGCACAGAATGAATTAAATTTCAATCAAATCATGATCTTATCATTTAATATGGCTAATGATCTGTTAGTTAAGTTTTCATTTTGAATTGACAGGTCTGCAGCCAATACTTTTTCACGTAAAACGTGTGGTTTGGAGCAGAATTTAGACTTTAGAGAAGCACCAAATAAAAGTTTGACATCTTTATGTTCAGGGAATTAAATGTGAATGCAATTTGTATGTGCTTAAAGAAAAAAAATACAGAATTCACCAATATACATATTTTGTTTTTCATTTTTCTCCATATCTCCCAGCCCTAGCTTGTACTCTCTGTTTTGAAATATGTTTTAATTGTTGAATTGTTGAATGTCACAATGTCTGTGTTACAAATATTGTGAGACGAAAGCTCAAAATTGAACAATTATTCATGATTTTTGATACCAAGTCACTCTAGCCTGTGACCAGCTTTATCAAATCAAACTTTCTGAATTCTAAAGTCAAGTAAGTATGTTAAAAATACACTTTTATAATCAATGCAAAGTCAACGGCCAGCTTTTTACATTCAGGTTTAGAGCATAGATCGAACTGAAATATAAAATGGTCACAATAATTATTTTTAGTTTGTACGCTTATATTGTAACCTGAATAGTCCCGATTTACAATTAACCGAACAATCTTGACAACCCTTTTCTGCAAAACAATCTTCTAAATAGACGAAAATGGCTGTAAAAGATGACTGAAAATGCTTCCAACAACAACCATTATGTACCGCTGCACGTAACAAAGCTCTGTCGCCATGTCGCTGCAGTGAAAGGGTGCCACTGTAGTAAAGGCAGTGGATTTGATTTCACACTATAGGTGTCAGAATCACTCAGACTTTAGAACAAATAATCCGACTGTGTAAGAGTTCAATTTAAAGCCTCCACTGAGCTGTGGAGGAATATAGATTGAGTCAGCTTTTCCCAGTCCACAGAAAAAATATGTTGGTTTTTAAAGTTTTTTTTCTAGTTCCTCCGTTACACTCCTCCCGCACTTCCAGACACTGTTTTTGTGATGACACTGTATTTTGATTCTGTATCACGGATTTACTCCCTGTATATGGGTGTCAGAACGCTTTTACAAGACGAGGCAGGATCTCGGGTTGCACGGGGGGAAAAAGAGAAAGAAGACGCGTGTAGTTTTGTTACAATAAAAACAACCCTTGTGGAAAATTGTGGTTTATGAGAAAGCTTTCCAAAGTAAGGAAGCGAGACAGGGTTGGTGCAGTAAGCAGAGCGTCAATGTAATATACACACGGCAGACGTCAAGAAAGGTCAGTGTCTATAGAGCATTTTACAAGCCGTGGCATCAGCAACAAAAGCAGCGATAATTCAAATTTATGTACACGACGCTTAAGACACTAAATTAGACTCAGGGCAAAGGCCTAGTCCACTGTGTGGATCGGCTGCATCCATTTTTTTGCAAATGGAGGTAAAATGACGAGCTTTATCTAAGATGTAATTCCTGTGACAATCTGCTATTTTGACTTTTTTCCACCCACACCTCGTAATCGTCTGCCTCAGCAAGGCTTTCAGTGAGTCCCTGGAGGATATAAGCAATAACAACAAAGTGTGAACTATAAGAGGAAGTAGATGACTTTAGTTAGTTAGGAAAAAGTGTAAATTCATTATAAAAATCATGATTTGGTTCCAAAAACAAATTGTGATATTTACTATTTGACCCACCCGTACTTTATTCCTAATGTTTTCAATTTACCAGTGGCACACAGGAAATAAGTTCATTTCAGTTCTTTATTTAAAGTGGGATTAAACATCCAAACGAGCTGTGCCTGAGGACAAAAGGAGTGAGCAGGGCTGAAAGTAGTTTTATTTTTTCCCCGCAACTATTACATTTTCGTTTATGCCTGTTCAAAGCTATTTACAGTTAAAACATGCATAGGCAAACACATAACCTACACATAACATGCACACATGCACACATGCACACATGCACACGCAGCACGCACACACACCAAAATCAGCTAGAAATTGGTTTTGGAAGAATGAATAATAATGAACATATACAGTACATCAGGCACTATATTAAATCAGCGTCAGGGTGTTTTTTCCCTCAACAGCACAGTTTTTAAACATTAAACTCACACTCAGAAAACCTGTAACCTTCTGTAACTTATTACATTTGACTAAGGGTTAGATAATTTAAGTTACTTTATTTATTTGAGACAGGGACAGTGCACAATATACATTAACCTCATCAGGAGAGATGCTTTATACCAGGTTGTAGCTCAAGTGCACTTGTAGTTATTAGGGTGTAGTTATTAGACTTTGAAGTAGCTCCGAGACAAAACAAGGAAACAGTCCTATATGAAATCAACTCTTTGGCCATTATTTTTCCCTAACCCTAACCCACTTCTAATTGTCAGTAGACTACTATTATTAACCTGCGCATGAAGCACTTAACACCTCATTACGCAAACGGCATATTTGCACAAAAAATGAAACTGGCTAAACTTTGTAGATGCGCTGTGGCATTTTCCCAGATGGTTTCATCCTTCAGTCACACTTGTGCTGAAGACAGAGGGGTCTGAGGAGTCTGTGTCTGCCCAGCGCCGTGAGAGCCGTGAGCAGTGCTGCCACTGACGCGTGAAGACGCACGAGGGTAGAGAGATAAATGAGCTCTGTCAACATGAGCGCTGAGAGTTCGGCATCTAAAAAAGTACACAGCCTGACCTACAATTAGGCTAAATTAAGTGGCTTGAGTGATGGTTTGAGTCTAGAATCAATAATTTCATTGGGATTACTCGATTGTGCGTAGTGGCATAGCTCTCCGTGTTTCCCTGTACGGCGTACCACCACCAAATCTTTAGGGTACGCAGACCGTACCGCTTACTTTCAATTAGTGAGGGGGAGGAGGGGTGGGACTGGAGGACATCAAACTCCGCCCCTACAGGTGTCTCTCATGACATCAGAGGCATGTGAGGCCTTTTTAAAAAGCAGTGGCAGTTTAACCATACAGTTGGCCGCACACTCTGGTTTTAAGAGGCAACCTAGTTTGGACTAGAAACATTAAAGAATACTGAAAAAAAAAAAGTTTAGTTCCACTTTAAAGGCACTGTCCAAACTTATTCTGCACAGGGTCAAAACTAATTTGACTTTATTACATGAAACAATTGTGTACAACCCCTTTAAGAACAATACATCAACTTTCCACTTATTTGCAGTGGTGATGTTTGGCCTTGTAGTAACAGCGGGTAATTTATGTAGATTAAAAGATCTGAAGATTTTTTTTTGGCATTGACCTCCCGCTCACCTTCAGAACTGTGTTTGGGCCTCAAAACTCCTGCAATGGACACACTAAATGGATACTTCTGGCAGCAGGAAAGAAGGGCATAACAAAGAAATAAATGGATGACACAATCTGAACTAACAATCATGGACTGATTTATCTAGATGTATCCATTTACTTGTTTGACAGACTTTAGACTAGGTTGGACTTTGATGTGGTCGATGTGTGACGTAGTATTATTGGAAATATTGTGCCGCCATTTTTCTCTCTCTCTTTGTTGTGTTTTTAGTTGTTGTCAGGCTGTTGGTTTTTTGACAGGAAAAAAATGTATACTTATATAAATTACAGCTTGTTCTGTAACATTTCTATTCCATACAGTATCTTGTATTACGTATGATGATGCTCTAATGTTTACTTGTTTACAGATAGACACTGTCCTCGTCGTAGACATGCAGGGATGTCCTCTACACACTCAGTGACAGCACAGCAGGTCGATTACAATTTCCCCTGAAAACCCTATAGTTTATGTGCAGCAGTTCCCACAGTCAGAGAGGCCTTTGCCCTTTAGAAAATATATTGCACACGGCTTATCTTCCGTTACCATAATACACACAGTGCTAATGTTATTTGCAATTTGGGCTATTTATGTCTAGCTGATTGGGTGTATTTATATCCTCGTTTCTTTTAGAGACGAAGTAGAAGCCCGACAGATTTAGTGTGGAAGACAGGTTAACTAGGAAAGCACGTAGCAATTTCTTCCGCAAAATACCAGGGCTTTAAAAGATCAATACTCTGAGGATCATGGGTAGATGTGTTAGTGGCACCACCTGCAGATCCGTGACGCACCTTCAACCATCCAGCCTGCCAGACTCAAACTGCTCTCCTTTCACCCTCTGGACTCATTCCAACATTAAAAAATCACTTTCCCAACCATTTTCCATTTCAGCGCTTGGGTCTTTTCCAAACCTTAATGTATTGACTGCGCTGTGCAGAATTATGTACTTTATGCTGACACTTTTGGACCGACATCTCTGGCTTTCCCGAGCAGCCAACACCACATTTACCATCATAATAAAACAAGATTTTTTTAGCATTATAGTGGTGACTCTAGTGATTTGTGCGTGGTCTAGCAGATGTTCCAGGCATAAAATTGGTTATCTCTGACAGCTTCAAATCAAATTAGATGCAGCACAGGAACATCTGGAAGGGACTTGTAAATAATGTTGGGAGATTTCATTAGTGATTCTATGTAGATGTGAAATTCGCAGACACTTTTCATCAAACTGGGATTTCGGGTGAGTCAGGGGATAATGGTTTGCCATGTCAACAAACCAGCAGGTATTTAGGCATTTAGCCGATGTTAAACGCAGGGGAAAGCTATTTTGGACATGTATCGTGTGGGCAATTTTCATACTGGGTTTAGTCACAATTCCGCTTCAGATCTTGTGTTGCAATCAGTCTTCCAGAAATACGAGGGCGTGTGGAAAGCCTGACTTATAATTTAAACCCATCGACTTACTTTCTTCAACATTTGGAAAACAACAAAAGCATGTATGCAATTTGGATGTTCTTAGTATTGAAATAGAGGTTGGAAAAAACAAAAGACGACATAGTTTGAGAATACTGTATTGACTTGTTGAGTAAATAACAGCGGGAACAATATTTGTTGGGGCTGAATATTTATTGCGTGTAAATCATTTTTTGCACGTGGTACCATTTTAGGATTTTTTGTTGTTGTATGATGCAGAGAGCCAGATAAGTCACCGCTAAGCTACTGACTGTTTATTCTGCCAGTTATTTATTTCTTTATTTATGTTTTTATTGATATTATACGCAGAGAATCCAGGGACCGTCGCACCAGCCTCTGACATCTGATTTTGTAATTGCGTTTTTACATACTGTTATGGAAAACACAACATTGCTGCTCTAGGAATGTTGCAAATTAAATGCCCTTTGGGGTCAATAAAGTTTTCTGAATCTGAATATACATTTAGAGAAAGGTTTGCTGGGATTATCTTGCCTTTGGGTTATTGTTTCAGTGGCATAAAGTAGTTAGAATGTTACTGTTTATCGTGATACTTAGCTGTAGAAATACAATAATAATAATAATAATAATAATGCATACTACTTATATAACGCTTTTCTAGACACTCAAAGATGCTTAACATTAGAATATTCAGACTAATATTCAGATATCAGACTGACGGAAGCGAGGCTGCCAATCTACGCCATCGGCCCCTCCGACCAGCACCAGCTGTTACACACACACCTGATCCATACTGGGCAATGTGGGTGAAACGTCTTGCCTAAGGTCTCAACATTTCCTCTAGTCGCCCCCCCTGTAGCCCCTGGTGTATATCGCACTTTTGCAATCATGACAGGCCTAACAACATAGTAACCATGCATCCGGAGTGCACAAAAAGAATCACACTGGAACATAATTGCTTATCTCACACTTTAGTTGGATTTAAAAGTGACTTGTAAACATTTCAGTCTCAGTTTTAGTGTGATAAGTTGATGTATGAATCCAGAGCGGAGGCCGGGCACTTCAGTAAAAAAAAAAAAAAGACCAGGTAATAAAGCTTTAAAATATTTCTGCTGAGATCATCTTAGTCCAGAACGCTTCATTATTAATCACACATTATCACACACTGGCTCACTCTTTCTCTCCGAGTAATAAATATTGAGCTGATCTTGGCTGAGTTTATTTGCTGTTATTGTTACAGAAAATTCAAAGTGGACTTTGTAAGAGGGCTGAAACGATTAATCCAGTAAATTGAGTAATTTTATTACACAAAAGCTTTGATTATTATTTATTGCCTCAATTATTTGTTTAATTTACATATTTAATTTAAACTGCGTGAATCTGTGGCGCATGTTGCACACATAGCTTGTTTACGCTTGGACCTGCAGAAACTAAAGCACAACAGAGGAGAATGTCTGTTTTAAACTCACGCGTGTGTCTATGGAGCAGAGTTTTGTAGTGTGAGCCCAGAGGACCGCGATGATGAAACAGAAAGTCCACGACACAGAGGCTTAAGTGAATGGCTCACGGAGCTAATGCTGCAAAATGACCCGTGAAGAATCATCTGCAGAGTTACAGCTCAAAACAACACAAGGTAAACCAAAACTGGCCTCCCGTAACACAAGTTTTACACACACGTGTAGATGTTTCTTATTTTAAGTTCTGCGACATAAGGCAAGGCAAGGCAAGGCAAGGCAAGTTTATTTGTAGAGCACAATTCGTACACAAGGCAATTCAAAGTGCTTCACACAACAGGAAAAAATGCATTAAAATCACAAAGACATGGCAGAAATCACAATCTTAGTTTCAAGACATAAAAGAGAAGAGTGCAAAGAAAAGCATTTCAGTCATATGCACAGCCAAACAAACAGTTTTTAGTTTAGATTTGAACATTGCCAGAGTAGCGGCCTGTCTCACATCCTCAGGAAGACTGTTCCAGATTTTTAGCTGCATAAAACTGAAATGCAGATTCCCCATGTTTAGTCCTGACTCTGGGCACAGCAGGAGGCCGGTCCCTGAGGTCCTCAGAGTCCGAGATGGTTCATATGGCACTAACATGTCCGAGATGTACTTTGGTGCTAGGCCATGGAGAGTCTTGTATACAAGCAGAGCTGCTTTGAAGTCTATTCTCTGAGCCACAGGGAGCCAGTGCAGAGACCTGAGCACAGGACTAATGTGATCGTACTTCCTGGTTCTAGTCAGGACCCGAGCAGCGGCGTTCTGGATGTACTGCAGCTGTTTTTACAGCTCGTTTGGAGAGGCCAGTGAGCAGGCGTTACAGTAGTCTAATCTACTAGAGACACCGCATGGATAAGTCTCTCCAGGTCTGGTTTAGACACTATACTTTTGATTTTGGCAATGTTTTTTTAGATGGTAAAAAAGCTGCTGATGTGATTGATCTGACGTGGCTGTTAAAATTCAAATTCTGAGTCCATTATTACCCCAGATTTCTAACTTGATGTGTAGGTTTTAGAGCGAGACTCTGGAGGTGACAGTTAACAATTCTCTTTGTTTCTGTGGGCCAAAGACGATGATTTCAGTCTTGTCTGAGTTCAGCTGGAGAAAGTTGTTTTGCATCCACACACTGATCTGTTGGATGCAGTGACAGAGTGAATCCACTGGTCCATATTACCTGCCGTCAGTGAACATAGATCTGAGTGTCGTCTGCGTAATTGGTGATAGGACACATTCTCGCTGCGTATCAACTGACCTAACGGCAGCATGTAGAGGTTGAACAGAAGGGGTCCCAGGATTGACCCTTGGGGCACCCACAGGTCAGGGGCATCTGGTGTCTGAGACACAGTTACCAATTTCGATAAAGAATTTCCTGTCTTCAGATAGGAACTTTAACCAGTTTAGAGCAGTGCCAGTGATGCCCACCCAGTCCTCTAGTCTCTGTAAGAGGATCCCATGATCGACAGTGTCAAAAGCAGCACTCAGATCTAACAGAATTAAGACTGAAACACAAACACAAATGAATTCATAGCCACTGTTACCGTTCAAATTTAACCTGGTCAGTTTACAATACAGTCTGGAGACGAGTTAATTAGACATCTTTCTTTTCTAGCTGTGAAGCTTCTGTGGAAGACAGACATGGATCCTTTTAGAAATGAACATGATATCAAAGAGACTGAAATGTGGCACTTGGCATGGGCATTTGGACTGGTGTCTGTCTAAAGAAGTGAAATCATGCCATTTTGGAGACATACTTATGTGAAGTTAAAGATAAAATGTTCTTTCAAGCAGAAGCTCTTATTTGTTATTTGTTTATTACTATGAACTATACTTGTTTTTTAAAACATGACCTAAAATGATTTTAAAAATAGTTTTACATAATGTAAAAAAAATATAAAAATAAAAAATACTTTAATTGTCTACACTAATCGATAGATAACTCGATTACTAAGCTAATCGATAGCTGCAGCCCTACTTATTAATATTATATTATATACCAGAGCCTATCCATTTAATAGCTATGACAAAGTGCACTGAAAGCAGCACAGCTCACAGCTAACTAAAGTGTTCAGTTGACTGTCAATAACACAGTAATTGCTCGGGGAGAAGCTCACAAACCTCACCTGCTGCAGATATTACTTCTGCCGAACTGCTCACAAACAAAATGCCCCTCAATTTTTTTATTTTTTTTTTCAAGATGATGTACATTACACTTTCCTTGGCTGTAGCTGAAGACGCACTTCTGATGTGGTGCAAGATAGAATTACTCTAAAATAATAGATCACAGGAATGATTGGGCAATTTCAAAATTGTATTATGATTGAATAAAGGCAAAGGTAACAATTTCTGGTACAATTTGTACCTTTACACCAAAAGAGTTAACACATGCAGTTGGGAACTACATTTATTCCAACAGCCGTGAAGTACCTTAATGGCACTTAGCTTTTGCACTTATATGGCTTTTGCTCTGAATCCATTTGTTGTATTGTACTTCATGGACTATTTTACACTTTATTTATTTGATGTTTTGTATATTAATTGTTTCGTGTGTTTTTGTTAGCATTTTTTGAGAGATGCTGCAAAACTGATCTCCCCTAATTAGACAATAAAGAGAACCTGTACTTGAACTAAATCTTCCTATTGACGGAGTGTGGAAAAGAAGAAATGTGTCTATGTCGAGCATAGAGCATTAAAGCAGAACTAAGTCACATTTTTACCTAATTAAATGTCTTTGTAAGTGCCGGTGATGGTTAAATATGTATTTTTGGGGTGTTTGAAGTGTCCGTCGTCTCCTATATTAATTTCCGTCAATATTGCCCACACCTAGTTCAAGTTCTAAAGATTTGTCTGTAACCCGCAATAATCCAAGGCTGAAATGAACTCCTTTCTGACACGCAACACTTACGGTACTTTTACAGCAGCTTGAAGCACGGCGTCCGATTCACCTGCGCGACCGCTGCGCCACGGTCTGACCCGAGCATTGATGTCTGTAACTTTAAAGGAGTTGGCCTCAATGGGGCGAACCTAAGAGGGCCGCGTGCTGAAAAGCTTATTGCGTGTGCCTATTTCTTATTGGCGTCAGCCGCAGTCACAGCCAAAGGCAAAGGTGTGGTGATGGCTTTGGAGATGAGAGGGGGAAATGATGGAGAGAAAATAGGGCAGACATACTGTAAGTGCGGGCATACATAAAGAGACACAGAATCCTGCAATACGACAGAAAATCAATTGGCCATAAAGTGAGTTGCTGTGAGGTCCGGTGAATAGACAAGGCTCAATGGTATTTCAAATAAAAAACAGCATATATTGAAGAGTTAGGTGATTACGCGGCCAGCTGCACAATAAGAGCACTAATAAGAAGAAGAAATTGAGATGAACTGGACTGGACGCTGACTGGGTAAAAGTATGTTTATTTCAACATGAACCATTTATCTCTATTTAGCAAGCAATTTCCCCCTCAGCATTTGGAATAATTGAACGGCCAGGAAATGGGGTTCTATCGGAAGTAAAGGAAATCTATTTTTGCATAATTGTAGTGGAGATAAGTGTGAAAAAATAAACAGTAAGTTACGGTCTAACGATCTTTGTTTAAGTAAACGAAATGGAAATAACTGGAGCAATGCAGCAATGTCGCACGTCACCTTTTAAAAACCCGTCTTTTTCGTTATTTGAGAACTGTCCTCAACCTTGACATGCATTTTTGGGCTTGGTATCGGTGCAACGTTGTGAAATCGATCCCCAGTTCGGACGGTTTGACAAATGTCTCTCCTCATTCTTCGCTTACATTTCACACTGCTCTCGTTTAAAGTGTGTTGGTGATGATCTGGACTTTGCTTGTTATTGCTTTGCTTTCAGGACCAGGTTTTAGCCAATAAACGCTTAGCATTCACAAAACAATATGTATCTTCAGGTCAGATCTGGGGAGAGTCCACTCTGCTCACAGTAAGAATGTATGTTTTTCAAGGCATTTTTGAGGCATTTACTGAAAAAAAAAAAAGGCAATATCGATATGATTACACCAGTCACGACAACACATTTCGAAGTACCATATGTTGCAACACAAAATATCCTGATAAATGATAATACTGAAACTATTTTACGCTACTGAAACCAAAAACTCTTTTTTTAATGTACAATATTGTTAAAAGTATACACTGCAGCAGATACATAACTGAATGAAACAATTAAATAGTAATTTAGTGTCTTTAAGGAGTCCTTAAAGATACTCCCTAAAGAGTACTTATTCAACTCAAATATTGTCTTATACATAAATAATACAACAACTATTTTCCCACTAGTGCAAAGAAAATACACGCAATAAATATTGGACCCCCAAAAATATTTCACTAGGACGGACCACAACCCCAGCGACGATGCAAAGTGTTTATTGACATACGAGAAACATGAACAACACGAGTGTACAGAAATGAATGCCGTTTTGGGGCTTCTGGCGATGAGGGCTGTAGGCTCCCGGGCCTCGGTACCCCCCATCTAGGAGATAAATTTAAATAATTGGAATAATTAAAAGAGGGTGGGAGGGAGGGGCACGAAGTCGCAAACACAGATGTGTGTTAACTGGATGCTTAAATAGTGTAGCTGCAGGAAGGGGCGTGAAAGGGGTGTGGTCCTACTCCCAAACTTAAGATAACAGACTTATCTTCATTTTTACAACTTAAATTTACAGACCGATAAGGCAATATAGTGATTATTTGGCATGTATGATTAATGCCATATGGTGGAACATTAAAAAAAACAATAACATATCCATGGACAAGCATGTAGCAAACCCTCTACTAGAAATGTTACGTAGTGCACCTTTAAGAATATGGATAAATTGCAGTGCTGTAGTCACAAAAAGATAATTCAGGATTTCTAAACAAATTCTACCTTCTATTCTCCTAAAACTGAAACTAAAAGAGAACAAAACTTGAACATGGATGGACTTTTTCTACACTGTACACAATTATTTTTTTTAAAGTGTAAATATTATGTGTGGAAAAGTGCAAACTCAATATTCTACCACTGGGTTATATCACACAGGGCCGTGACACAACACTCTGTATTCAGGTTGGATCTTCCAGGTGGTAAATTATTCATTTTGTCTTTCAGTGGTGAAAATGTCACTATAATGGACTGCCACATAGACAAACACCCTGTCCCATCCCCTATAGCGATCGCACAGGCCTCACCATCCTGACCCGCTCCCAAAATCTGCTCCAAGATTGGTTTCCGCGCCGTTATTTACAGCAGAAGACAGTATAGATTACCCACGTTCTGTATCATCGCTGACGGCCGCCTCGACTTATCGGCCCGTGAAACGCTATCCCATTGTAACTGTGCACTACAACTCATTGCAAAAGCTATAATTCCCCTCACTCCGTTCAATTACACACACCGCCAACACAATTAAGGATCTATCAACATAAACGCCCACCAATCGCCGACAACACGCTCCAACGGGTCGGCCAATCACGCAGGGGCAGTGGCAGCTTTCCCGAAACACGCCATTGGCCGATTTAGTCATCATGTATGTGACAGCAGCTGGTGGGTGGCCTGGACAGATATAGTAACAATGAGAGCATCCCACAGTGAGTCACAAGCAACATATGTGGCCCTGTCTGCATGAGAGCGCACGAGGCGACGGGTAAACGCCATAACATTTGTTGTTGTACGCTCTTTGCAATTCGAACTATTTATATCACAAATAATTGTCCTCCAGTCTCAGCTATTCCATGTGTGATCGCTGCAAACTTTCGAAAAATTGGACCTAAAGGCCACTTTGTCTTGTAAAGGTCACCCGCCTTGTTAAGACGAGATGAAATGTGAAACTGTGTATAACTAGTATAACCACAGTTCTCAGATGGAAATTGTGCAAAGACAGGAAATAATTGTTCCTACATAATATTATAATTAACTACACTGTATAACTCACTTCTTCATTTATAAAAAGTACTTTACTAGATTGTAGATGCACATAGAGGTGGGCAATACATTGAAATGTATATAATATTGATGTTGTTTTGAAGATGCGTACATTTTGACTATTGAGTGTATCGTTTATAGCAAAACATGAGCTGAATAAAATAAAAAATAAAAAAGGCTGTTGGAAATGTTTAAAATAGGGAAATATTTTTGCACTTTTCTGATTCATTTTACAGACATTTCCCATGTTTCTCATAATCAAACCTCAATTAACACATTTGAAGACATGTTTTATCATCTGAATACTCCCCAAAAATATCAAGATCATTTTTGTCAATATCGCCCACTCCTAGATGCACAGGAAAAACTACTTCTACCAGGACCATTCAACCAACAAAGCCATCTCATTAGGGCTGCAACAAGTTAATCGATTAATCGCAACCAATTGATTATAGAAATAGTTTTCATAATCAAATAATCGTTAACTGGTCAATACACACGCCAAAACATGTCATGATCTGAGAGAAGAGGTATTGTGACTCAGACTGAGAAAGAATCACATAAAAATGGCATGGGAAATGTGTAAATTTGGTGAGACGAAAACACCTTTTCATCTGTAAATAATTCCCCCTCGCTCACTGAGGTCTTTGGATCAGAAACTGCTGTTGGTTCCTCGCAGTCGTTTTCGGACCAGAGGAGACCGACGCTTCCAGCCCGTCGTGCCCAGACTCTGGAATGATCTTCCACTCTCCCTGCGGTCACTGGATTCTGTTGTTGCTTTCAAGGTTCAGCTCAAAACCTTTTTATTCAGTCAGGCCTGATTTGACTGTTTATTATTGTATGTGTATTGCTCACTATAACTTTTGTATTTTCATTATTTTATTCTGTGTTTCAACTGTTTTTGTGAAGCACTTTGTGACTTCTGTCTATGAAAGGTGCTATACAAATAAAATGTACTATAATCTCCACCAGGACGTGCTCCGTCCTGCTCTATCCAGGTAAAAATTTTGTAAAAATCTCATTCACTGGCCTTTTGCGTTCTAAACAACTAATCCATTAATTGAAAGACTAATTAATATTATAGGGTCTCTTCTACAAAAACAAATGATGTCCTGTTGGTATTCTTTTTATTTCAGCCATAAAAGCAGAACACTCTTCCAGAATCATTCAGTTGTGCAATGTCAATGTCAAATTACTAATTAAAACTTTGGGCACATTTCTTGGTAGCCTGACTCTTCATAACTGCTTTAATAATAATAATTGCATTCGTCAGTCCAGCCACAGTGGACGCTTTACCCATCCCCCAAGCCTGGATAAATGAAACATGTGCTGTCATGGAAGGGCATCCAGAGTAGGAGCCAAATGATCCTTGCAGTAGAGCGATTTGCTGATGCCAACCCACAATGGAAATTCCAGAACAACAAAACAAATGCATAATGTTTGTAAAGCCTGGCAGACTTCAGCTTTATATTGATCTGCTCAAACGTCTTATCCTGAAACCTGTTTTGAAGGAGATAGTTTGGAACCTCTGGAGTGTCTTTTTCAGCTAACTTTCATCTTCTTTACTTCAAACTTTTTCAACAGCACAACACAAAGCGAGGCAGAATGGAAAACTGAAGTACTTGTACTTGTAGCATTACAACTCGTCTTCTCATATCGACTCTGGCACAGAACTCACAATTTCATTCGACTACATAACATACAATAAAACACCTTCTGATTATTTCTGACATTACTCTTTTGTGGTAATGAAGTGGATAATAATAAATAATCAGTAGCGTGACTGATTTTTCGACTGAAGATGCTCCTAATTGCAATACAAAATAGTAAACACAGTATTTTCGGGACGGGAAGATCTCGCAAGATAAAATTGCCACAAGATTTTCCCCATGTGTTTACATTCGGCTCTACTGGAAAAAATAAATAAATGGTTAAGCGCTGGTGAATTTTAAAAAGCCGTGCAACAATGACAGCAGAACAAAAATGCACAAATCTAAATAAATCAGAAATTGTGTGGGCAAAACAGTGAATATACCGCACCGTTAAATCATATCTCGCATCTCGAATAGTGTCTAACTCCTGCAGTGGTTTACTTTAAACTACATCCTGCTGGATCACTAGAGATTTAACTCATTCTCCCTTATAATAAAAACGATGTGCACATTTTTTGTAAGCACAGTTATTCTCTAAACTGTATTGAAGTCAATTTAATGTCGTATTCCTGGCAGAAATCCCGTAGTGTGGCTGATGATGATCCATGTCTCCACAGATCACATCCAAAGACGTCAAAACTGCAGACCGCCCCATTACTTTTCTGCTCAGCTGTAGACGGGTGACTTCTCGTACTAATTACCCTCCTAATGAAGAAACTGTCATTAGCCATTCTACAAAGACATCAGTTACAGCACATAAAGCACAGCTCGCAATGCATTGTTTTTACTTGCCCTCGAGGTCAAGTATTAAGTAGATGCAAACATAACCAAAAGCAATTACCCCTCGATGGGGCGAACTGAAGAGTGGAAATGGGGTTGTCTTTTAATTTGTGGTCAATTAGCTGACTTAAACAAAAGGGGCTGTTTGCAGTGCGGTTTTAGCCGTGGGTAACCGCAGTCCTGACACAAGCTGCTGGATTATTAAAACTCCTAAAACAGGAAAAATCCACTTCTCTGGATGGGCAAACATGGATTTTACTGTCAGGATGCTTTTTCTTCAGGGCTAACTAAGCGTGGCTGGACTTGGGGGTTTGCAAAGTGGGGTTAGGAGGCTGGTGGTGCTATCAACTTGCAGTGGTATTATCAGTTAAATGTATGGCAACAAAAAAACTCTTGTCCTAAGGGAAATCCTACATAATTACAATAATAATTACAATAATTACAAAGCCTAAATTCTATATGGCCATCTAAGAACATCTAAAAGAATGAACAACTTTCTGTATTTCTGACCCATTCAAGCGGGGGTTTTTCTGTTGACTATTATGTGTTAGGTTTAAAAAAAAATGTCACACTTGAACATTCACCACAACATTTTGACTAAACCAGGTCTGAACTTGGAACTAAACCTGGATTAGACCAGAACTAAACAATAAGTAGAGCAAGACCAAACCAAGTCCACATCAGGACAAAAATGGCCTCAATTTAAGACCAAACAACAACAAGTGTGAACACACCCATTGTAACTTGCATAATGCATTGTACGTAAGGATATCCAGCTTTTACAGTTACAAAAACAATTTTTATACTTTTGCTTTAAGTATCACGACCTGCCAATATCAACTGTTACCATTGCAGAACATATATTTCCTTAAATAATGTGCACAAACTGAATAAAAATGTTGAATGTTAATATGATTTTCATGGCTAGTGCCGCTACCGATTGTTTGGAATACAAAGAAACAAAAGATTGATGAGCCCTGCAGACATTTTTAACCAATATGCGGCACAGATTTAGATTTTTCCCCCAAATTATATAATAACAATTTACGGCAAACTCACCCACAAACCTACTTCCTACAAACTGGATAAGAGAGCAGCGCAGTCTTGTTTTGTGCAGTGCCCCCTTCACACTTACATGTTAAAAAATATTATATTTATTCTTTAAGCAGCGGTTCGGCCCCAAACTAAATATTGACCTCTGCTGGAGAAATAAGGCCAATCGCTGATATGCTAGAAAGTGCAAATATCGACACTTTATTATAACTGTTGGACGATTTATCAGGCCAATATTTGGACTATTTGTCTTTCTCTAATTATCCTTCAAGTGACCACAGAACAGATTTAAACTTTCTGAGACAATATGAGAAGTAAAAGAAAAGAAAAAGCTTATTACATCAAGTTATAGCCCCAACCAGGATATTGGCCGAACCTGTATTTTGGAGCCGATTTCCGATCCACCCACAAGCAAGCCACACGTTCCAACTTTAAAACAGAAATATTCCCGTCAAAGAGACACATTTTATTGCTGCTTTTGCTCAGCACCCGCCAGCCCGTGGACAGACTTAAGTTTTGCGAGAGTTTGGGGAACTTCCGTCGCAGCTTGTTCTACTATCAGCTGGCGTCCCTATTACAACGGTTAACAGAGCAAAACATGTTGTTGACTATGGCGTGGCATTAGTTCCAGCGCATTAGAGACAATGACTATCACTGTGACAGCATCTCCGCGCTCTCTCCCTCACCTCCGACACGCGCGGCACTCATTTGTCCCACAATGCAACGCTCCACTGTCTTCTCTACGGCAGCCGTCATTCCTCTTTTGATACAGGCGTGTTGTACAATAGATCATTCACGGCAAGGCCACAAACAAGGGTCGTGTACGTTAATGTGGCGTGGAAAATTACATTCTTTTACGCACTTGATGTGTCAACACAAACATCTCAATGGTAACAGCCGGCGTGACAATAGGACTTTAGTTACACACGCTCGGCAGAGGAATGCGCGAGACAGGCATTTTCCTACCTGATGTTTAATGCATGAGGGCACGTGTGTGTGTGTGTGTGTGTGTGTGAGTGTTACAATGTCGTACAGTAGATCTCAACAGATAATGTACTTGGCATTTGTGCTGAAAAGGAAAAAAAACGCTTTTTGCATCAAGGGAAGACAAAGCGACTTAAGACAAAAGATATTTCTCAAGCAGATAAAGACATCCCGTCATATTACTGCTGATAAAGACGAAGCATTGACTACAGCTGCTTTGTCCTCTTCAGCGATCCAGAGATTCCTGATCCGCTTCGTAAACATGAATAAAATACTTTCCGTCACAGAAATAGAATGAAGAATTTAATTTACAAGGAATGGAAAAACTTCGTCATATTTTCACGTTTTACCTTAATTTTGTCTTGGCTTAGTCTCTGTTGTTTTTATTTTGAGTCATGTTTGATGAGTAATTGATTAGTTTAACTAGTAATCAGGGATTTCGATAATAATCATGATTATTAAGGTCAGAACCAAGAACCAGTTCAAGGGAAAGTGCGCGATACGTCTAGCTGCGTTCTTAGCTTGTTTCTGTAGTCGTGGAGAAATGTATATTGTAAATGTGACACACAGTTCAATGCTACTGAGATCTTGAGCTTGGTTCATGGTCAGGAGCAGATACATTAGATATACTGGAGAGTACTTTATTGTGCGTGTTGTAGGTCGATAGTGGAAACCGTCTTAAATCCATCCACACGCGGGGAGAACAAGCGAGCGCACCAACCCGAGACCTTCTTGCTGTGAGGCAGAAATAGTAAGCGCTCAACGTGCTTACAACTCAACGTTGTATCTCCAAATGGTAAAGAATGAAAAACCAAAACTAAACATCGTTCTAATACACCTCGTGGCTAAAAGGAGTTTTCTTCTTTATATTGCAAGAAAACAGAATCTTTCACGTGAAACTAATCCCAAACTCATTTTATTCAAAGTGATAGCAACTATAATTATCAGCACTCTCCATCTTACTTTTTTGTTTCCACATTTAGACCTAAAGCAAACATTCGCCAAACCTGTGACAGTCTTTGGCAGAGATAATGACAATGCAGCCAATGAAGGCAAATGTCAAATGACGTTTAGTTTATAGGCTATATTAAACAATCTTAATATTCAGGTTTTTCTTTTTTTTCTTTGCGAACCACTTTTATGGAAGAAATCTCTGTCGTTGTTCCAAATGTCAGTCGTGTGTAAACAAAGTCAAATCTATAAAGCACACACTGCCCATTTAGACTGCACTCTGGGGACAACATTAGGATCATTCAGCGGATCAGAAAAGTAGAATAAATTATCTTTAGTACTGAGCCGGGGCTGAAACATTGCACACACAAGCAAAGCACACAAAGCCGAACATTATACACCAGGGCCATTCTGTAATTACAGATCACGATACAAATAGGCCCTTAATGTGCGGACACAAATCCAATCAGATCCTTGAAGAAGTGACTGTGGTGCTCAATGTTGATTGGCCGTCCGAACAAACCCTGATTCACGCTCTCACTGTGGGTCATGACAAAATATCTTCAGACATGCAAGAATGACCAACTATTTCTGCTGCAAATACAATATAGAGAGATATTCTTACAACTTCTGAAGGGTTTTTAAAAAAGCTAATGAAATGTTACCAGGCAATGCATTTTACTATCTATCGGCAATCTGACTTTTAGACTGAAGAACCAGCTCAGAGAAAACAAAGACCAAAAACAGGGCAGTCAAAAATCTTTGGCAAAACAAAGACCATTGTAGGAAAGTTAAAAAAGAGTAAATAATAGTCACATTAATTAGACACGAAACTACTTTAATCTTCTATTTCTTCTTCTTCACCCTTGACCGCCCGAGCAAGTTCCATCAGTAGCAGTGTTGGATGGAAAGATTGACGATAAGCTTCAGTAAAAACTACCGGTACCCTGAAATATCTACAAATAAATTGCGTTATTGAAGCCGGTCAGAGAGCCGAGGCTATTTTTGCACTATGACTAAGAGACCAAATACGAAGTCGATTTTTTTTTCCCTCTCTGAAATGCAGTTGATAACCCTGTTATTGAGCTTCAAATCTGAGAGCAAATGACCTATTCAGGCAATGTCAAAGTAAAGATAAGGAACATGGCAAGACTAGAAATAAAATTGACTTTTTGAACTGGAGTCACTGTCCTTACTTTGCCTGTAAATACAATAAAGTAAAGCTTTTCTGTGGAAAGAGGGGGCAATCAAGTTGAACCTAATCTAACCTTTTTCCATTATAGTATAGTAGGATACTTAAAATTATACCTGACCGTTTTGCTATACCATTATCGGACACTTTTTTCTGATGCTGCATTAATCATCCTCATCATCAGAACCATAAAACAGAATAAATGGTTGTTATCAATTATTTGTGCAGGGACTTCAGAGCAGACCAGAACTTTCTATAGCGCTAAAGACAATTGAAATGAATAGCAGACACGAGCAGATCCACCCTGGTGTTTGGCCTGGCACTGGTTTGCATTGACACAGATGGTGATGAAGGAAAGAGGCATACAAAGGCAGACTGGGAGGGGAGTGGCTCCGTGAGTTTTCTGTCACATCGGCGTCTCGTCTCCCTCCTCGTTTCTCCATAAATCACATGATGCACCTACGCCTTCCCTTCATCCATCTGCCCCAGGTTGTCCTCTGTGCCTTCCATCAATCCTCCGAACCAGTTTCACGGCTAAAGTCTCCAGCCAAAGCCAATACATCACTAAAACCATATCAGACCTTGTATCATGACCTTTTACGCATCTGTTAACTCCTAATACAAGACCGCCAGACGATTTATCTTCCTTTATCCAGCAATCAATCAAGCCGCACTTTTGTTCCAAGTCATGTAACCAGGAATAACAAGCTTTTAATCACTCAAGAGCCCATGCTTCACATCTGATTTACCGTGATAACTCGCTTTCAAGTCGGCGGCAACAACAAAAAGTGAGCAATTTGACATGTTCGAACACATTTTTTTTTCCAGCTCGACTGATCTTGCACTTACCAGCTGCATTCCACAGATGAAGGCGAGCGTACACCTGCCACTACAGCACCCCATGGCGTCCGCCTCCTTCTCCCCAGTGGTTCAGGCGCGGTCGAAGCTAACTCCCCGGTCTCCAGCTGGACCCTTGAATCCCCCCCCTCAAAAAAAACGATAGGCAGGAATAAAAACAAAAACAAAGAGGGGCACCCCCCAAAGGGATGTCTGGTTGGCTGTCAGCCCAGTGAAAGGGGGACTTGGAGCACAAATACACAAGACACAGCTCTGCCCCTGTATAGAAAACAAGAATAACTCCCCCAAATTCAAGGTAAAATGCTCGATAGGTGGGCACCTGGTTTCCCGCTGGCAAAAGGTCCCGGGTCAAAATTGGACTAAGGGGCTGATTCTGGTCCAAAATCAGACTTGGTTGGCTTCCCAGGCAATCCAATTTGATCAAGTGCTGTGAATTTTGATTAACTCGACAACACACTAAAGCATGAATTGCAAAAAAAAAAAAAAAAAAAAAAAAAAAATGCCAAACTCTGTGACGTCACGTGCCCACAAAGCCTTAATTGTCCACTTAAGGGCTAGGAAGAAGTCCACTTCACCTCTACTTGCATCCTTGACAGCACGCTCCGAAACGCATAACTTGAAACTTCAGTTCGAATCACGTTTTGATGCTGTACATTCCAGCTAGTGATGTTGTAACTAATCCCAATAACACAATTTTAGCTCATTTAAAAAGGGACTAAATTGGAAATAAGAGCGAGAAAAACAAGTGTGTAAGTGTTGCCTCGCTCTTTCATAAGCTGGCTCCTCTCGCCTCCTCTTCTTCCTCCTCTTCTCTCAGGGGAAGTCACAGTGGCATCCTTTTGGGGTTCATCCACGACAGTATTTCAATGCTTAACAACGCTGCTTTAAGCTACACTCTAAAGTTGTATTCCGGCCATTGTAAGCTGCGTTTCTCCATGCGTAATATCGTGCGTAAATTAGTTTGAACGCTGTTTTGATGTGTCAACAGCCTCCGGAGAAAAACTGGCACACTATTCCCTTTTTAAGTCCTACGAGGCTCATTCCCCTCAAATTAGCTCCGCAACACACGCCCGTCTTCGGTCAAGCTCCCTCTCCGCATCCAGCACCTCCTTTCCGGGATAAACCTCCACCTCCGCCGGGGATAAACACTCGGGAGGTCGGTCCGCGCTCCGGGATGGAGGAGAAGACGGGGTCAGGGTGAAAACGTAACTCAAAGTAAATGTCCGTAAAGGTGAGATGAGGAGGGAAAACAGCGACGAAGTTCACTGAGTGCTCCCCGTGGTGCGTCTTCGAGGGAGTGGAGAAGGAGAGACGAGGAGAGACAATGGGAACCGGGATGGACTAACGGACCGAGAGAGACAGCCGAGAGGAGCGTCTCCCGCCCGCCAGCTGTCAAGAAGCACTGCGAACTGCGCTGCGCCTTTTCCGGATCGTCTCTTCAACATAAAAGGACCGTGTGGCGCGTGTGTGGCGAAGCCTGAAGATGGAAGAGTCCCCGGTGAAGGCTGTGGGGAGTTTGAATGCTGATCAGAGTTGTGCAGAAAGTCACAGGAGAAAACATAGTCAGAGTTCAGTCATTTGGTTCATTGTTGATTTAATTAGCCATATATGAATGTCTACCTTATTTTCTTTTGTTGGATTAATGTTATAGCCTATATTTTAGCATCTGAATGTGTCTATAATCAGATGACACAACCAAACTTTGCACCAAGAGATTATTACAAAAAAAATTGCTTTGTCGTCAATCTTTTGTAGGCTAATTTGAAGACTAAATTTAGCTTACCGCCTAATAAAAAACATTTGGTATTTGAAATTTTCTAGCTAAATAGCCATGCTAAACTGCTATAGCTCTTCGTCGGCAAAATTAAGTTGTAGTAGGTTATAAAGCTTGATTAAAGAGGTGGCCCTGAATATGTACTACAACCTACGCTACTCAAAAAAATAGCCTTTGCCAAACAGCCTGACCTTTACCTCTCTCGGTCTAATGGGCGAGCGTTTGTAGGCTTTTAAATTAAAATAAATGCGTTGGCTCCATGTTTTAGCTCAGTGTCAGTATAAAGGCGCATTAGAGTGTGGTAGAAAGCCATATTCACATGTTTTTACCTGACTGTACATAACACTCTTATCTTGAAGGTCCCTTGTCCGGCTCTCCCGGTGCGTCGCCGCTGCGTGCGTGCGCCTTGACGCCGCTGCTGAGGTGCTCGCGCGGCAGGGGAGCGGCGAGGCGCTTTTCAGTCGCGCGCGGCACACAAACAGCGGCAGAAGGTCGATGTGCGGCAGCTGCTCCAGAACGTGGCCTTTAACCATCGGTAATCATCAGTGTCACTCGGTGCTCTCATGTTCTTCCTCCTCCTCTGGTCTCTCTGGCTCACTTTCCATTCACAGCGGGGAGCCTGTCTGACTTGTCAAGATAATCATTATATTCCCATTGATTAATTAAAAGCTGCGGGCTCGCTATTAAGTTAGAGTAATTTGAAAGTGGACAGAGTGCGTTTAAAAAATCATGTAGCGCTTTAAACATTTCTCTCAAATATCCGTCAATTACGCCACAGAATAAAAGTCCTGTGCAGTCAAACGCTTCAAAAGGGTGATTGGCCCCTTTTATGAGTGACACTTAATTTAGCACTACTCTCTCAGTTGTTGATCCCACACTGACTGGGGCTGGGCTGAGGCAAATTAGTCCATGACATTGTTTCCGACCAATTAAAACCACTTTAGGGCTACACAATATTAAACAATAACACTAGAAAAACATGCCATGAGATGATTGAAAATAGGCAGATCATGTGCACGATCTTTTTATTGTGAGGTATGATATGGCTGTTAAGTATTATGATTATTGTTGCAATATTTTGCTGTTATATTAAAACAAATATGTCCATGCCTTAATCTATTGGTCAAACTCTGTCAAAATAGACACTAACTAACAAAAAACAAAACTAAATCAAGGTTGACTGAAAGGGGAAAATCATGAATGAAAGCAGCATTTTACACATTATGACTTAAACAGTAAATTATGGAGGACCCTGGTGTTGTTGCAGTGTGTTTTAAAAACTGTTGCTATAATTTTACAATATCAATGGGTGTATTTTGTGACATATTATGAAGCCCTGCTTCATAGCTTGAAGCCAAATTAATAGGCTTTTAATATCCACTAAACAAGTAGGCCTAAATGTAACCACATATAGTAAAGGATAAATTACATTGGAATAGGACTCAAATTCTCAAATTCACTATGTAAAAAATAAACACAAAGAAATATCCACATTTTGATAGCCTGGATAGCTTACCATTAGGCGGCTCTATGTCGTGTTTGGTTAATATTTTTATTTTTTCAGCTCAGAGCGTAATGTAGCTCAACAGCGAGGTTCTGTAAAGTAAATTGACCATAATTTTTTCCCATGGCAAAAAATTCATATTAAATGTCTGAGAGCTTGCTCTGGGTCAATCAGCTATGTGGTACGTAATGACCACTAGACCGATAATTGTATTTAAAATCTGTTTCTAAATTTGTATAAACATTCTGCCAAATGTTATGTTTTGCATTCGTTTTTTTGGACTTTTTGGACCGCGTTATGGACATAAGTGGCCACATAGCTGCTTATTAGCCTCCGTCATCCCTTTTAACTATTAATATTTACATTTTTCTAAATCCATATGGCAAACATGAATGAGAAATATACTTCCAGAACCACGACAAACTAACTTCTCATATTATAAACAAGCAATTTGTATAACTAAAAAAAATAAGCCGAGAGAGAAGAAAAAATGTGAATATAACTACTTCTGTTTTTTCAACCCAGAGCACACATTTAGGACCTATTGTACATTTATTTCTACTGCAATGTGCACCAGTGTTGGGGGTCCATGAAACGACCAGTACTTTGAAGACATGGAGAGGTGTGGAAACTATCAGTGCTTCCATAATGGCCCGCTTTCCCTTCCACATCAATCTCTGTCAGCACGGACCCCTCCCACACGCACACAAGAAAACAACACACCTAAACGCACAGAAAGACACACAGTGCAACACAACAGGAGTTTAATTATGCCGCTAATCTTGACTGACAGAAGCAAGTATAATGGTAGACTCCCAGGGGCTACGTGTCACTGCATCCGCCCATCTCTGAGACCTGCTCCTATCGTAATATCACCTTCATATTCCACCATTTTCCACTGTCCTCCTGGCAATTTCTCCCCCTCTTCATTGTTTTGCTGTCATCCATCACATGCTTTTTAATAAGAGTTATTGACCAGCGTCCAGAGGGCTCGGACCAAGCAGGCATGGAAATGGTTTCTCCTCAGGCAGAGATCCCCGGTGGACACAGGCAGTCATCAGTGAAAATGATGCTTGGATGATTTGATAGATGTCCGTAAAGGCGTCGGATCTGCAGTGTGCAGGCTTTTGTTGTGGAAAACATCTGAAAGAATATTGTGATAAGAGTTCTTCTTTAGACATTCATGTTGTTAGATTTGTTAATTCAATGCAAATTGGCAATATAATCAGGGAAGACCATTACACGCAGCTTGTAGTAAAGCTGGTAGAAACGGGAATTAAGCCACTCGAACTGATGATTCCATTCACACTTGACCAGGGATGTCTAGATGATTAGGTTAATCGATAATCATGATTATTTAGGTCACAATATAATCATAAAGGCGAAAAAATTATAATCGTGGTATTTTTGGAGGAAAACATTTTTTTTTTTTTTAATTCAATTTGTAGAAAAGTGACAATTTCCAAACTAAATTATGTCTTTTTTTTGTGCAATTAAAAGAAATTTGACCATTTTAGAAGCAAAATTGAGTCCTTTCTGCTCACTCAAAAAAGTAAACCTAAATGTAAAGCGCTTTTTTAACTAATTAATCATTCAGAAAGTTTGATTTAAAAAAGCAGGTGACATACCTGTGTTACAAATTTAGTTTAGGATTTTATTGTTGTTTTGGTCGTGATGTTACTAACATTAAATCACAATATTTATTCTCACAATAATCGTCATACTAAAATTTGACCTCATGACAACCCTAGTCTTCACAACTAAACGTCATTATCGATGATTTTTACTGCAATGGTTATGAAAATAACAACGTTTCTGTTTAAAATGTTTGCCGATTATTCACTGGCTTCACAAATGAGGCCAGACTCATGCAAGGCTTTAAGACAAAAAAACATTTTATAAAGTTTAGCTCAAGTAAACATCAGAAACGAATATGCTAACCCCAAGCCTTAACAATTTGCTTTAAAGCACAATAAAAAAAAAAGCTCTGGTAACATGTCAGGATCAGAGAACAAAAACAGTGCAATGCCCGGGGAACATCTTCAGATCTTGAGCCTGGATCTTGCTGAGAAATAGCAGGAGGATTTGCCAACCGTGCAAGTTTTAGGCTCATAGGGGAAATCAGAATATAAAAGGACACAGTGAGCATGCAACCTCCACACAGATCCAAATAAATAAAAATAAACACTCTGAATTACTTTAATGTATTCAGTGATTTGTTCGTACTGTGCCCATGTTTGATTCTTGGTGACCTGGTAACAAAATAAATCAAATATACAAAATACACCTCAGCGTTTGGTATTACTTTGGTTTTTGCTTTATTTCTCACAATCATGAACCTTCTCCAGCAGGCACGTGTTCTCCTCCTGCCGCATCTTCCTGACAGTGAATGTTTTGGGCTTCTACTTCTTCTACTTGGTCCTTCGTTGCTCTGTCTCTTGCACTTTTAGCTCCACCCGCTTCATGGTGATGTGCGGTTTGTCTTTCTCTTCCTGGATGACATCCTTGAGGTCTCTGCTGGTCGGTTGAAGAGTATAGTGTCGTCCTTCCTCTTGCTTTTTCATTTGCGTAGTTTAAAATTTCATTAGAGCAACATGCTGCTTCAAGGCTTGCTCATCTCATCCGTGAGTGTCATTTTTTGGACTTCAAGCTGCTCAGAAATTTCCACCAGCGCAGTAGTAGTAGTTTCATTTTAAAGTGAATGCAGTTCCTCCTGTTGACAAGATGTTTCAAGTTTGGCAATATCAACTTTCGAATTTTTGCTAAATTCCTCCCGAACAACCTGGTCTCATGCTGCTGTAGTTTTCTGGATGACCGTTGTAAATGTTTCTCCGCTGCCTCCTCTTTTGTGGCTCTCTTCAGGTCTTTCCAAGGGAGGCGATCGTAATGTGCAGAACATCTCGCTTGTCCTCCTCCCTGAGTTGTGCTTTAGTGCTGATCCCCTCGTTTCAGGACAGTTTTCTTTCTTTTTGATGGTTTCCTCCAAGTTATTCACACCAGACCTTGTAGTTTATTAGTTCAGGTCACTTTTGACCATTTCGCTGTATTCTCCCTTTGAGTCATTTTCTTTTTTTGTTGTTTTTGACCTTTATATAAATTTTGGCCTTTTTATTTCTTTCTGCCGTCATGTGAAATGTAAATCCTGGACAGAATTTAAAGCACATTCATTCATTTTACGAGAACCCAGAAAAGTATTTATCATCACAGCATGATCAAGGTAGAAAATAAATGCTCTTCATCGCGCAATTATACGTTACGTGAAATGTGGTAATTACGGCAGACGCTAGATATTGCAACATCAAGGACTCAATTAAAAATAAATAATTGTAGTTCTTTGTTGCTCCAAATGCAAGTAAGCCCTATCAAGTTAAGTAGAGCAACCATGGGAAACATTGGGCTAATTCATTCTGTTAAACATTACTCAAGCAGCAGACATTACTTTGGTGATGCAAGTCTGAGACAGTTGTTATTTCAAGTCGGGAAATTACTGTGTATCTTTGCAGGTAAATATTAGGTGTAGAACTATATTGACATTGATGGATAAAAAGATCAAGGCTTGTCCAATAGGCCTGACTGGTACAATAAATGTAGACCTGAGGGTGCGTGTGTCATTGATTGTTTGTCTGTCAGAATTGTCGAAGGTTTCCAAAAGGGCCAGATATTAAAGAGACACTGAGACAGATCCTTTACAAAGGCTCTCAATAATCAAATATTTACGTAAATGTGCAAGAAACATTGTGATAACATTGTAATTGGTTTGTCCAGAAAACAAACTTACTTAAATCAAACAAATTAAAAGGAAGTTATGCAGCAGATTAAACACATGTCCATACAAGAAAATGCCTTTGAGCAGGTTTATTAGGCACAGTCACACATCACTAGTGATGGGCAGATTGATACCAAATATCAATATAGCAATACTGATAAAGGTATCGAAAAGTATCAGTACTTATACTTAAATATTGAAAATTAAAATTTCTCAAAAAAATACAGTTTCATCAGTTTAGCTTCTATTTTGGTAATACGTTGTTCATATTTAATTTTTTCTGCAGGGGATATTCATATTTTTCAACTTTGAATGCATTTTAGTAGAAAACAGTGGTATCGATATCGGATCAATATCGCAATATTTGTCATAGTATTACTTAGTATTGGACCAATCGCTACGTCACTACGATGCACAGCAAACTGACAGGGAAACATTCCTACAGCCTCTCCAAATGCTGGTAAAAACATGTGCCCACAACGCTTGCCTGCAAACTCCCACCTTGACCTATTTATACAGATTAAGCAGCCCCATGACCACATCTTTCTACTCAATCTGTGGCTCCTATTTGTATGTGTACAAATCTCTATGGCCTTGCACCAAAGTACATCTCGAACATGTTAGTGCCATATGAACCATCTCGGACTCTGAGGACCTCAGGGACCGGCCTCCTGCTGGTGCCCAGAGTCAGGACTAAACATGGGGAATGGCGTTTCGGACTAAACATGGGGAATCTGCGTTTCAGTTTTATGCAGCTAAAATCTGGAACAGTCTTCCTGAGGATGTGAGACAGGCCGCTACTCTGGCAATGTTCAAATCTAAGATAAAAACAGTTTTGTTTAGCAGTGCATATGACAAAGGATTTTCTTTGCACTCTTCTCTTTCATGTCTTAAACTGTTTTGTGATTTCTGTCATGTCTTGAGATTTTAATTTCCTTTTTTTATTGTTGTGTGAAGCACTTTGAATTGCCTTGTGAATGAATTGTGCTCTACAAATAAACTTGCCTTGCCTGGGATGTATTGTATTGTTACCTGCCCAGGGACTGGGACGTAAATGAGCTGTGCAGCTATAATACTGCATATTTACATTTGTTCAATACACATGGTTCTTATGATTCTTAATGTGTATTGTTCCTGCTAAATAAAAACATAGATACAAATACATTTATGTGCAAAATGAAGATAATCAAAAAATCTACTTGAGCAAAAACATAACTGGCTTAACTCCAATACTTTTTTTTTTTAAACTTTTTTTCTTTGAGGTGGACAATATATTGAACATTTAAATTATATTGTCAGTGTTCTTGAATAATTAGTCTATCGTTTATAGTAATATAAAAATGAAAAATGAAAAAACATTGTGATATTTCTGCACTTTTGTGGTTCATTTTACAGATATTTCACTTTTGTCTGATAATGAAACCTTTTTTTGAACACATTTATTTTGGATT
This sequence comes from Chaenogobius annularis, assembly GCA_015082035.1. NCBI lineage: Eukaryota > Metazoa > Chordata > Actinopteri > Gobiiformes > Gobiidae > Chaenogobius > Chaenogobius annularis. Next base: position 1,125,198 of record BJKM01000309.1, on the reverse strand, counting down.
GACACATAAAAAAATCATGTCGTTATCAGGATACTCAAAAAATAAACCAAAAAACCCTGAGATATTCATTTATTCAATTGCGCCCACCAGTAGAAGGACGGGACCGACATCTTGGAGGCCAGACCAGAATGTTTGGCCACTGTATATTTCAAATCCACCGAAAATGGTTGCATGTGCATTTGAGCATTAAAAACAACCACCCACAGAATAAACATAAAACATAAATGTTGCCATGCTGTCAGCAATGCAGTAACATCCACGCTCTCTCTTACAGGCTGCCAGCTTTTTCCGCGCGCACCAATGGACTTCCTCCACTCAGCCGCCGCCGCGCGCTCTAGGATCAATAGGGCCCATTTGGATGTGATTTTGACAGGAGCTGAAGTGACAGACGCACAGCCACAGAGATAGGCCCTGGCTCGGCGGCAGCAGCACCTTCAGATATGGAGATAGTAGGTGAGTATGACTTTATCTGTCGGCAGCAGATGTCAGCGGCGTCTGCCCACTCACATACACATCCGTGCGCATCTACACAAACATACGGCATGACAACGCTGTGACACGACGCACCTCCCACACCACGGCCTATCTCGCCATCATCTAAGAGCGCGGGAGAAAAAATAGACCATAAATGTGGAATATCAGCCCTGGAGTGACTAAGGCAGCGAGGGAGATGGACACGGGCAGCACGTGGATTCAGTTTTACGTCAGGGTCCAGATGGAGGAAAAGTATAGACTTACTTTCTATTTTTTGCCTAAAAAGGGCAGTACGAGTTCACAAACGAACTGAAAAATAGCAACGTGATATTTCAGAAGCCTGTTTGAGTTGGACAGACAGGACAATGCAGGAATACTCAAACAGGTGGGAATCAATTCAAGTTTGCATAATATGTCCTCGTTAAATTGGTAATTAAAACATTTGTTTTGGGGGGAAATTATATAATTAGTTTAAATAATGATTGTGAAAACTACATCGCTTTAAGTTTTTATATTTGCATGTTTAGTCACTGGTTTGGTTAAAAAGTCACATCTGCCTGATGTTGGCTACGAAGGACAAACTGTGAATGACACACTGGTGCAAATTACACAAAACATGTTCAACATCAACCTGATGTTCATAGTTGTTATTCAAACCAGTTGGGTATTACTAAACCTTAGTCTAATGACAATAAGGGCTTTATCTAATTTGAACAGATGTGTAATAGGAGACTTTGGGTCAGACCCTTCATGTCATAATTATCATAATGAAACTTAATGCAAGAGTGTTGTCTTTGTTTGTCTTTGTCTCCTTTCAAACTCACCTTCAGCCAAGTTGCAGAAGATGTATATCAGCTGTTTAATGTATAACGGCAATATTTGTAGTACTTTCACCAACATCATTATTATAACAACAGTTCACTAGCTTAGGACCGCGCCACAACAATGGAATATGAGAGAATGTTTATTAATGATAGATGATGGATCGATGATGGATCGATTAGAGTTGGCTGGGTAGAGACTCAGGATGGGGGCTCCGTCAGCCCAGTCCCACTCCTTGGATTCTGATGTGTTAATGTGAAGATGATAGAGACTTAAGGTTGGAGGGTGGGGTCAAGAGAGCATAAACAACAAAAGATGCAGGGATTGGTCTGTATAAATAGGGCTTCTGGGTAATTAGAGGTGTGGTTAAAGAGTGGAGGCGTTATCCACCTCCTGAACCTCAGTCAATGATTAACAATCATCAACTACATTCAAAGTAATAAAAGAAAAATAAGCTGTAGTTCTTGAAGAGGAGAAATATGACTTTATCCGAAGAAGCCACTAAAACTTGCATCCAGTGTTTACACCTGGAGATATTGAGATGGGCAGAATTTAGATTTATTTTGACGTTGGGGGCGAGATGGAGGAAAGGCACCGACAGGAGCCAGATGGCAGAACAAAAAGAAGAAGTTAAATTGGGATCAAATAAGTGAAATCTAAAAAAAAAAGATTGATATGAGGTGGTTATAAAACAAGTGCAAATTAAAGCATGAAGAGACGAGGAACAGCAAATTAACCTAAGTGTTTGCAGAAGTACCGGCGTCATGCTAGAATGATGTTAGCTGGAAATGGAGCAACAGATTGTAGAAGTGAACGTGATTTTCTGTGCACATCTTGACAGGATTTTACAGTGAATTCATATAAATAGAAATGCATTTTGACACGCACAGGAAGTTTGCACACATGGGTGGATGCACCTCTTAAGCTGCAAGAAAGACTAGACGTTTAAATATAGTGTCTTTATTTGTCATGCTCATTAATCAGTAACAAATCATATTAAAACTCTGTTCCGTTTCAAAGGTCACATTGAGAATTATGAATATGATTCCCGAGACTTTGGCAGAGTCACTTTACGTCTAATTTGACCACTAAATACAAAAATGATCAACACCTCGTTCAACACCAGCTAAAACGACAACAACGGAAATTGTTATGGCGATGTTGGATCACACATTTAACAAAACTGTGCTGTGTGCACAAACCTTCTGTTATTTGAAAATGAACAGGTACGTGGGTATAGTGCCAACCAGGGGATGTGGGCACAGTCACAGACAACCATCGCTTAATAACTGAATCATTAACGTGACTGTTACACCAAGAATTACAAGCGCGTGCAATATAGTTTGTGAATTGGGAGACGCTTGCCAGATGTGTGTCATTTGGAGGAATAAACTCAAATTTGGACGATAATTTGGCGCATTAGTTCAGAACAAAAACTTTGCTCTGATTGCTTTTTTTAAATTAAATTTTAGTATTTTTTCATGTTGTTCATTTACATTTTTGTGGATTCCTGATGAACTCTCCCACTCAATGTAGGTGTCTTACTTGTGACGTCTTAAAGTACACGTATATTTTCGGAATGTAAGTTGTAACTGATCACCTTATTCTGGAAGTTACCATGCGAGCCGACATTAATTCTGTTCCTCCTTCCATTTGTAGCTGCCGATTTTGAAAGAAAATATGCACTACAAAGCCGTCCTCAGGCCAACCAGATAAACTCATGCTCATGAAAAGTGAACATTTTCTTTTGGACAAAAAAATTGACAAAAATAACCTTTTTCTTTCTTCTTTTCCTCAGTTTTGAAGTATGAAACATAGAACAGAAAAACCCATGAAACAAAACCTAACCAGAAAGAGAAGGGGGAAAAAAGACGACCAAAGAAAATGAAGACACAAGGCACAATTATAATGTCAGTCCTGTCCTTGATTGTAGCATGTTTTTTATTTTCAATTTGGTTGTTTTTATTGCACTGGATAATGTAGAAAAGCATGGGTCCTTACTGTGAGCATGCCTGCATATCCACAAACCTGACTTGTACTTGTACAAACTGGCTTTCTTTGGCTATAATATTCCAAAGTATGGTGTGAAAAGTATCTATCTCCATGTAAAATGTTCCCAAGTAAGGCTTTACATTTGAATTTCCATGGAATCATGCAGGTGACGCATCATCTCCAGAAAGTTTACACACTGTTGCTTGAACCGGAAATGTAAAAACTACAAAAGTGCAGGTTAGTAGCTGTCAGAAGTAAGAGTGGGCGGGGTGGAATGAAGTGACTACCCACATTTCAGAATAAGAGCCTGATATTCACTAAAACGCTGCTATTATATTCATATTCCAAAGAAGTAAGATTTAATGTAAATGTTGAGTAATTAAATAATATTGGGTTAACAATATGGAGCAAAGGATCATGGTCAATGTAGTTCTGTCTTCTTTCTTAACATACTTCATGAGCAGAACATGAAACGGTCAACATGTAGCATGTGAAGACTGCAGCTTCTGCTCATTTAGCTCTTGTCATTTATCTCGGTGTTGTATCAGGGGGCCAGCGGCGGATAGAGACAAGAGGTCCGGTTTTAACAAGGCTGAGGATAACATCTCATAATCTGTGATGGGCTGTGCTCGAGCGGTCTTCAAGGTAACACTTTTAATCCAATCACACGCCGGATCTCTTACACCGTGAGGAACTAGACCTCGGCCCTTCTGCTGCTAACGCAACAGAGAAAGCAATTTTTATTACATACTGTGTACAAGACATTGATGTATTTTGCACTTGGTTTCGCACAGTTGGACACCCTGTTTATATTTTGTGTTTAGTTTGTTTGCTCTAAACCACCAAAGCACATTTAAAAATTTGTTATATAACTTTTCTGGGCCCACTACATCCTTGTCTTCATAGAGAAACTCCTTGCTTTGCCTGAAATGTTCCAAAGATGTATCTATCTCTATGAAGACAAGGGAACTCCAAGCCAAGTTGCAGGACAGATCGGTGGAATATGTTTACTTACCACAAAACAGAAGGTAAACACATGCTTAAAGGCATTTTATCGATAAAAAACACCTCTAATTGAAGAAATGCCAGATAGATTTATTCCAGGCAAAGCAAAAACATATCTTTGGAGACAAGCATGTGGAAAACCCCATGCTAGGCAATTTACACCTTTAAAGTTGCTGTAACTGATTTTCACACCAGAAATATTTTCTTTAATCGGTGTAACACGTCTAGCTCTAACAAATCCTTTAGCACATGATTAATCAGAATCAGAATATAAAAAGGTTTATTGCAATTGTCAGTGAACAAAATTCATAGGCGAGGAACTTGCTTTGGTGATTCGGTGCAGCATACAACAGTGAACAATAATGAAGCAAAATATTCTGATCAATATTCTGAAGCATTCATTTTTGGTGCATGCACAGCTGTAAAACAGTCGAAGTTAACGAGAGAACCACCCAAGTGCAGCTAATCAGAGCGCTGCTTTCAGCTATTTCCTGGTTGACGAGATATAAAGTACTTGGGAGCGAGCAGTGGTCTCGTTTTTGCCACAAATTTCAAGCCTTTACAAGATACTCTTGGATGGAAAACACATTTTGTAATTTGTGAAAATGAAAGTTTAGCACATTTTGTTCAAATCAAATGAAACAACAGCTAATTTGGAATTAAACCAACAACGCCTCAATATTAAAAAGTTACTCATGGTGACATATTTGACCCTCCAAAAAATGCTGCAGTGACAGTTCTCTTACATGAGCAGCTCTGTGTTCAGGCCTGACACGCCCAGTAAGCAAACGACAGTTACTTTTTCTGAACGCCACAGAGCAATCACCTCTAGAACCTGCTCTTGTTGTCCCAATTCCTTTAAAGGAGTTGGAGCGAGATCGTTTAAAACGTTGCGCACCAGTATTAAATCAGCATGTTTAATCGTAATGTTCTGCAGTGGTGATAACTGGTGGGCTATTTGCTCAATAAGTGCTTTTTTAATAGATAGTTTCAACTGATTTAAGAGAAGTTTTGTTATATATTTATAGTATATAAGTCAACTTCACAAGGACAAACTTTAGCCCCAAACTTTAGTGGATTTATGAGAACACAATAACACCCATTACATCTAGGATAATAATTCTGGCTAAAACAAAGAAACCTTAACTGCAAAGCTCAAGGCTTTTTCTTGACTAAAGTAATAACTCAAGGTGAATAAAATAATCACAGTGGTTGGTGTTGTACAAGCCTAATTATTCGAAATTGAACTATTGCACTTTCTACAGTCACAAATCACTTACTAAGCTCTTCAAACAGGATCAGACCATTTTGATGTGTGTGGCCTGCAGCTTTGGTTAAAACTGACAAGCTCACAGCATGTAGTGCTGCAGATACATCCAACAGTAACCATGCAAATACAAGATTTAGAGACAGATCAATAGCGCTGAGGTGAGGTTGCAAAAAAGTGTTTCTTCAGCATTGGTGGAATGTAACAAAGTACAAAACAACAAAGTACAAAAGTAAATGTACTGTACTTTTTTATTAGGTATATTCACTTCCATTAAGTACATTTTACATTGACTACTTTTTACTTTTTACTTTTAAAAGTTATCAGATCAGCAGATACAGTATATACTTTCTGCTCCTCCACTACATTTAAGATTCTACTTCAAGTAGTACTTTTCTTCATGGTTCGAGACGGATTGAAATGGTTGAGGGTTTATTTTGGCGCGGTCATAGTTTGAGTCAATGCCCCGACTTAGATCTATTAAAAATATACAACTTATAAATCAATTCAGTATCTTCTGTTGAACAAACATCAGCTTCACTGAGATCACCACATTTGATGCTTTAATAGTTCTCAAAATCTGTGGGAAATATTTTAACCTTTCAACTAAAGGTACATTTTAAAAGGGTACTTCAATACTTCTACTTAAGCAGACTTTGTATGTGATTGAATTGCTGCAAAATTTTTGCTCCTGTAATTTTTGCTCCTTCAGTAGCCAAATTGAGTACACCACTGTTTTTATAGTAGTAGTGCTGCTTTACTGTAAAGGTGCACAATGTAACTTTTCTGGTGGAGAGAATGATGGCTTTTCCTTTGTTGTGTAACTGAATAAATGCAATATAGATACGTTTAATGCCATACTTTGGAACATTGTTCATCTTCAAACTAATGTCACTCAACAGAACAATAAGTAAAGTGCAGTAGTTTGTGAGTAATTGTTTGAACTTTACTTGTAAGAGTTAATGTAACTGAACGGTCTCGTAACGGAGAAAACAAATGAATATCATAAGCTGTGATGCAAAATGTTTAGTTTTTTTTAAATCACATGTTCTTTATCAATGATGTCAACATACAACTTTGGCACCAAACCAACAAAGTGTGTGAGAGAATTTAACTGCACAATGAGCTGGACATAAATATCTTCTTTTACACATGAAACCAGAGCTAATTGACCCTCATTTTAACTTTTTTTTTTAATCTTTAAACTGTTATCAGAGACTGCAGGCTTTGACTAATGGTTGTCATTAGTTTTGCAATTAGAGATTTTTCATCCTTTCAGCGGCACAATTCTCACATTGTTTCTCATGGTGATAAGAAGATTGATAAACAATAATTAAGGCCATCACCGCAAACGAAAACACGTTAAGTTAATATTGAGTTCTAAGGTTGAAGTAGTGCTGTTACTTGGTAAAATGACTGGCACTTCAAAACAATTCAGTTAAATTATTATAATTCAAGGTCAAGTTCCAAGTAAAGAAGTTGAAAAGCATAATTGTAATACTACTTCTTAAAGCTGAACATAACAAAACTTTCATTAAATAATACCTTTACTATTAGTAGTTACATGTCAAGGAAGATTTCCAGTTGTCAGGTTTAAAAATAACATTATTGTCAGGATGGTCACTGAATCCCATTAAATCTGGTGTCCAGAAAGTGCCCTCGTGTCCACCTGTCTTGTCCTGCTGAATTTCATAGTTTTTCATGGGCCGTTGTAGGTTTATATTTCAGGTTTTTGAGTCCACAAGCGTTTGACTCCCCGCAGTGGCTGTAGTCATTAACAGAACTGCATAAGAAGAATACAATAAAACCATCCAAGCACTACTAGAAATATTGTTTTTGCACAGCCATAGAGTTCAACGTGGGTCCTTTTCCTGGGCAGCCGTGAAATATGATGCTGTAGAACCGGTCCGTAGGTACAAAGAAAATGATTTATGGCGGCGTGTAGAAATAGGGTTTACGTCATGAAACAGGGGCTAATTCAGTTTTATTTGTGATCCTTGTCTGCAGAAGCGTTGCTCTTTCATAATATTGTATTTGTGGCTGAGGCCTGGCTTGTAGTGCATGTAGTCAGTCATGGGTAAGGGCCTGCGGGCTTTTTACAGAGTGCTATTAGACGCGGAGATTGCAGCAGTAGCTCACGGGGCTCAATACAATCCAATGCGTCATTTTTATCAAGTGCATGGCTTAAGCGCGTAATGTAAATCACAGCAGGCTTTAATCCCCATTATTGGATCTCGCTCTGGGTCAATTTCTATTCAATACCGTACGCGACTCAGCACTTTGAACGTTCATTTCTAACTGTGCATTGATCTCTGCGTCGACGGTCGAAAGAAATGCAAAGTTGTTGATTATTTTTTCTGCTTTTCTAATTTGTGAAAACAGTTCCGTTGCTTTCACAGGCCACAGATTACAGTCAAATTGTTTACATAAAATTGGAGTTACTGAATGTTACATGAATCTTGCCATGTTGATATTATTATTGTTGATTTGTTTGAATATATGTATATTTAATTTTTGTGTTCATTTTTCAAAATTAAAACACACAAAAACAAGACAAAAACCAAATTGAGAAGAATTAAAAATACAAATTTAGTAAAAATAAGACATCCAAAAAAATAAAAAAGTTCAAGGCACACAAGGTCTAAAATAAGAGTCCCTGTAGTGGCCAAACAGCCTCTGCCACTGAGATGTTCACGAACACTGGTCCCTATGGCTGACGCGCTTTAAATGGCTGTTGTGTCTAATTACTATTCTTCACACAAGCCCACAAGACGTCTTGGATGTAGATAAAAGGTCACTTTATTTCCATCACGTTAAAAATGCGAAAACAAACAAAACTCCATTGTACCAAGCTGTCAAAAACCATTGGCCCCTACCGGGTCGCACACCTGACAGCGTCATTAGACGACGCACCTTTTACTCGACCCTCCCCAGGCACAACACTAGGGTGCCACCTGCAGGCCACACGGTAGCTAAACAGTTTGGCTCTAACAGTCCCATTTACTCCAATTTCTGTTAAATGTATCCGTTTCCAAGTAGAGTCCATGTGTGATCTTTTTTTTCCCATTTTCTGAATGTTGGTTATGGTGTCGATCCAGTCCTTAATCATTAGTGCAGTTTGTGTCATACATTGTTTTTATGATTGCCTTTTTCCCAGCTGCCAGAAGTAAAATATCCATTTATGTTGTCCATGGCAGAGGTTTTGAGGCCCAAATACATAGTTCTGAAATTGAGTGGGCTAGTGGTGTCGAAAACAGTCTGAAATGCTTTGTTAGTTTCTGTCCAATATTTTTGTGCAACAGAACGGTCCAAGAACACATGGTAATGGTGAGCCTGGCTTTGTTTTATTTCTTGATTATTATAACTTCTTATTTGTAAATACCTATAAAAATCCTGCTTTTCCTAGCCAAATGATTCCTTCAGCAGCAGAAGGAGGCAGCGCACAGGGCTGGTGACAGGGGGCGCTACAAAGACGCAAAGTATGGATTTAGCAAAGAGGTTTCTCGAGCGAGATCACAGTACAATCGCGTCTGAAGCAGCACTCTGAACCCCGCCTCCGTGTGGAGGGGGCTCCGGCTCTCACCAACCACAAGCCTCGAGCCCCCCCTGCAATCGAAAACTGGTGAGCAACTTAACACCTTCTACTCCAGGTTTGATGTGACCACCCCTCCCCCACGGTGGCCACCTCCGCAACACCAACCTGGTCCCCCCCCTCCCCCACCACTCTCAGTTCAGGAACAGGATGTTCACAGCTATTTCGGAAATCCAACCCCGAAAAGCTGCTGGACCAGACGGCGTCTCTGCCGCTACATTAAGACATTGCGCACGAGAGTTAACCCCTGTCTTCAGCAGACATTTTTTAACACCTCCTGGGTCATGCCATGTCCCAGCCTGCTTCAAGTCTGCCACCATTGTCCATGTCCCCAAGAAGCCCCGGATCACTGGACTTAATGACTACAGGCCTGTGGCGCTGACGTCTGTAGTATGAAGTCATTTGAACGCCTGGTCCTGCCCCACCTCAAGTCCTTCACCTCCTCCCTGCTGACCCCCTGCAGTTCGCCTACAGAGCCAACAGGTCTGTGGACGACACCATCAACCTGGCACTCCACTTCATCCGCAGCATCTGGACTCCCCGGGAACCTACGCCAGGATCTGTTCGTGGACTTCAGCTCTGCTTTCAACACCATCTCCCTGCTCTGCTCCAGGACAAGCTCTCCCAGCTCAACGTGCCTGACTCCACCTGCAGGTGGATCACTGACTTCCTGACGGATCGGAGGCAGTGCGTGCGGCTGGGGAAGAATGTCTCAGACACTCGGACTATCAGCACAGGAGCTCCACGGGCTGTGTACTTTCTCCTCTGCTCTTCTCCCTGTACACAAACTGCTGCACCTCCAGCCACGACTCCGTAAAAACTCATCAAGTTTGCGGACGACACCACCCTCATCGGTTCATCTCGGACGGGGATGAGTCCGTCTACAGGAGGAGGTGGACCGGCTGGTGTCCTGGTGCAGCGGTAACAATCTGGAGTTCAACGCCCAGAAGACAGTGGAGATGATCGTGGACTTCAGGAAAGCCACAGCCCCCAGCCCCCCTCATCATGACAGACTCCCCCATCACCACCGTGGACTCCTTCCGCTTCCTGGCACCACCATCACCAGGACCTCAAGTGGGAGCCCTCCATCAGCTCCTCATCAAGAAGGCCCAGCAGAGGATGTACTTCTGCGGCAGCTGAGGAAAGCCAAGCTGCCAGCGCAGATGATGGTGCAGTTCTACACGGCCATCATTGAGTCCATCCTACCTCCTCCATCACCGTGTGGTACGCTGGAGCCACAGCCAGGGACAAACAGAGACTACAGCGCATTGTGCGCTCTGCTGAGAAGGTGTCGCGCTGCAGACTTCCATCTCTGCAGGACCTGTACGTCTCAGGGCTCTGGACGAGCAGGTCGGATCACAGCTGACCCTTCTCACCCTGGACATGGTCCTGTTTGAACCACTCCCCTCAGGCAGGAGGCTACGGGTCCATCCGGACCAGAACCTCCCGCCACAAGAATAGTTTCTTTCCCTCTGCTGTTGGACTCACATGAACTTCAAAACACCTGTCACTTTAACTGCAATATTCAACCACTCACTGCACTGTCACTTTCTGCACTATAACTTTAAACATAACTGTAAACTTGTGTACATAGAAATGCCTATTTTTTTTTATTGTACAGTAATTTTAAATTGTTCTAATGCATGCCCTTTTTTGATTGAATATATGTTGTTTTATTATTACTAGTGTTCCTATGTTTTTGAATTTTGTTCATTGACAATGGCAATAAACTCTTTCTGATTCTGATTCTGATTCTGATTCTGATTCTGATATCAAAGCTTTTCGTATTATTTTATTTTACAATTTCTGGTGAAAAACTCTGATGCCTTTTGTTATCCAAATCTTAAATTTCAGGTCAGGGATGTTTGGTTTAAAACCTTGGTCATAAGCCAACCATTTGAAGATTTTAATTTTTTTTATTTTTATTTATATGTTTGTACGCACAGATGTTTGTACCCCAAATGACTCAGCCATTTCTCTTCTGCCAGTAAGGTAGAGCCCCCGGCACAACATTACACTCGTACTCCGGGTCACACCAGTACAGCAGCCCTCTGATTTGAGCTGAAATAAAGTAATTTTTCAGACAAGGTAGACTCCAACCATCTTTCTCTTTTGGTAACTGTAGAGTCTTGAATTGAATACGAGGCAATGTTGATATTCATTTCTTCTTTCAGAATCTGGTTCTTGTATAAAGCAAAGTTTTTTATCCTGACCTACGCCAAATGCCCTACAGGAGAAATAGTAACGTACACCACACCTCTTCCTTGAGGTGGAAATGCAGGAGCAGATGAGCTTAAAACTAGCACCAAATGCTATCACTCAATGTTAAACAGTCTTCGCATGTTGATGTTCATGGATGGACCGTAAACGGAGACAAAGCGCAGCAAAGTTCTCCTGAGAAATTTCCCACAGTTCTTAATTGTGACGGACTGAGCTACCGCTGTCGACAAAACAGACGCTAATGCTATCGACCGCTCACAAACAAGTCAGGGAATATTTCAGAATTCCGGAGCCTCGTATTGGTTTCTAAATCCATTAGCATTAGCCCTCAAAAACAGCACGTTATGAATAATCAAGAGGCTTTTGGCTGGTACCCACCCATCCACTACATTTACAAAGGTCAAAGCTTCATTAAAGTCGCTTTTGAGTGTGTGTGAACCTTTCAGTGTTTTATTTTAGATCATAATGAGCGAGTAAAACTGGCATCTGAGCTTTCTGATCTTTTGTAATTCTGGTAAGCATCTATTGACCATTAAATCTAACATCCACCTCCTTTACATATTATTCATGAGGAGATTAGATGAATAAAATAAACATGATAGAAAAATGACTGATGGAAATGATGAAAGGTTGATAGTTTAATTTCTGGATCAAGTTACACACATGACAGGTCAATGGCAAAAATGTTCAAAGATTCAATGGGAGCTGTAGTATTTTATAGGCAGCAAAGAGGGGAGGAAGAGTTTAGCTAATCATAGTTGATCTATTCATATTATATCATTTCATATAAGGATTGGCTTCACCATTCAGTTGTATAAAATGACATAGCTCCTGTAAGCCTGGGCCAAGTTATCGCATTGCAGCAACAAGCAGAGAAAGATCTTTTGGTGTCGTTTATGGTTAGTAGCAGTAGTAGAAAATGTACCGCAAATTTGTACTCAGGAAAAGTAGTACAGCTGCCATAACTGTACTAAAGTAAAAGTAAAAAGTGCACATGAAAAATACTCCTTAGAGGACTAGTTACTTGATACTTTTTAACACCATTTTCAAGGTGGATCAAGGTTTTATACAAAATTTGAAAAATAAAATTGTTTAAACTGAAATCCTTTTGGTGAATCAGAACACAAGATGCAGTGTCCTTTTTAGTGTTGGATGATTTTTAAATGTCACTAATTACAATCACAAGCTAAAATGTTAAATGTTTAAAAATCTACTCAAATCAGTAGATTTGTAATGAGTTACTTTCCACCCCTGGCTGTTTAGTCGATGGAGTCTTAGTCAACCAAAATTTTTATTAGTGGGCTAATTATTTTATTTAGATTCTAAGGATTTATCTGGAACAACAGTGAAAAGGGAAGACATTCGAAATTTGGAAGTGAATCAAGAGTTTAATTTGCCATGTAGTACTTTTCTGTATAAATATTGGTTTTTCCATCGAATGTCTTTATTCGGCTCCAGCTCTAATGGATGGAATCACGGCTTCCTGTAAAACGTATTGTCTTTATATGTATGTAACTCAATTCAATTCAATTTATTTTTGCAACGCCCAAAATCACAACAGTGGTTGCATCGAAGGGCGACAGTGAGAACAGATAACACATGTAACACATTGGTGCCACAGTTATCACCCCAATCATTGCAAAAGGGTCCTGGGTTTTACTTCCAGGCAGCACAGGAAGAGAACAGAACATGTTTTATACCTACTGTAAAATGCATTGTTCTTTTATGACTAACACTGTTCGCATCAGTGTAGCCTTGAAATACATGAGAATGGAAAAACCTTGCAGCATTTTCACATCTATCTGACATGAAACATTAAAAAAAATATTTAAAAAATCTGGGTTTCGATTGTATTGTGTCAAAGACAAACCATACAGCGCCGCTTTTACAACACATAATTATGGCACATAAAATTACAAAAGCTGTTTAAATTTTAGACACCAAGTTGTGGTTGTGATATAATTTTGGTGACAGAATAGGAGGTAGTTATTAATATGTTGACAAATGGCATCTTGTAACACTTGACATAGTAATTTATGGTTTGGTTCTTAGTTTCATTTTGTTCATTTCAAAACAGGCTCCTTCTAGTCTTAACAAAGAAAGTATTTCTGCAAAACTTGTTTATCTTAATATTGAAAGACCACAACAAATAATACACAATGTTGCCATATAGTTCAATACAAAACCCCGGCATCCGGCTGGACTTTATTGTGCTACCACCAACACTATCATAATCTCATATCTCATTTCTGCATGGCTTCACAGAATGAATATCTTTTGCAGTTTATGAGTTTTCCCATTCATAACAACACTCTATGAACCAGAAACGAATAAAGTTTATCTAATTATGGCAACATTAAACCAGGCCAAACTGTTCCCAAACTTTGTCAAATGGGACAAAGCTATTAGCTGTACTTATTAAGGCCTTAACGAAGTAGATAGATGATGGGCGGATCGAAGGGAAGGAGAACTTTGAATAGAGGGCATTGATTGTTTAAAAATACATGAAGTGTCTGAGGCTGAGATCCAGAAAGACGCTCCCTTGAATGAGTATGTGTGCGCTAAAATAGACATAATGAGATTGGAGTGGAATACATATCGTCAGACAGGCAATAAGCAATTTGGTGTTCTTAAGCTGGATTTATATGTGAATAAAGGATGGTTAGTTTGTGGTGTGCGAAAAAGCTTTGCTGCAGTTGATGTAAGAAGAAGGAAGGCAGATGAAAAGGGATAGTGTCGCCTATAGACTCATTAACGTGCTACATTTGAAACTCATGTGGATACTCATGGAGGCAGTTTATGGATGTGTTGTACGGAGCGGTACAAGAGCTGACCACTGGGGACAGTAGGGAACACAGCGCAACAGTGGAAGCTCAACATTTCAAAAAGTGACTAGGACAAGTGCAAAACAAATACATTATTTTCTCACCTCGTTTTCTTGGCTCTTTTCCATCAAATGTGATTTTTAAAAAAATTGCTGTGGGCGCCTCCATGTTTGTTTTTATAAATGCAATTTTTCTTCCATTTTGGTAAATTCTCAAACTGTCTTTGAGCACTCTCTGGTAGTTTTTTTAACAGAACACCTTGACATTAGAAACAGTTGGAAAACTGCTGCCTATTGGTCGAGTGGTAAAGGCACAGCACACATATGCCAGGCTCCAAGTGCAGCCGGCCGCAGTGTTCGATTCTTGACACTGACAATTTACAGCATGTCCTCCCTTCTTGCTCATCCCCCTTTCACGCTCTCCTGTCCTGTCCAATAAAGCCTATGGGCCAAAAAAAAAAAGAAACGGTTGTAAAAATAAATTAAGTTACAGTAACTAAACTTCAAATGCATGAAGCTGTTAACTCTGAGGTCTGGTCATGTATTTGGTATTTTAATACTAAAAAAATGTATGTGTACATGTGAAAACAAAGATTCAGTATGGTTTGTTACTTACAAGTGTATTAAATTTTCCTCTGACAGTAAGAATGCATGTTCCCCAAAGTGTGTACCAGGTAAAAACACCATCTTTGTAGAGATGCAGGCAATTATAGTGGACCTTTAATGCTATGACGTGTCAACAACCCTCTATGGAAGTCTCTTCTTTTTGCCATTTGGCATTTTGAGTTTTAAATCATTTTATATTGTATTGTATTTGTTTTTTTGATAGATAGTTAGTTTTTTAGTTTTCTGTTGTTTTGTTGTTGTTTTTTTATAGCTGTGAGAATTCTAGATTCTACATATATATAATATATAAAAATTATATATATATTTTTCTGTTGTTTTTTTTTTTTTTTTTAACATATATATATTGTTTTTTTTTTTTTTTAACATATATATATATTTACAGCGTTTGGCATCCTTGAGTTGCTTGATGATTTGGAAAAGCACACACCTGTCGATAGAAGGTCACACAGAGGTCAAACCAAGCCATGATGTTCAAGGAACTGGATTGTGGTGATGTTTATAGGTCCTGTCCTAATACTCGCACTACTCACTACACACTTGACTAAAGAGGGCATTTTCTGAAAGTGCATGAAGTGTATCAGTGCACAAGGGGGGGGCGCAGGGGAGGTAAACAGGAGAATTGGGACAGTCCTCACTTCAGAGTGTTGTGAATGCGGGTTAAAAAAAACAGCAGTGTAAAACGGCTATCAGTGTGTTGTTAAACCGCAGCTGATTTAATCACAAAGCCAGAGCTCAGTTTAGTTTGGAGCATTTGCTGAAATGGCCATACACAATTGAGAACAAGCTTAGTGTTTTTACAGTGTTGTTGCTGGACAGTCACAGATGTATTTAAAATTAAAATGAAAAAATCTCTCTTTCTCTCTCACTCCCCCCCTTTTTTTTTCATGGTATAACGTACATTGAAGATGTACAACTACAGAAGATGTACAACTACAGAAGACGTACAACTACAGTAAGTGGCAGTAAATGCACCTGTCGGCTGCCAACCACCATTTACAAGCAAGGACCAAAACCCCAGCTATGATGCAATGTTTATTGACATACGAGAAATATGAACAACACGAATGTATAGAAATTAATGGGGGGGCTTCTGGCGATGAGGGCTGTAGGCTCCCGGGCCTCGGTACCCCATCTAGGAGATAAATTAGAATAATTAGAATAATTAAGAGGGAGGGAGGGGCACAAAGTCACAAACACAGATGTGTGTTAACTGAATGCTTAAAAAGTGTAGCTGCAGGAAGGGGCGTGAACGGGATGTGGTCCCGCTCCCGAACTTAAGATAACAGACTTATCTTCATTTCACTAGCAAGGACCACAACCCCAGCTACAATGCAAAGTGTTTATTGACGTACGAGAAACAACACAAATGTATAGAAATTAATGCCGTTTTGGGGCGTCTGGCGATGAGGGCTGTAGGCTCCCAGTTCCAATTGGCTGATTGGAGGTCGGGGAGGTTATGGTGGGTGTAGACATTGAAGGCCATGGAGGACCTGTGTTCCATGATGTGATGAGGCAGTCAGCGACTCCTTGACTGGAGGCAGATGTAGCAGCGCCGATGCGGAAAGAACGTCCAGTAGGAAATGTGGGGACAACGCTAGGAGTGAAGAGGGAGTCCTGAAGGGAGGCGCCATATGACAACCAGTACAAGAGGTCCTGGAAGATTGCGAAGGACCTCGAAACGGTGTTTAGCTTGAACAGGTAGATCGTGATTGAACTACCACTGTGATTGATCTTGCTCGTTTGAGGGGAGGACTAGGCGTCGGTTGAAGGTCCTTGATACAGGGGTGAGGAGAACGGTTGTGGACAGGGCAATTCTGAGCAGCGGAGGAAACTGAAGAAGGCGAAAAGGAACATGCCGATGCAAGCCTTTGGCAACCATCGTTGTTTGGTCTCTTCGCAGACCAGGGAGGGGATCACCGAGCCTAAGAGCAGCCTACAGATGTGGATGTCGCTCAGGTAGGCTTTAAGTACCGGTAAATAGAGACTGATAGTAAAAGGTGAACGGGACGTAACAGGTTAGGGAGAGTAGGTCGGGGAAAGGCAAGTTGAACATGGAAGCTGAGAATGGAGGAACTGGGGTCAATGACAGTTCTATCGCGGGAACCAATGTTCCGAATGTATTTGTTGATGTTGTCGATGACTGCGGGGTTATCGGACTGGATAGCCACAAACATAGATGGCCCGAAAGGAGGGCGGCAATCGATCTGAAATAAGGCAGCCGTAGAAGTGCAAGCTTGCAGATGAAGTGGAAGAACTCGTCAAGCCATTGTGTGGGAAATTGTCTGCCGTAAGTAACCCCCAAAACCGGCTGATGGAATTGCATGTCAAGTGGCGCCCCGACTTGATGGACTGGAAGAGAATCACATGGCTGTGGAGTGATTCAACAGAAGACGCTAGGGCCGGGAGGTGGGAGATGAAGGGCTTGCCCCTGGGGAATGATATGCATGGTGAAGTCGAGATGACCAAAGAGGGACAAGAGCTGCTGTTTGGAGCAGGAGAAGTTCCTGAGAAGAGAGCTCAGAAGTTTAGCTTCGTGTTGGTGCCTGGGATTCCCAGAACGTAGAAGGAGCGGCGGAATGCCCGGAGGCAGAGCTAAAGGGGGCAACCCGGTGCCCTGAGGTGACTCTGGAGGGGACATCCCGGTGCCCAGAGGTGGCATCCCGGTTCCCGGAGGCATCTGTGCTGGAGGGGGCATCCCAGTGCCTGGAGGCAGCGGTGCTGGAGGGGGCATCCCGGTGCCTGGTGATGGTGCTGGAGGGGGCATCTCGGTGCCTGGAGGCGCTCATCCCGGTGCCCGGAGGCAGCGGCTCAGGATGGGCATCCCGGTGCCCGGCGGCGGCGCTGGAGGGGGCATCTCGGTGCCCTGCGGCGGCATCTCGGTGCCCGGCCGCGACGCTGGAGAGGCCATCCTGGTAAGGAATTAAGCCCCCTTTTCTGCGCCCTGACCAAATCATCATTTCTCCATTGCGCCTTCTGCTTATTTTTAACAATTTTAGCCTTCATAGGGGCAATGGTGTCGAGAACATTCAAAACAATAGACGTAACAGAGTTTAACGAATCATTTACATTAGAACATTTTCAAAGTTAATCATTTCCATAAACAGTCATTTATGTGTCTCCTCCGGACAACTGCAGGACCAGCCGGTGGTTTGGGAAAAACAGACTGGTCAAAGAAGACACAGAAATGATCAGACAGAGCAACATCGACCACATTGACGTTTGAAATATTAACCCCTTTTGGAATTAGAAGATCTAGAGTGTGCCCTCTGCTGTGGCTGGGGCCACTCACGCGCTGAATAAGGGTTAGTTTCAAGGACAGCATGAAGCTCTTTAGCGTTTCTGTCACAAATATTATCAACATGAACATTGAACTCACCTGTTATGACCAAACCATCAAAGTCTGTGCATACGACTGAAAGCATCTCAGTAAAATCATCAATAAAACGTTTGCAGTGCTGAGGAGGCTTGTATAAAACAATGAAGAGAATGGATGGAGACTGTTTTAGCTCAATTTTAAAGGCTACGTACTCAAATGTTGAAAACACCCCAAAGGCAACCTGTGGGTAACTATTTCATCTCTAACAAAAGCACACACACCTCCTCCCTTTTTGTTTTCTCGTGTTTCAGATTCAAACATAAAATAGAGTTGGGTGAGCAGATTCTATTAGAACTAAATTTCTGTGTTTTTGTCAAGCCATGTTTCAGTTAAAAACATAAAATCAAGATTATAAGAAGAAATAAAATTATTAATTAAGAATGATTTGTTACATAAGGATCTGACATTTAGCACAGCAAGTTTCTGACTAGTTTCAGTGAGACTGAGCGTTATCTTTTTACAGAGAATATGAATCAAATTTCTCAGATTGGCAGTCTGACTCGCATTTTGTTTTCCCATCTGTGTGATGTTACTACAGAAATAGCACTAGGGAGGCTGTTTTTACACAGGGCCCCGGGTTGTTTTGATTTTTATTATGACTATAATTCCGGCAACGCTGAGACCCAGTGCATCCTAGCTATGGAGATATCAGGTGAAAGGCGAAGGGGGATAGGTGGGGGGCTTTTGTTGGTGTAGCAGGAGCCAGTGAGAGTTTGGGACCAGGTGAAAGTCGGGGGGTTTAGGTGGGGCGATTTTTGTCTGTGTAGCAACAGTCAGGGGAGTTCATCATCGTTGATATCAGAACTCTTGATCTTGCTATATTAGGCATGATGGGAGCCATCTTAATGCCTGATTTGATCAGATATTCAAGATGGCTGGGAAGGCCCTGGGTGAGGTGGAGATGGAAAGGAGAGTGAGGAATCTGTAGTGGGAGTAGATGTTGCAGGGGGATCCAGGGCTGCTCTGAGGGCAGGGGCGATGGCAGGGATACTGCTGGCCCACCACAGATGGGTCCAAGGCCTTTGATGAGGACCGTGCAGGACCTGAAATTACTCCTGCGCTAGCTGTGGTGAAGATTGTTTGTGGTGCTGCTGCAGATAAGTCCTTTGCTGGAGGCGGTGGAGGTGATCGTGGAGCAGCTGGAGTTGAATTCTTTGCTGGTGGTGGTGGAGCGACTGCGAATAAATCCTTTGTGGAGGTTGTGGTTGTGTGCTGCTGATGTTGAAACATTGGCTCGGTCTCTGGTTGATGGAGCAGGAATTCTTCTCTCATTCCTCTCTTCTCTAACAATCTGCTCAGACCCTGTCCAGGCCCAGTCCAATGAGTGTGGAGCAGGTTCTCTGTCAGCACCTCACTCCACCTCTGCATAGGTGTGGGCCATTTCTCGAGGTCCTCCTCGTTTCCAGAATAGATAGAAGTTCTCAATGTAGTGCAATCCTCTTGTTGCACACTCTTTGGACAGCCATGTGTTCAGCTGAAGCAGCCGGCTAAACTTGTTTATCTTCCTGTCGATGTTTGGAAGAGGTCCACATATGAATGTTTTTATTTCCATTTTATCAAGCTCGTCGAATAACTCCAAGAAGTCTCTTCTCAAAACTTCAGTCTCTTCGCGTCGTGTGTCCACTGCGCCCACGTGCACAATCAGCTGTTTAACTCCTTTATGTGTGGCCAAAACATTAGAAATACGTGACGTAATCTCAGTGACTGTGGCGCTGGGAAAAGAATGTGTTTTAATTTTTTCATGCATCGATGGTTATCACCATCCCAATCAAGACGACCTTGATGTTAGGCACAGATTCTCTCTCTGTCTCTGTCTGCCTTTTCGCCACGTCATGTCTCCAATTTTCCTTTGTTCATTTACTTCAGTCTTTGAAAGTTGTAAAAATCTGTTTGTAAGCTGTATTTTAGGTGGCGTTACATTATCTTTGTATCGTGTAGGCTTCGCACCGACTTTGTTCCAAGATGTTTGTACCTGATCTTTAGACACTTTTGGGAACGACACAGAGTCAGTCCGGTTTAGGTTGAAAGTAGCTGTTTTTCTTGTAAAAAATGTGGACTTCTTACCACTGGATGACACAGGAGTTGTATTGTGCAGTCCTTTTTCAGATTCCAAAGCAAATATCCGTGCTTGTAGCTCATGAATTT
The DNA here is from genome assembly GCA_015082035.1 of Chaenogobius annularis. Taxonomy (NCBI): domain Eukaryota; kingdom Metazoa; phylum Chordata; class Actinopteri; order Gobiiformes; family Gobiidae; genus Chaenogobius; species Chaenogobius annularis. Next base: position 1,104,854 of record BJKM01000309.1, on the reverse strand, counting down.
CTTTTTGAAATTTCCAACAGCGTTTACAGGAGTTTGTTTCTCTTCTCCATGGACATGTCGGTGGTTCCGTTCACTCTGTTGGTGGACGGAATCCTGTTAGGGGGGGAATGATGGTCCAGTGGGCGGGCCTAGGATTAGCCGGGGGCCAGCGGGGGCCAGCCGGGGCCAGCCAGCGATGCGAAAGGCAGACCCGAGGCGCGGGGGGTGGTTGTGAGGTCCGAGGGCGAATCCAGGGTGCCAGACGTTGGAACCGGTATGGAGGCACAACTGAGGCAAACTCTTCTAATAATTTTGTATTTTTTTTTCACCTATGTACCACTCTTTACAACTTTCTTCACTGCATTGGATAGAATACACTACATTGCTGAGTTTTTGTGTAGGCATCTTGTCCTTAGAGTGAACAAGTTTTTGTCTTGAAGTGTTGTCTGGTTTCAAATAAACAGGCAATGTAGTGTATTCTATCCAATGCAGTGAAGAAAGTTGTAAAGAGCAGTACAATAGGTGAGACTAAACAGCCACTTCACTAGAGGCTTTATCAGTACAGAAGACACTCGAGTTCAGGACCCCAGAGGGCCGTGCAGCTTCATCTTAAAGCCACAAACCACTCTATTGAAGACAGGAGGTGGAGATTCTAAGCAGGGAGAAAGATGGTTTGAAAGAGGAGTTAAGGAGGCAATCCTTGTTAAAAAAAAAGAGAATCCTTCCTTCGTAATGGAGGTTTAAGATTCAACCTTTCAGTTGTTTATAATTGTTTGTTGAAACCCTGGAGATGCCCGAGGCATTCTGATGCTAATTAGGTACTTAGTGAGGAGGGAGCGAAAGTCAGTGTACAATAGGATGTAGATGGTCCATCTCAGGGTGTTAGTGGGTTAGTATACAAAGAGAGTTTGTTTCCAGTGAAACCAAAAACTCCCTTTATCAGGAGGTCCCCCTTGATTCACAGATTGAGAATGACTCTTGGATGAGAATCGAAAGGTTTTGTTTTTCTAAAAGAGTCCAGATGACTACAACTGAATCTTTTTCTACAATGGAACACTGGACGAATGAGGGATTACACCAACATGTTTAATTCATTTATATATATATATATATTATATATATATATATATATATATATATATATATATATATATATATATATATATATATATATATATATATATATATATATATATATATATATATATATATATAATATAATATATAATTATTTTTTAACGGTATAGCGGGAAACACATACTTTGAAGACGTGCAATTACAGAAGACGCACAACTATAGTAGGTGGCAGTAAATGCACCTTTTCAGGCTGCCAACCGCCATTAAAAGCAATACTTTTAATGGCTTTCTGCTAGGATTTTATAAAATATTTTAAAGATTTCTACAGGAAAAACTGCCGAGTGGTGGTTGTCATATTTGAGCGACTGCGTAATGCATTACACAACCACTATTTGTTCTTGTGTTGTGCACTGGCAGAAGCTAGTGACTGCTTAATGCATGGCCATATTCTGTACAGTGGCCGTCACAACGCATCAACATTCACAAAGCAACAGTTGGTGAGATCATTGTCTCTTTCTCTCATTCTTTCTCTTGCTCTCTTTTCTCTTTCTTTCTCTCCCTTTTTACGGTATAGCGTAAAACACATACTTTGAAGATGTACAACTACGGTAGGTGGAGGTAAATGCACCTTTTCAGTAGGATGCCAACCGCCATTAAAAGTAACACAACAATAACACTCTGAGATATAGGAAATATTTGAACTTAGGGAAGAGCTCTGGCACAGTCGAAAAGAATAAAATCTAAAGAATAAAGTCTAAAGTCTGAAGAATAAAGTACAAAGTCTAAAGAATGAAGTCTAAAGAATGAAGTCTAAAGAATAAAGTCTAAAGAATAAAGTCTAAAGAATAAAGTCTAAAGAATAAAGTCTAAAGAATAAAGTCTAAAGAATAAAGTCCAAAGAATAAAGTCTAAAGTCTAAGCAGTACAACTACAGTAGGTGCACCTTTTCAGTTGGCTGCCAACCGCCACTAAAATAACCCAACAACAACATTAGAGGCAACAGTCATGGCTGCATCTAGAGAAGAAGAGTTGTCTCCCGATGATCTGAGGAAGAGACTTTATCAGACATTTAAAAACAAAGGACTGCTTGATACACTTAAAACACAACTGAGGAAACAGCTGATCCAGGAACTAAAGCACACACCTTTGACACAGGGCAAGTCCCCTGCAGCTGTGAAGTGTGATTCTGGTTTGGTCTCAGCTTGTAACAGCATAGTGGCTGATTATCTTCATAACTCAGGATATGAGTACAGCCAGTCTGTATTTAATCCAGAATGTGGTCTGAGCCAAGACAAGATCCTTTCAAAACAAGATATTCTCCGGGTTGTGGAAATTGCTCCAGAGTCATCTTTGTACAAAGCACTGTTGGCTCAAGAAAATGGTGATAAAAGTTTCCTAATGAGTCTCTTGACGCAATTAAGCCACCGTTCCATCCATCAACGAGGCATTGATGCGGTCACTCAAACTACCATCTCAAACTATGGAGAATCACTAGTTGAAAAGATGAAAATGATTGATAAGGAATATGACAACCAATGTGGCAGAGGGGATACATTTTTCAGTCTGCAGTTGAAGTTGAAAGAAATTGAAGAGCAATTACAAGCTGAAATGAAAACAAAGTTGCAGCACTTCAAAGACATTGAACTTGCTAAAATGCAAATGGAAGAAAAAGCCAAATTTAACAAGGAGTTTGTTAAAATAAAACATGAATTGGAGGAGACGTATGAACTTAAAACAAAACTGCTCATGGAACAAGAGAAAAAAGCCATAGCCCGGTTACAAAAACAGCAAGAGAGTGAAGAAAAAAATGTCTACATGCAAAGACAAGCAGTAGTTAAGGAGACTGAAGCAGTACAGAACAAGGAGAGTGAGCTGAGGATCAAAATGGAGACTTTTGAAAAAAATTGTCAGATCCACGAGGAAAAGGTAAAGATGACAGTGGAGTTGCTGGGGAGGAGGGAAGTGGCTGTGAAGACCTTGGAGGACACACATGACCAAAGACTCCGAAATGAACTTTCTAGGTATCAGCTTGAACTCAAGGAAGAATTTGTCAAGAGGACAGACAAATTTACAGAAAATGAGATGCGTAATAACATGGAAAAGTCTCGTCTTTTAAAGAAGTCAGCTGGGCTGGAAGCCAAATTGGAAGAGCATGTTGGAGTATGTTCAGAGATAAAACGTCTGAAGATTGATCTAAACATGGCACAACAACAGCAGTCTATACTAAATGACCACAAGGAGTTGCTTAAAGAGAAGCTTGAAACCATGAATGACTATGCAAGCCTTAAATCGGAGAGAGAGGTGTTACAGAGCAAGCTGCGACTACTGGACAAACAGCTAGAGGAAACTCTGGAGGAGAAAATCCATCTGCATGCAGCTATGCAGAAGATGCAAAGCGCTCAAAGACAAGCTGAGGAAGACTCTGACAAACAGAAACAGGTGCTGCAGGCTCAGCTCCAAAGAGAGGTGAAGCACAGTGCTCAGCTCAGGGCACAGCTGACTGAGTATGAGGAGAAGGCCAAGTGGATAAACAACCACGTGGAGGACATTAAGATGCAACTGCAGCAAACGCAGCGAGCTCTTGAAAATGAGGTGCTGCGTAACCCCAAGCCTTCTCTTGTTGACCGCTCCATTCTGGAATTCTGCCCTGACAAATTGGTTCCTCCTGACATCTATGTGGACAGAAATATTCTGAAGGCCGGGGCGCCTTATGATTTGTCTATAACTGATGAATCCTTGCATGAACACACCTGGGGGAACACATTGGACTCTGACATGGACCTTATTGCTGATTCCAAAGCCCGTATGTTGGAGTTGCAGCGAGAAGCTGAGACGCTTGAGGAAACTTATAGGAACTACCGGCAGAGGGCAGTGGTGTCCAAAATCTCACTCATGCAAGACCAACACTTTGAGGATGAACGACTCACGACCAGAGGGACATCTCTTCTTCAAGAATCGTACACAAGAAATTTAACAGAAGCAGCACCACTGACAACCCTAGCAGTGGATTTACTGCCCTCCCATCATAAAGCTGTTCCTTCTGATGACTTCCTCTCTGAACTTAGTCCATCTCACAGCCCTCAGCTCTGGAGCACATCACGAGACACTACGAGCCCACCAAAGCTGAAGCCTGCTTTCTCCAGCTTAGAGTCCTCTCCTCAGTCAGAGAAGATCAGCCTGGAGGATCTCACAGAGCGAATGCCAGAGCAGAGCCACATTCCAGAGCTTCTCCTGGACACTGGTGTCCCAGAAGGCTCCACTGTCCCCTGCCTGCAGAGTCTACAGAACCAGCAAGACCCACCAGCTGCACAAACCCGTGAGGATTTACTATCTTCATGCAAATCTTCTGTGGCGGAGCAAGAACTGGGAGCAAAAAAGAAAGTAAGGGCAAGAATGAATGAATGAGAGACCAAGAAGAACTGGAGCGACTGGAGAAAGAGCATCTCTTGCAAGCAACATCGAAAGAGAAGGTAACCAAAACTGAAAGCAGTGAGAGACAAGATGATTGGAAAGAGTCTAAAGCTGAAGAGAATCCTCTGGTAAAGCATATGAAGATGGTGCTGGAAGCAAGAGAGAAGCAAAAACAGGCAAAAAAAAAGCTCAGCACTACTTCCTGCAACTATTATTTGTCAGGTTTTCTTTACAAACTTGACGATGAAAAAATCGTCTGATCATTATTTACCACAAGGACAATCTCACCAACCAACGTCATAATAAGAAAAAATGAGAACCATAGTCATATGGGCTTTAAATGCATTATTATTACATTTGCATTCTAAATAAAAAAAAAGCTTTATGCCAAAAGCTGAGAATGAGCGATCAAAACACGATCGTTAACTCTCTATAATGGGGCTTTAAAGGAGCATTTTATGCACAGCTAACACAGTAACAAGCTACATGTTAATTAGGATGCTGCTCCTCAGACTGCAGCAAAAACTGGTGCACAATCTGGAATCATTCAGTTTCTAGTCCATATAAAAATGTGCCTATTAAAAGACTGGATTCAGAGAATCATGTAAAGTAGCAGCTAACATAAGAGGTTGTTTGGGGTTAGTGAACAACATCTTGTAACCATTTAGCCTTTTACAACTCTGAGAAGTAATTACAATTTGGGAAGAATAAGGCTAACCTTCTAGGAAAATAGTGTTTTGACCACTACTACTACTACTACCACACAAGTTGTGTCTAACTTCTACTTCAGCATCTGATTTGACAAGAAGAGATCAACTCACAGGTATTAAGAATTTTTTTCAAATCCCCATAATTTGTCATTTTAGCAAATTGTCCAAATGACCAATTTGAAAAACAAAAACATCAAATAAATATAATCAATAATAAGTATTTCACGTACAGCACATATGACAGGTTCTCATCTTTTTCTAATCACGTTTTAATAATCCTCTTCTTTAGTTCTTTAGTACCTGTTGAAAATATTTATCATCGTTTTACAGCAGTCCAATTGCATTTTGAAAACTACAGAAAGTAGAGCTGAGTTCTAAAACAGAATCCCCCCCATTATTAGGCAACATTGAATCCAAAACTCACAGACATTTTACACACTACAGACACGGTTTAAACAATCATTTAACAAAATAAAGATGTTATCAGGTATTATTTGTCAAATCATAACAATTGTGCAATTTATATGCATATGTATTTATACTAATTTATATTTTGGTTGTTTACAGTATGGTTGCGAGGTAACAGTTGCGTAATTACCTTTATCTATTGCCGCGTTCGAGTTTCCTCAGTCTGTCACATCTCCGAATTCCTACTTGGAAATGTGGGGGCAACCCTGAATTTATCCAAGTCAGCCAATCCAACATGGCCCCTGCGATTGGATAAAGTTTTACGTCTGACAGTTAAAATATTGATAGTGTTATTTTCTCTTTATTTTCTCTCTACTGCCCCCTGCTGTCTGTGAAGCTGCCGTTGCGCCTCTGCAGTTAGAAATACATTGTTGTGCTAATGTTGCTAACGTCTACACAGAGCAAAAATTAACATTCAAATGTTGATTTCTAACTTAAAGATGTAAGACACTGTAAAACTGTCCATGGATGGATCCATATTTTGATTGATTTTAGCACCTTCTTTGGTCTTATTGTTTGATTTGAGTCGTTACAGTCCATACACTGTTATGTGTTGCTCATAGTTTTTTCAGAATTGACGCTGGAACGCAGAAACGACCGAGTTCCAGCCTCCGAGGACGACTAAAATGCAGCATTTGTCTCATCAGCTGCTCATGTTCAACCAGCAAGTAACTGGGGAAAAATAGGCTAAAAGTTTAGTAAAGTCTTATATACAAGCATGGTTATTATGTTTTATTGTCTTGAATAGTCTAACCTGTCATATGCGCTTTAAGTATTTCTTTAGGTATTTTTTAGGCCTACATTTTAACACATTTTACAATGGATATTTTTACTTTTTCTACACTACACTTAAGAGCAGCTACACTATCTGTACTTTCTACACCACAATAAGTTTGAACTAGATTGAAAAGTGGTTACTAGAACCCAAACTACTAGGTTACATTTTACACCTTCATAGTCAAGTATTTTTGTAGTAAAAACACCTATAACTGAATAAATACAATATAAATGTAATGCTATCTTGTGGTACATTACAGGTAATGCAATAACATCTCCACACCACTAAAAAAGTTACACATTGAACCTTTAAATACGTGACTATTTTTACTTAAGTCGTTTTTTATTTGAGACTGTTTTTTCCTGTAAGTTGGCTGCAAGCGTCAGTGATCTTGGGCTATGTTTCCTCCCTCAAGGACAGTGATTGAAACACAGTATCCACAAACACACCTCATGCTGATCAACCTTCGCTTACATCTACCACTGTGACGTTCCTAAAATAGTCCTGAGTTTGGTGTACTGGGCAGCCGCATGTGTCAAATCAGCCTGTTTACATGATGATGTGTCCTTCATTACCCGTATAGAGAATGACATTAGTCCCTGATCATTAATTGTAATTCTCGACACTGTGACTTTAATTTCTCCATGCCTCTTGCTCTCCGCTGCGTCTCCATCTGTCGGCTATCCCTGCCAGCAGTGCGATCGGGCTCGTGTGTACGTACATGCTCGTCTGATCTGCGGCAGCTCTTCCAGGTCTGTGAACTCGTAACAAGGCATAGCACGCTTTGGCCGATCCAAACCGTGTCCCAAGAAGAAGATGAAAACCAAAAATCCAGATTGGAGTATTGATGTTGAAACTTGGCTCAAAAGTACAAAGTAGACCTTAAAGTTTGGAGGCTACACTGGTGCTTGGTCTGAACAACCCCCTGAACCAAGAGTCAAATAGTAGCAGGAGATTTTCTTTTCCTTTTGTTTTTAATTTGACAGAAAAAAAAAACGAAAACAGAGAGTGAGAAATGTCCAGCAAATTTGTCCATTTTCAGGTTCAGGCAAAAGTTAAGTTTTCAGCCAGTCCTTTACAAGGCAAGTCAAGTTTATTTGTCGAGCACAATTCGTACACAAGGCAATTCAAAGTGCTTCACACAACAGGGAAAACAAATCATTAAAATCACAAAGACATGACAGAAATAACAAAACCTTAATTTCAAGTCATTTAATGTGACAATTTTGCTGACATGAATCATACATCCGCCAGATGGAAAACCAAATCTATTGGACCACAGTGGCAGACGCTACAGACACGCTTTCCCATATTTATTTTACATCGCCAGCGTAACAGGTGTCTCCAAGATTGGCACATCGCTTTGGGATTGATTCTTTCCCATGTTTAACCGTCCCTAGACCCCAACATGCTATCTGCCTCTGCACACGCCTGTGCCGATCGTATGTATCTTTTACGACAACCATCTCGTCGACGCCTCCACCTTATGTGTGGCACTTTTGTATCTTTAACGTTGGACCCTAGATTTAGCTTTCGCTAAACTAATTGTCCCAGAAAAAACTTGACCAAAGCTTTCAGTGTTAAAACTCGCTCTTGATCAGCGAGTAGGAATTGTAAAGAATCTAAAGAAAGACCTTTTAATTTAAAGAAATCTGTTCCAGATTTTAGCTGCATAAAACTGAAACGCAGATTCCCCATGTTTAGACCTGACTCCTCTGAGGTCCTCAGAGTCCGAGATGGTTCATATGGCACTAATATGTCCGAGATGTACTTTGGGGCTAGGCCATGGAGAGTCTTGTATACAAGCAGAGATTAGGCCATAGAGAGTCTTGTATACAAACAGAGCTGCTTTAACAGTCAGCTCTGTTCCCGTCATCCATTTCCTTGTCACTGCTTTTTTTGCTGCAATCAAAAGTACATTCCACAGGTATCCATCTATTGTTTCGATTGGCGTTTTATATTCGTCAAATGGAATGTCGTATTGAAGACAATCTGCAATGCCTCATGAATCTCAGTACAGTATTTCTGAATAATAGGACAGTCCCAAAAACATGATAGTGACGTGCCACTTGACATACACAATTTCTCCAGCAGTAGCTTCTATTTTCTATTTTTAATATTGGCAGATACAACACCATCGAGTGTGAAACATTGCTTCTCAAGGTGAAAAGAAAAATCTGTTGGCAAGAAACAATATGAGTTTTCCATGAGTATATTTTTACAGCATTTTTATGATCTATTTAAAAATGCAAGAGGCAGGATTTATTGGCCAACAAAATCTCGCCACCTCCAGAGTATACGTTGTCACAGTTAAAAATTAGATTACGAATAATAAACAGGCTGCATTTGCTTTTTGAAACGAAACAAAAGTATATGAACAAACTCTGTCACATCATCTTTTATATTCTCTTCAGCCTCACACTTAAGCGTGAAATGGGGGGAGAGAGCGGCAGAAGACATTCAACAGTTGTTTGGACCCATTAAATTCCTTAACACCAAGGCAGAAATGTTGACCTGAAATGAGATGGAACCTAAAAATAGTGGGCTATATTGCATCCTCAGCTCTAAATGAGAGAAACAGCTGTTTAATTGACACCCAGTACAAAAAGAATGTGATGTCACTGATAATGGTCTATTAGGACTCAACAGCAGTTTGCTCTTGCCGCCCTCTGTGGCACCTGGAGTTCCATTGTTTTCCCATCCAAGTACTAACCAGGCCCCGATTTTTTTTAGCTTCTGAGATCTGATGATATCGGCAATGACAAGCAGGTTTGACCGATCCACCTGTTAATCACGGCCATCTGACTCACAGAAGAAAAACAGTGACCAGACCAGCTAATTGGCACACCAAAATCTGATTATTATCTGATTTCTGGACTTGATTATTTGGATGACATGCAAACCTCAAAAGACCATAATCATAAACAAATCAGATGAGTTTGCTGTTTACATATCATTGTAATAAACTTTTAACTCCAAAACTTTAAGAATATTCAGATTTTGTGTGCGCGCATAACAACAGCCTGTTCCTCAAACTGTTGATAACTGGTAGTTCTCAGGGCCATCTGTAAGTCTTTTGTTACTTTTGACTTGTTTATTCATCTTTTCATCTCTGTTGGGCTTGTCTTTATTTAGAACTATACTTTAGATACATTTATTTCTATTTTAGACCCCAGTAGACCTTTTTTGGATCAGGTGGTACTCGGAAAGCCAATATGTTCTTAGGCAGTGTTGGTGTGAAACGTCTGCGAACATCTCCCAAAAACTATGAAACCCATACATTTCTAAAACCACTTAGTTACCATTACCAATATTCGGTTTTTAACTGATTTTTTAGGGCCCTAAAATAACACATACGTTTCCATTTCTCTGGTTAAAATATTACCACAGCTGTTTATTTGATTATATTTATTCATACCACACATTTCATCTCCATTGGGTTGACATAATTATCCAAAAACGGCACCCGATATTTCCAGACTGGCATTGCCTTCCTCTAAACTGTGTGTCTTAAGTGTTATCCCATCAGTAGTATCCTTAGGCTGGTTTACATTTGCATAATGAAGTCAATAACAGCAGCCTCACTGGAGCGTGCATGGCAACATTATTACTAATTTAATAAGAAGCTTGGTTGGGTGTGTGCATGGAGACACCAAACCAAGATGGATAGCGGCATCGCGAGGTGGCAAAATTGTGATGTTTAAGAACAGACAAGGCAGAAGAGCAACAAAATAGAGCTGGAGTCGTGAGGTGGTAAACAAAGGGTAAATGTAGGTTTGTGTGTGTATCTGAAATGAAAAGAGAAGAAGTTGCGCTAAAGGTATGATGCTACACAGAATGCATGGCTGACGAGAGACTGCCGAAATGTTCATTTCTGTTTTAACTAGTGTTCTCCTGGTAAATGCCTGCAGCCACACACGGCCCAGCAAAGGTAAATGGATCTATGGTTTAAGAAATCTCTATCTGTATGTTAATGTTCAAACTGTAAAGGGTACAGTGTAGAAGACTGAATGGGTTTTCTATATCAGCCTGGGTCTGTGATAAGCAAGGTATTTTATTTAAATCTTTGCATAAAAAACCTATAGAACTGTGCATCCAAAATGCACTTGTAACCAAAAAGGTACCTTACTAAAATTAGAAATAATGATAAAAAACAATGACAGTTGTAAAATACCAAGGGCACAGATTTGTATTGTAAAAAAAGGTCAAAGACGTGACTGGTTTAAAATTGTACTTGCGCCTTTAATTCCTTTAATAATGTGTTATTACATATTTTAAAGTCAAGTCTTTGTCCCTTTTTGAAATACCTACCTGTGCCCTTGGTATTTTACTGTCTTTGTATTAATTTGTGTGACTTACTTTTGTTCATATGGGTAATTTATAGTCATAATAAAAATCAAACCAACCCGGGGCCCTGTGTAAAAACAGCCTCTCCTAGTGCTATTTCTGTAGTCACATCACAAAGACGAGAAAACTAAATGCAAGTCAGACTGCCCAATCTGAGAAATTTGATTCATATCCCCTGCAAAAAAATAACGCCCAGTCCCACTGAAACTAGTCTGAAACTTGCTTTGCTAAATGTCAGATCCTTATGTAACAAATCATTCTTAATTAATAATTGTTTTTCTTCTTATAATCTTGATTTTATGTTTTTAACTGAAACATGGCTTGACAAAAACACAGGAAATTTAGTTCTAATAGAATCTGCTCCACCCAGACCTTTTAACATGTGGAGAAGATGGCGGAAATGTGAATGGGATTATCAGTAGGGATGTATCTGTAGTTTATCACTAGGTGAACCATGAAACCAATTTGATAGTGCAGTGAGAGAACTAAGTTTTGGACGCGACTGCGAGCAGTTCCCATCTGCCCTTTTCACTGAAGATTTTCACATACTATTCTGTGCACATATCATTTTGTTTTTGTCAACTAATCAACTGCACAGGGCATGATTTAGGGGACAAGAAAATCTAACGATTTCTGCCTTCTCTTTGAGCACGACTCCCTTCGATAACCTCCTTATGTTACTGTGACATTGTGATTGTCGGGGTACTCTCGTAGAACCTCCCAAAGAAACCTGTTGGGCATCTCCGTGACTATGGACTTTTTTTTGTGGGTTCTTTCAAAGTTAGGTACTTGACTTGGCCTTTTAACCTAGTAGTGATCTACATATTTCTTTTTTGTACTTGGGTATCAGTTTATCTATCTCTCAGTCTACCACATTACTCCCTCTACTCTTCACGCCTTTTCTTGAGCTACTAAGACAAACACTCCCTTTATTTATTTATTTTATGATTTTTTGGACTGTGGGTCAGGAGATCTCACATTATCTCTTAATTTTCTTGTGGCGAACAACAGCAAAATGACGTGGACCTTTGCTGTACTATGCGGTATCCACGAATCCCATTCTTCTTGGTGATATCAAGGGGAATGGCAGTGACACGCGTCGACTCTTTGGTGGGTCGAGGACTCTCTGTTGGGCAAATGACTTGGACTTGTGGGGGTCAAGACTGGGATGACCACTGACCCTGTGGACTTTGGACTGTCTGGGTTCATCCCAAGGTCTTGGGACATTGACTTGGACTTGCGGACTGCTAGATGTTGGCACAATGTATACCACGATGATTGCGACTTTGCTCGGGATTTCCTTCTTTGGGAATGTTTGGGTACAATACCCGTGGACTGATTTGCCCGGCCTGATCTTCGTGGACCATTCCCTGAACTTTGACCTTGCCCGGAACCTTGATCATTGGAACAATCTTGATTGGAACTTCAGCCTTCGGTGACCTTGTATTTTGGGTACAATTTGACTTATTTTTTTGTTTTTGGACTTGCCTGTGAACCCTTGATTTTGTTGATTTCATAGTTTGCTGGACTTGCCGGATCTTTTGATATTTGTGGGTACATTGACTTTGTGTACGTTGCTCTGGACCTTGATTTGGGACATGTACTTGGACTTGTCGGCTTGTATTTTGGGAATTATTTTTTATGACTTGATCTTGCCGATCTTGATTGGGGACTTTAGATTTAAAGGATCCTTGTGGAGAGTCCTGTAGCTTTGATCTGGTGCTGCAGAGCGCTTCATCTGAGCAGTGTGAATGTGGGAGAACACAGACAGAGGTTCTTCTTCTCGTTCACATCTTTGGATCCAACTTTCCACGCATGAAAGACCAATGCAACTAGATTGAAGAGCGTCGTGTGACATGTTACGTTAACTTAGAAAGGGGCAACTATGTATTTTGTGGTGGGATGGCCTCCTGTTTTTTTTTTTTTTTTTTTATTTTTTTGTTTTTTTTTTAGCCCCCAGTGCCGGTTGCTTTGCTCGAAACCTTTCATAAAACGGCATCTCTGTGTGTTCCAATTCCACAACCACCCGGCCTCGCTCCCACGCAAGATCTGAACTGTAGCTTCGCCTGGGTGCGTCGCTTGCCTTTGGTCACCGTGGAGACGATACGTTTAGTGCCATTAAACTGCGGAACATTCCAGGCGAAGCGATAGCCTCTGTGCCGTTTGGGTTCCTGGTTTTGAAGCCGCACTTTTTATAAGTCCAGCATGCGTGGCTTGGTTGTGTTCTGTCCTAGCACCTAGTTTAGTCCCGGGTCTGGTTTAGGGACGATCACGGGTTCAGCCCCCGATTTGTTTGGTGTGTAAGTGACCGGGTTTAGTCTGGTTGGTCTTGGGTTTAGGGTGAACAATCTCTAACACGCCGATTCATCTCCATTATTATTATTATTATTTATTATTCATATTATTTATTATTATTATGATTTTTATTGGTTTTATTTTGTACACAAATCAGGGACACGGGATGTCACGGGCGGGGCGGTTGTTTTCGTATGCAAATGAAGGAGCCAACTAAAAGCTCGTTTAAGAAAAACTGTTCAAAAGATTCATCAGAGAGTTGCGGGGGCGCCTCTTGTCCCGTTGGCTGGTTGGTGGTGGTGGGGCGGGGGGGGTGGAGGGGGTTCGGAGTGGGTTTTTTGGCCCGGGACAAAGACCGGCTCTGAGGAATTGGACCGGAGACTCAGAGCAGCCCACAGACCGGGGTTAGACCTCTGAAGGCAAATGAAACCAGAGGAAGTGGATTAAAGTTGTTACTAACTGGCTGCTGCTGGAACCGTTCAAACAGGTTTGGAGTGGACCAGGGAACAGGACCGGAACCAGGATCGAAACCAGGACCGAACCAGGAACCTGAACTGAACCAGGACTGAACCAGGACCGAACCAGGACTGAACCAGTGAGAAACAAAGACCTAACCAGGACTGAGCCAGAACTAAACCAGGACATAACTAAACCCGGGCTAAAGCTGTTAAAGTCGCCCGCACAGGTGAGTGTAACAGGTGGAAACAGGTGGAACTAAACCAGGACCAAACAATGACTCCGGGACTTTAATACCAAGACTCAACCAGGACTGAACCAGGACCGAACCAGGACCGAACCAGGACCGAACCAGGACCGAACCAGGACTGAACCAGGACTGAACCAGGACCTGCTTAACCCAAACTAAATGAGGACAAAAACAGTGCTGAACCGGGACTAAACCATCCAAATCGGTGAGGTTTCCATAATGTTGTTGTGTCCTTGGGCAAGACACTTGAATGTGAAACTTGTCCAGTGTTTTTTTTTAAATCCTGGTGGAGTCTGGTTGTAGATGATTCAATCTTTTTGGGTGCCAGTCCTGATTTTGGTAACGATTGAGTGATTTTGTCCAGTTTTGTTAAAAAATAATATATTTGTACTTGAAAAACTACTTTTTCTGTTAAAAATGGCCCAAATGGCACATATTTTGGACATTGAACAGGGAAAGGTTCTCATTTCTTGCTCACTTTAGAGCCAAAAAGGTTCACATAAGGCGTTCTGGATAACTCTCTCGTTTGGAGTTAAAACTTTCATAAATAAGGCTTGGAATTAGATGTGAAGCCCCTAAAGAACACGAGAAAGAGAGACCACCTTAAACGTTTCATCGTGTTTCATCTCCTCAGGTTCTGGACTGCGCTGTTACAAGTGCTCCGACTACACCGGGCGCTGCCAGAACGTCCAGGAGTGCACCTACGAGGACTCCTGCATCTCCATCAGCGAGAGAGGTCCGCACAGACCAGGACTGAAGCAGGGGCCCGAACCAGGACTGAAGCAGGGGCCCGAACCAGGACTGAAGCAGGGGCCCGAACCAGGACTGAAGCAGGGGGCGAACCAGGACTGAAGCAGGGGGCGAACCAGGACTGCTTCATCCGGGTTCCCCCTGCTTCAGTCCTGGTTTGCCCACACTGACTTTCAGCCTGTTCGTGAGCCCCTCTGCTCATCTGTTTCGGGCCCTCTGTTCCAGTCCTGTTCGCTCGCCCTGCTTCAATCCTTGTTCGGCCCCTCTTCCCAGTCCTGGTCGCGCCCCTGTTCTCAGTCACTGGTTTCGGGCCTGCTTCGTCCTGCGCGTGGGCCCCTGCTTCTAGTCCTGGGTTCCGGCCCCCTGCTCTCAGTACCTGCTTCGGCCCCTCTTTCAGTCCAGGTTTCGGGGCCCTGCCTTCAGTCCTTGTCGGCCCCTGCCCTTCCAAGTCTGTTCGGCCCTCTGCTTTCAGTTCTGGTTCGGGCCACGCTTCATCTGTCCGGGCCTCTGCTTCAGTCCTGGTCGCCCACTGCTTCAGTCCTGTTCGGGCCCACTGCTTCAGATCCCTGGTTCTGGCCCCTGCTTCAGTCCTGGTTCCGCCCTGCTTCCAGTCCTGGTTCGGCCCCTCCTTCTGGTCCTGGTTCTGCCCCCTGCCTTCATCTCTGGTTCGCCCTGCTTCAGTCTGTGATTCGGCCCCGCTTCAGTTCCTGGTTCGGGCCCCTTCTTCAGTCCGTGGTTCTGCCCCTTGCTTCTATTCCTGTTCGGGCCCCTCGCTTCCAGTCTCTGGTTTCGCCCCCTGCTTCAGTCCGTGTTCGGTCCCTGCTTTTCCAGTCTGGTTCGGGCCCTGCTTCAGTCCTGTTTCGCGGCCCCTGCTTCAGTGTTGCCTGGTTCGCCTGCTTGCTCAGTCCTTTTTGCCCCTGCTCCAGTCCCTGGTTTCGTGCCCCTGCTTCATCCTTATTCCGCACACCTGCTTCGCCTGTTCGCTCCCCTGCTTCAGTCGCTTGGTTTCAGCCCCCTTGCTTCAGTCCTGTTCGCCCCCTCTTTCAGTCCTGTGTTTCGCCCTTCTTTCCAGTCACGGTCGGCCCTGCTTCAGTCCTGGTTCGAGCCCCTCCTTCATCCTGGTTCGGGCCCCTTCGCTCAGTCCTGTCTGGCCCCCTGCGTTCAGTCCTGGTTCGATGCCCCACTGCTTCAGTCCTGGTCTGGGCCCCCTGCTTCAGTCCTGTGTTCGGGCCCTCTTCATCCTGGTTCGTGGCCCCCTGCTCTCAAGTCCTGGTTCGCCCCCTGTTATCAGTCCTGGTTTCGCCCCCTGTCAGTCTGGTTCAGCCCCCTGCTTCCAGTCTCGGTCGGGCCCCCTGCTTCAGTCCTGTTCGGGCCCCTGCTTCGAGTTCCGGGTCCGCCCCCTGCTTCATTCGCCTTGGTTCGTCCCTCTCATCCTGGTTCGCCCTGCATTTCATCCGGGTTCGGCCCATGGCTATCAGTTCCTGGTCGTGGCCTCTGCTTCAGTCCCTGGTTCGGCCCCTGCGTATCAGTCCCTGGGTTCGGGCCTCCTGCTATCTCCTGGTTGGCCCCTGCTTCAGTCCTTTGTTACGGGCCCCTGCTTTCAGTCTTTTCGGGCCACCATGCTTCATAGTATCACTGGTCAGCCCCCTGCTTCAGTCCTGGTTTCGCCCCCTGCTCAATCCTTTGTGCCCTGCTTCATCCGGTTCGGGCCCCTGCTTCATCCTGTTCGGGCCCCTAGCTTTCAGTCCTAGTTCTGCCCCTCGCTTCGTCCTTAGGTCGGCCTGCTCTCAGTCCTGTGGTTAGTTCGGGCCCTCGCTTCCCAGCCTCCTGGTTCACGGCCCCTGCTCTCAGTATCCTAGTTCAGGGCCCCTTCATCCTGTTTTGCCCCCCTTGCTCCAGTTTCCTGTTCGGCTCCCTGCTTCTATCCTTGTCGGGGCCCCATGCTTCGAGTCCTGGGTTCGGCCCTGCTTCTNCCTCAGGGACCGGCCTCCTGCTGGTGCCCAGAGTCAGGACTAAACATGGGGAATCTGCATTTCAGTTTTATGCAGCTAAAATCTGGAACAGTCTTCCTGAGGATGTGAGACAGGCCGCTCTGGCATTGTTCAAATCTATAATAAATACTGTTTTGTTTGGCTGTGCATATGACTGAAATGATTTTTCTTTGTCCTCTTCTCTTTTATGTCTTAAACTATTTGACGGGAAATGGCACCTTTAAATTTCTTTAAATTAAGATTTTGTGAGTTCTGTCATGTCTTTGTGATTTTAATGCATTTTTTCCTGTTGTGTGAAGCACTTTGAATTACCTTTGTGTATGAATTGTGCTCTACAAATAAACTTGCCTTGCCTTGCCTAATTTATTGGTAGTTTTTTATCAGTAGGTTGAATTGGATAATTCTTTGGGTGAAAGTCCCAAGGTGGAGTTGTAGTTAACGTATATTTTACTTGGGATTGTCCATAACTAGCCTGTATCCACTTTGCTACATACCGATAATGCAATGCAACAAGAAGCCGTGAATATATTTTATAACACTTTCTTTAAACTATTAACCAGGAGATGTCTCCACCAAACTCCACTCAAAATTATTATTTGTATATGGTGTCGGGTGGATTTTTGAGTTGCACTAAAAAGCAGAATTTTCTTGTCCTGGACTGTGCCAAAGGTTTTGTTATAGTTCACATCGATTCTATACAGAATGGCCTCAGCGTTGTGAAATACTGTACATTTGTGAATATCTCTTCCCACTCTTTACCTCCATTTCACACTGCTAACTCTCAAGTCATGTGACTCAAGGCATGTGTACAACAAAAAATCCAAACTACGTATATCTTAAATCTAGGGCTGCAATGATTTATCGACTGATAAAAAACAATCGTATTTTGCTAATTGTTATTGTTATCTGGACTATAAAGAGTCTAAAACGCATACAAAACTACCTTTTATAACAAAGACAGTGGCATTATTAAATAAAAATTTCATTAGAGAATGAAAATGTCTGATTTTCATCTATAATCCACTGCATTTGTAAATATTGTCCATCAGAAGCCTTCATTCAGCATATTTCAACCTCTCTTTTCAAAGTCTTAATTTACAATAGAATTACTAGTTGACTAATCGAAGAAACAATTGCTGACTAGTCGACTACTGAAATAATCGTTAGTGACAGCCCAAGAAACACATTAACAAAGTGAATAGACTAAGGCTATATATGTTAGAAAATGCTTTTTTTTACTTGAAGCATATCCAATACAAAGACATACAGTGTTGCCTGCTCTAAATAGGCTTTTGGTTGATTCTGTCCTGATCCTGTGGAGTCTGCAGGTGATAAAACCCACTGCAGTGAGCCCTTTTCTTCTAATGGATATCTTATACAGTCCAGCACAAACATACTGTTGTCTTAAGGTTACCGCAGGCTAATTGCCTAGTTGTACCAAAGAGCAGCTTATGTACACAATACTCCACAATGCACAAAACACACCTGGGAAAATATGTTTCAAAGTAAAAACAAAAAACAAAAGAGGGACCTGTTTTTGTTGTGACTGATTTGAAATTTAAATTGCCCTAAATGCATCCTTGCGACCATGAAAAATATGGTAATAATTTAGTAAGGTTCGCTGACACTCATTAATAATAGAGGACGTACTTACCCAGAGGAGAGCTTTCATGATTTTTAAAGGTGCTTGTTGATCTCTGAATAATATGTCCTAAGATGTTTTTCATGAATTTATGGATGAATCCAAAATGAAAATAATTGTGTGAACATTAGCACTAGTTCAGCAATGAAGATGCATTTCCTTCCTCTTATTGCCAGTGGTGGGAAGTAACAAAGTGCAAAAGTAAAAGTACTTTGCCTAAGTAAATATTTTCTGTACTATTTTTACAATTTTATAGTGTATTTTGGACTCAAGTTTGAACAAACAATAACATGCATATAAAAGAAAAATTTTTATTTTTTATTTTTTTACTCTTCACAATTCTTTTTGAAGATTGCCACTTTTCATTATTTTGAAATTATCAAAAATCTGCAAAAAAAATCTTCTAAAAGTAACATTTTAAACATATAAACTTTAATATGTTTGCTTAAGTAGATTTGTATATGTGATACTTTTACTTGATTGCTACTGAGTGATCATTAAATCAAGAATTGGGCGAAACCCTGCAAGGCGACTCAAATTGAATTGAAATGAAAAGATTGAAAACCATACAGTAAACCTATGAGTCAGGAGTATAATGTTTGAGAGTCCCTGGTGCTGGTAATAGAAAATAAAGTTTGTTTGTAGATGTGAGAAAGTTGGGCAGCGGGCCGTGGTGAGTCGCTCTGGTCGTAGTCACCACACAACAACAGAATGGTCCAACAGCCACAGGTGCGTGCTGTGTTTCTTCATCGGCCAAGGCGCTGTCTCCGGAGTCACTGCTTCTCACAGATGCTCTGAACTAAGGCCAGCACCGCGAGCAAACAAGCAAATCTCTCCTTGTACTCGTCCTTCACTTTTTCCCTTCCAAATGGGCAGTCTGCAGCAGTCAATTATGTTTAATATCAAGTGAAAGGAGACTTATTTCAGATCATTTTTATTTCCCAGGCAACAGCAATAGCACTGCGTCTCTCCCCGATACAGAGAGACACGAGCGTTGTTCTTGTTCATTGCATTTAGTTTCATCAGAATTACTTTGGATGGCTGATTTCATCACAGCATTTCTCATGGGTGTGAGCTGTGAGCCTGCGCCGTGCAGTGATCTGACAGAAATAAATGAAATGACAGATAAATAACTGAAAGCCAAACCAACCAAACGAGGCTAAACATAAACATTTATTACCATGTAAATACGGCTTTGGCAAGGTTACTGAGGTTGTGCTATGAAGGAAGCTCTGTGGGTTCGTGCTGCAGCAGGCTTAATGTGACAACCTTCTCTGCTGGTGCTGGTAATGTTGCCTGTTGTGTGGCGCCCAACACATGGCAGTCAGTTACGCATTTTCACACCAAAGCAAGCCGCAACAGCTAGGTTGTTGATTTGGATGGACACACTGAATAACTAACTCACTGAAGTACCTTTTTTATCTCATTAAACGTCTTTGTAAGTCCCTGTGATGGTTAAATATGTGTTATTGGGGTGTTTGAAGTGTCCGTCCTCTCTCCCCCTGCTGTCTCTGGGTGGAAAACCAGCCTTAAAACATTTGCCGACATCGACCCAAAGACAACTCTCCTGAGAAACCACGGCTCTTTTTCTAATATTCGGCAATGTCACATATTTTGTATGTGATGATACTGTCTTTGCTTGACAAAGAAAGAAAGACAAAACAGGGGAACTAAAAGTTTTTGGGTCTGTTTTCTGACAATGTACTTTTCCTAGAGAGCTGCAGGGGGAGCTCTATTGTTTAAGTTATTTAGTTCTGCTTTAAGATAATCATTGTCCCTGTCCCCAAGAAGCCCCGGATCACTGGACATAACGCCTACACGGCCATCATTGAGTCCATCTTCACCTCCTCCATCACCGTGTGGTACACTGAAGCCAGAGACTACAGCGCATTGTGCGTTCTGCTGAGAAGGTGAATAAAGGCAACAAGCAATTAAAAAAAAGATAAATAACTGTAAAAAGAGACTTAAGTCTAAAACACTGTGGAGGTTAAGTGAAAAATATATATATATATTTTTTTTTACTATTACTACATGTGGATGACACACCAGACAGCGCTGTTTATTTCCTTTTATGTCAGTAGTCATAATTATTGCAGTTGAATGTTGATTAAATGTAGCATTACTTTGAACAAATAAAAAAGTATTTTTCGGAACCGTAGTATTTCAGACACATTTCCAGACATAAAAGTTTTGTCTTCCACCCACATTCTTCATTGGGATTTGACCTTTGCTCATAACAAATAACCCCAAGCACTTTCTTTAGACCTCTGAGGAAAAAACTGTCCTTGCCAAAATGTTAATGTTTCTACACCATGGTTTTATTTTAACACCTTAGTCCTGAGTGGAAAGTACAGTAAGTTTTTTTTTTTATTATCATTTATTTATACAGGGGAAACCAAATGAGACCTTTTGTTGGTACCCTGTGAAATACAAAACACACACACAAAAAAGTAACCCATGATATCCCGATAAAATGCAAATAAAACATCCAATTAAATAATAAACACATAACTAAAAAAAAACACTTATACAAATGTGTAAATGCATTTACACAAATGCACTGTGCAGCAATTCACGGGTAATTTAATTGTAATGCTTAGGGAATTCCTGTATTTAGTTTTGTAAGGAATTGTTAAATTTTTATAGCAAAATTAACAGAAGTACATGCATTTGTTTACATAAGAATGGGCCATAGAATATGTCACAAAACAGTCACCATAATTGAATTAACTGTTGAAATGCTACATCTCTCCATGGATCATTTGCTCAAGATTATCTTTGCATAAATAACACCTGACATTGTGTTTCATTTGCATGAGGTCAACTGTACAATCAAGTATTGATTGGATGTTGAAGAATTGAAACTGGCACTGGGTCCTGGGAGTTTTCCTGGACTTTTGCATTGGCATGTGTGTAAGTGGTGTGTCGGCCTGCCCTACATAGAGCAGAGCAGCCCTGCGTTAACACCAGCTGCTGTGTCTATCTCTAATTATAGCCACGGCAGCAGGCTCCCAGGGCCTGGCTGGGGGTCAGGTTACTCCTTCCTTACAGCTTACACACGATTCCCTGGTTTGAAAGTGGCTCTTTGGAAAGAACTTGCGACCAAACGCTAAAAAACCCACTTGGGAGAGAAGCGACAATTCAATTATTTACTTTTTACATTGATGGCAAGGCTAGGCTGGGCTTGCGGGACAGTTTTAATCTCCTGGTGGTTGTGTTGGACAGATATTGAAGCTTACATAAATGTAGTGAAGTGGTACAAAGGGCGCAGCGGCTGACAACTGTTAACCGTAATAGGCTCTCGGAGGAGCAAACATTGGACATACGTCAAGTGCCCCAGACCCCTGCGTCCATCTTTACAGCATGATTAATTTGCTGTGATGCGCAGGAGACACTCGGTTTGTCCTTTTTCCCCTTCTCACTCACCTCACCTCTGTCCCGCTCGCACAACCTCTCTTAATTTAAGCCATCCCCTCAGCTCGCCCTGCCTCTTCAGTTTTATCTGAGCCTCGTTGGGGGCAGGGTTATCGGGATCAGGTCAGCCCCCTTTTGGCTGCTCTACCGTGTGTCTCTTACTGTCTGTCTGGCTGCCTTTGGGATTTAACCTCCAGCAACAAAAGCTAAAGTAGTATTTAGTCTATAGGATTTTTCATTTACTCAATACAAGTTGAAAAGCTGTTAAAAAAAAGTCGTGCCTTAGCAGTGTACTTTTCTTCTGTGAGGAGTATTTTTAGACTTGGTGTGAACTATAGCACGGCACGGATTTGAGTTTTGCTTCACTCAACGTTTTCTTCCGTCAAATCACTTCACGTGTCAAAATTAAACACAGGTTTCTACGGTAACAAAGCTTTTTGGCAAGAAAAGAAAGGACTGAAGGTTGTGAAAGCTCGGAGCAAACTCAAAGACCAAGGTACAGACACGTTTTGTATTTAAAAGCTCATCTCTGATTTTTACATTATTTTTTGGGTTTCAGAGTCATTGTAATTTAAGGCATTTGGGATTGGTATTATGACTTTAGACCTAACAGGGACGTCATGTGATTTAAGTGGCGTTGTGTTGTGAAAATTAAACTGAAAAAGCATGTTTTGTATGTGTTGTAGGAAAAAATTCAGTTATAGTCATCTGGACTCTGTTTTAGAAAAACAAAACGTTTCGACTCTCATCCAAGAGTCATTCTCAATCTGTGAAACAAGTCTGAGAACTCAGGTTTTCACAGATTGAGAATGACTCTTGGATGAGAGTCGAAACGTTTTGTTTTTCTAAAACAGAGTCCAGATGACTACAACTGAATCTTATTCTACAGTGGAACACTCCTGGACGAATGAGGGATTACACCGACATGTTTTGTATGTGTTTTTACCTTTACTGTATCTTCAACCCTTCAATAAGGCACTCTGCTCCTAAAAATACAAAATTGTGTTCTAGTAACAATTGTGACTCATGATTTCAAATAATCATCAGATCCTCCTCATATTCAAAAAACCTGCCCAAATACTTTCTATACTCCTGATCAAACTCTACACAAGCCGTTCAGCCAAATTGTCAGAAACTTGTCATTTCACTAGTAAAAGCTCGTGTTTAATGACTCACAAAATATTCCCCACGCTGCCGTCGCCTTTCATTTGCCCTCCGATGCAGTTAGCGGCCCGCAGCCCACATCGTTCTAATTCTGTTCATTCCTTGAGCGCAGAGGTGGTGGAGGAGGCGCAGTTGGTGTCCTTTTGTGCTGTGTGAAGTTCAGCACTTGAATCTAACAACAGGTGGGCAGGTCACCAGGTTTTCAAAACAACACACACATAAGGTGTATGCAAACTTTATGAGTCACAGGATTCTAACTAATGCTACGGGCCAAAAAGCGAATTCAACAAAGTTACACTGCATTTGTTACAGATGTTAATATGCACTGCCCCTATCAAATACATAAATAACAAAATCTTGTATGAGTCATATGTCAAATGAAGTCTTGTGAAAGTCTCTAGTAGTGGCCCACATAATTACTCAAGTAAGAGTATGAAAAAAGCATTTGGAGAAACTAATAAGCAGGGCCCGACTGATATGGAATTTGGGGGCCGATACGAAACCGATATATAAGGACATTGGAGGTGCCGATAACCAATATAACTGTTAATATATTTAGTAATATAAAATAAATAGTTTATAGGCAACTGATTATACATAGTGTCATTTTAAATTGGGTTCATTAAGTTGACATTTAGTGTTGTTGTATGTATATATATATATATATATATATATATATATATATATATATATATATATATATATATATAGTGTTAATGTCTGAAAGTTTGTTTGCGCAACATTCTTGTGATATAATTAAACTATTGAAGTGACTTACGAGCCTGAGGTGAGTTAATTAATGCTTGCGCCGTGGTAATTAATATTAACTACTCTTTTTATAACTCATTTACATGTCAATGTTAGTCCAGTAAACCCGGATACAGCCATAACCACTTTACAGCAGCCAATGGGAGGACAGAGGCCATGTTGTGTTAGCGCTTCATGCAAAGCGCTAACTAAAGTGAACCAAAGAAACAAAGCATCAAAATGGACACACTCACCTCTCAGACAGGCCACCTCAGATCACAACTCTTCACAAATAAGATTTATTTCAACCCTGACTTCAGACGATTGTCTGTAGTGAATAAAATCCAGCATGTTGTTGTTGACAGCAGAAGCAGCGTGTGCTACCGTTAGCAGACCAGAATCTTCTCTGTTCTCTGCTGACACTTTGATCAGTGTTTTTGCTGCGCTTTTTTGCAGCGCGAATCCTGCGTTTTGAGCATTGGGCAAAGCGCGTCAGGGGTGTTTGAGCGTCGACGCTGAAAATGTGCACAAAGCTCAACTTTTTTGTGGCCGACGCGGCACAGCTACCAATCAGAGATTATGCTCCAGTGACGTACCTATGCATTTCACAACCGGGAAGAAGCTCCGATACAAAATCATCCATACACAGCTCATGGAGCAGATGATGATAATCACTTAACGCTGAAGTATCTGCGGGACCCAGACAAGCCGCCGGGCCGATCGTCTCCGGAAATATTGGCCAAGCGATATATATCGGGCATGCCCAACTAACAATTGAGTACTGCATAAAAGTTGGAATGTGAAATGTTTATTTTTTTAATGATTAATGATTTGAGTTAATGTAATCGGACAGAATTTTTTTTTAATGAAGAAGAGTAGATTCAAAAACAAATCATGTCTGAAGGTAATGCTTAAGAACAGAGGGAAGAGGGAATCAAAACGTTTAATCAAGTAAGAGTTTTTTACTTCAAACTTAATAATTATTTTCATTTAAGTAAATGTAACTGGATTCTGGTACCTGTAATAATAATTTTGATGTAGTAACTTTGTTTTGGACTGTAGACTTTCTGGCCCAAAGACCAACAGTATGTCTGCTGCAGTTCTCCTTCTGTGATCCAGTGGGAGTTTTGGGACCCTGCAACAAGTTCCAAAACAGTTCACATAATTGCTAGAATATAGACAATAACATTCATTAAAATGATTGTTATCTATTGTAATGTCTTTTACAAAGAGAGAGAAAAAAACAAACATTTTCCTTTGTCCATGTTGGCCAATGTTACTAGAGGCCACTGAAGTCCCTCACCACACTGACCATCTGCAAACCATTGGATTGTGTTGTTCATTCATTAATACACATTTTTCAAACATTTTCAGAATTTGGCTTGAATAACATCAGTTAATTTTGTCCACTAAGATATTTTGTCATTGTTTTTGTCAGTGTCATCATTTTGTTGGCCAAAACTAAAAAAAAACAAGAACAACAACTAATAATAATTAAAAAGTAACTTGACTTAAATTACACACTTTTTGGTTGACTAAAACCATGACATTGTTTCTTTTTTTTGGGGGGGGGGGGGGGGGGTTTGTCACTATATATATATTTTTTTACACCATAAAAAGTACACAGAGCAGAAACAAGACACACAGAGAAAAAGCATCCTTTTTTTCTTTCTCTCTCTTAAACATGCAGTCTGGCTTAGTCATCCCATTTAGCCTCAATTTGTCCATTTTCAAATTTTCGCCACTTTTCAAATGTCAGTCTAAGAACATAAAAAAAACAGATAAAAGTTCAAGGAGCACATCTGTATATTTCAATATAGTTTCAATTAAAACTATCCAATGCAAGTTATTATAGTTCAAATTTCATTTGACAAAATCTTGACTAAAACTATTAATAATTTTAGCAATTACTCACTGTCACTTTCTGCACTACAACTGTAAATCTAACTGTCATTTTTGTGTACATAGTAATGCATATTTTTATTTTTGTTTTATTCTATAGTAGTTTTAAATAGTTTCTTCATGCATACCCTTTTGATGAATATATGTTGTTTTTATTATTGCTCAGTGTTTTATGTTGCACCTTAAGGCCGAGACAAGTTCCTATGTTTGTGAATTTTGTCATTGACAATGGCAATAAACTCTTTCTGATTCTGATTCTGATTCTGAAAATTCAAAAACTAAATTAAAATTTCAGTCAAAACTTAGCCTGCTTACCAAAACAGTGAAGAGCGTGGTTTTCCACAGAAGCTCTTGACCCTCATGCGCCCGAAGACATTTGAACTCTGTCGTTGTAAAATCCTGATTGTTTTACCTTCTCCAGATCAATACGTCGGCCCAGCTCGCTTGTTTCCAGACCTGCAGTAGATCAATGGTAAAGTTTCAAATCACACTCTTTCTTTTCTCCCCACACACCACAATTCAGTTCAATGATACTCACGTCAGCTCCGCCAAATCGATGGTGAGTCGGCATGCGCGCCAATACAAACACACAATAGTGCAGCGAGTGGGTAGAATTATGTTAAATTGATTTTGTAGTTTGTTATCTGAATGCTACAACAGAAAGGTCAGCCTAAGACCTACTACTGAGTGCAAACACGTCAATGCCGTTCGTTATTTAACGCCAGTGTAGAAATATCTGCATTTCTGACTGCGCTAAACAACTATTAAAAGTACGATGGCATTTAGAGGCTGAAGGGGCTCTCAGCTGCTGTTGACGGCAATGACCTGAACCTATGTAAGCTGTTGTCCTGCCACAGACAGTAAATAAGCTAATTGACCCAGAAGAAACTTAAGCACAAAAGTGGAAAAAGTTACACAGTACAAGTAAAAGTACTGTGTAACTAAAATGCTTAGGTATCTGTACAATTTGTTTCTGTACTGTATCTGTACTTTCTACTCTAGTAGACTCTTAACTGGACTAAAATGTAAAAATACTTTTACTTTAGCATGTTTATGATGACATCCTGCCTAAATGTTTGAATTAATCTTCCGGATTTAAGTAAACAAAATATTTAAATAAAAATGACCATTACAATTCAGTCACTTCTGTCACAAGATCAATATATCTGATGTTTAGACCGTCCACAAAATCAGTGTGAAATATTTATTTTCGAATATTTTCATGTGTTACTTTTACACTCCTGTATGTGTACTTTTTCTTAAGTAGCACAATTGAGTACTTCATCCACCACAGAACAAAGGACAACATGAATGAAAGAGATGAATGAGCTGCAAGATTTATCCATTGTGAAATACATATGATTATTTTATTATTTTGCCAGCTCATAGGCCAATTTCAGTCTTTTGGTCAATTCTCTTTTGGCAAATCTACTTGCAATTCTTGTCAGAAGAATTGCTAATACACGTGTTCCAAATTGTGCAGCCCTATAACCAATTTAATGAAACACATTTGTTTGTAGAAATATCTGGTGGTAGTGAAGAGGAGAGGCTGGAGAGGCCTGATTCTACTGCTACGGGCGAGAGGTGATTAGTTTGAGAGATATAAAGTCTTCCTGGTTAGTTATAAATCAGATTTAGTAGCTAATGTTCAGTCGGTTGCCATGGAATTAAGGCTGGCTAATGAGACGTGAGTTTTCTGTTTGTCACATACAGAGGATGTCAGTCTGGTCCCTTGGTACAGACCAATCATACCCAATTATCTGCACTGATGCTTGGTTTGAATGATGCATCAGAGTGAAGCGAACAAAGTGACTGAGGTGAAGTGCACCTGCAGCCAAGGCAGCAGGACTTTATCTACAGAATCACTTTCAAAAAATTATAAAAATAAATATTTGTGCAAAAAAAATATTTAATCTATCAAGCAATAAATCTGACAATGTATTACTAAAAATCATGTTTTGCTTTTAAATGTGCACTGTGTAACCTTTCTGGTGCAGGTTTTGCCCTCTTCTTGTCTCCGTGTTGATGACTCTAGAATGTTCCTCGGTATAAACTTCTTGCTCAAACACATGAAGAATTAGAGCAGGGGTGTCAAACTCATTTGGGCCACGGGCCAAATTTTGACACTCCGGCTGGGTCGTGGGCCGAACATAATATAAAAAAATAAAACCATAAAAAATATAAGAAATAAATAACTTTATATAGCCTAGTAAGGTGAAAACCTGCAGCAGGTGAAAGACTGAGTCCATATTCATGCAGCAGCAGCAGCAGGAACAGGAATATGGACTTTCTGGCATGAAATGTTTAGGGGTGTCCTCGGATCTATGGGTAAAATAGGAGTCGCTGAGAAAAAGGTTATGAACACAGTTTTAACTGCATTTTGAGCAATAAAAAGAACTGTAACCAAATAAACACTAGTTAGATTCTGTGGAAAAATAGAAAGCTATGATATCTCCATGGAGACATGCAGAAAAGCCACCTTTTGTCATAACCAATGAAATTACTGTTAAAGCTGGGGTATCTCATTGCCAAACAATGGTGTAAGAAAGTAGGTATTTAAACCATTTTCATTCCTCGTTCTCACAAACCCTTTGGCACATCACTAGTTTTCACATGTGTAATTTTTTTGTTTTGTCCACTAGCACAGCTTTAGAACAGCTTTTTCAGACACAAAAGTGAAGCAGATAATGTCCCTGAACAGCCAATCAGCTCTCATCCCAAAGCGTCATATATCTCGTGCAGACATTCTTTTAAAAAAAAAATAAATTATTGATTGATTTACAAATACAAAACAGTAACAATAATGAGGACAATAAGAACAAAAACAGCAAAAGACAGACAACAATACAGACATTAGACAAGTTGAGGGACAACAGTGTAAAAACTTCAGAGTGGGGTGATGTACGTGTGTTTGTGTGAGTGTATATTTGTGCATATGTGTGCATGAGTGTATGTGTGTATGCATTCAAACAGAGTAAAAATGTGTTACATTATCATTACCATCATCACATATATTGTCGTACATGTAGATATAGTCATATTTTTAAAATAACAATCATTATATACCACTACCCATACCCATTGTCATTGCATCTCTCTCTCTCTCTCTCTCTCTCTCTCTCTCTCTCTCTCTCTCTCTCTCTCTCTCTCTCTCTCTCTCTATTACCCATTGTCATTGCATCTCTCTCTCTCTTCTCTCTCTCTCTCTCTCTCTCTCTCTCTCTCTCTCTCTCTCTCTCTCTCTCCTATATAATATATATATATATATATATATATATATATACACACACACACACATATACATACATACATACATACATAGATATAACATATATACATAATACATACAGTACATATACGTGTCTGATAATCTCCCCCCGCATCATTTCTGCCCCTTTTTTCTTTTTCTTTTTTTTTTCCTGTGTCATATTTAGTGTCTAAGGCGCATTAAAAGAAAGAGGACATTTTACGAGTGTCTCCACTTGGGACAGAGATGCTGTCCCAAAGAAACCACCTTTCTTTTAGGGACACAACAACAGTTGTGACAACGATAGTGTTGATGCAAATGATAACATGATAATAGTACAAACAACAGCAGCAATGATAATGATGATAAAACAACAACAAAAATACATGTATCGGTTGATAACATGTTTTTGTGGCAGGGTGGTGGTTGTGTGGCAGCGGTGGTGGTTGTGTGGCAGGGTGGTGGTTGTGTGTTTGTGTAGGAGTTGGCTCACAGACAAATACATAAAGTTTGGTAGATGATTGAAATGTGTGAAGAGTGGAAGATAGAGGAAGGAGAGAAGGGATTCAGAGTAGTAATAGTTCAGAGAGCGTTGTGTTGGGAGGTCGGTTTCAGATGAGTGATTATAGGGGAGGTGTATATTCCATTGTAATGAAGTCGGTGATAAGATTTTTCCAATGGTTAATGTGTATGCTATTGCGGGTTTTTCCAGTTCATGAGGATAGTTTCTTTGGCGATGGTTAGAGCTGTGAGGAGTGTTTTTGAAGTTTATGGTTTTTCAGTCATTATTGTGAGATCCCCTTGCAGGCAAAGAGAGGGCGATAATGGATGTGGCAGCCCTCTTCCTAAAAGTGTTTGACTGTAGTGCAGTGCCAGGTTGCATGGATATATGTGTCTATACTTTTGTGCAATGTGTGCAAATCTCTGTTGTGAAACCCATTTTAGCTAATCTGTTACCTGTGTAATGTGTTCTGTGAAGTGCTTTGTATTGTATTAATTGTAAGTTGGCATTTTCGGACATAAGATAATATTTTTACAGATTTGGGTCCAGAAGTTGGCATCAGGAGTTATTGAAAGTCATTTTCCCATTTTATTGTTGGTAGGCATATGGTCTGAGATGGCTTTGAAATTATTTTGTATATTTTAGAGAAGTTTCTTTGGAGAAGAGATATTAGTCAAGTCTGATATTGCAGGCGGGAGTTCTAAATTTGTGGGTCTGATGTTTATTTTTTCCATAACTGATGATTTGATTTGAAGTATTTATAAAAATGATTGCTCCTGATGCCAAACTCCTGGACCAAGTGTGGAAATGTTGTTAATATATTGTTTTTAAAAATATGTTTCATGTGGGTGATGCCCTTTTCAGCCCATGTGGGGAAATTGAGTGGTTTTTTTATTGCTTAAGAAATCAGGGTTGTTCCAAAGTGGGGTGAAGTTAGATGGGGCAAGTGTGGAATTTGGGATTTGGTGACATTTCCACCAGGCTGTCAGAGTAGAGGCTATGGTTATTGCATTAAAGCATGTATGTTGTTTTATTGATTTGGTGAGAAATGGGATGTCAGCTATATTTAGTTCTTTGCATAATGAATGTTCTATTTCTAGCCATATATTATCAGATTGGGTGGGTCCATTTGTGAATGTATTGTAGTTGGTTAGCCAATGAGTAATATTGGAAATGTTGTGCTTCTAGTCCTCCTTGAGCTTTGTTCTTTTGTAATGTACGAGTTTAATTCTTGGTGTTTTATTTTTCCAGACATTCTTTTGCGCTGTTTCCACGCAAATAGTTTTACACAGCACCACTGAGCACCAGTTGTAATGGAAATGCAATCAGGGCTGACACAAGCCCAGAGCTGAGCAGAGTAGAGCCAAGCCGAGTCGGTACTAATGGAAAAAGGGCATTAGTGACTCACATGGCTCTTTCTTACAGGTTTCCAAAGATAAAATGTTTAATAATTACAATTAGACAGCATGTGTAGGTCTGATGTTTTTACAAAGTTCTGCTTTTACAGTACACTTTCTGGCGTGGAAACTGAATTGACTTATTATGACCAAAAAAGTTGGATACCCCAGTTTGAATCAATATTCAATATTATTTTTATGTGCTGTGCTGATGAGCAAATGTGCAAAATCTTGTGACACTGCTGCAAACCAATTTCCTCAAGCTGACGGATAAAAGCCTCTTCTCTTTTATTCTAAATTAATACCTGCACATTCTTAGTTTATGTTTGAAGGTGATCATGGCTTGTCTGAATAATTGCCATATCCATATAAAACCTGAGTCCATTGATCGGCATCATCTCAGTTGCATTTCTTCTTGATAATATATACTTTGTTGATTCTAATGTGTCGGTCTAAATCACATCTTGTTAGGAGTGCATTGTATGGTGCATTGTATAGTTAGTGTGGGGCGTATCCCAGTGGTGCTCATATATAACAGGGCTGTCTATCACCATGTTGTGGCTATCACTTTGGAGATGTACAAGCGGAAATAAATCTTCTTTTGCAGACTCATCATGCATAATGAACACAAACAACCCAACACCGGCTATAATGACATTACTGCATCCATCCGCCGCCGCCATACAACAATGAGGAATTTCTTTAGAGAAGTCATTTGTCTTGTTGAATGGATTTTTCAAACTTTGATGGAATTTAATCTTCTCATCACCTGGGGTAATCTGGGTTTGCTCATCTCCTCTCACTCTTGTTTTTTTCACACACAGACTGGTCTAAATTATTCACCGAGTGCATAAAAGCGCTGTGTGTATTAATCAGAACAGTAGCTTACATGCGTGCAGTCATTTTTCAAGCCATATACGCGCTCAAAGATGTGCCACTTTCATGCTGTTTTGGCAATTACTCTCTGTCAAGTACAGATTCGAATCGCATGCGTCGCATAGTGGGAGGCTCTCTTAATACAATCCAGTATGGTGAATTAAATGGACTGTCGATAGCATCTTAGCGTGCTGTTTTTGCGTCAGCCTTTGCAATTAAAAGGCCATGCTCCCACGCAATCACACTTGATGGTAATGTGTTTAACTTATAGGTTTTAATACCTATTTTTTCATCTCATGGATTTTTAAAAAGGTGAGGTCAGCAGTTCTGAGGCTGCACAAATCTTGCAGGTTCAGCAATAACAGTGCACACAGGGATCTATAGCATTATGTCACTAATCAAAAGGGCACACGACTGGAAAATGGTTACAAGGCACGTGCACGTGAAAAAGGACATTTAAAGATAATTTAATTCGCTCACAAGTGAAGTTGCTATGTTGCTATACATCAGTTGTATGTGTGATTTCAAACAAGGCGATTTGTTCTGTAATTTTTCATTGCCGTGTATAGTGTCACAACCAGGCACAAGCTGTATCTGAGGTTTGCAAAATGTGTGAAGTGACTTACTGAGAGACAGAATGACAGAAGACGGGTGAATTCTTCATCATCTGTGCATATCACCCCCAATCATTTTGCACAGAGAAACTCATTTACCAAAATCACAGAACAGATTTTTCATTTGTTCTTATCTGTTGATCACTTTGAATCTACCCTTTGGATTTCATATTTTAGTTATGGACTATTGAGTTGTTGTTGTTGTTGTTGTTGTTGTTGTTGTTGTTGTTGTTGTTGTTGTTGTTTTTGGGGGGGTTGCCCTGTTCGGTAAACGTGGTTGTCATTACAATAATTCCAGTGCAGTTCCAGAGATATCAAAACCCTATGAAGGCCCTGTGCATGAATGGGTAGCTACATTAATTTTAGTTGATGATAACAAAAACAAGTAATTGTGCTTTGACGTGTGTGTGTTTTTTGTGTTCATTTGAATTTGTTTCACTCATTTACTGCTTATTTTTATGGTTTTATGCTTTTATGGTTGTGCATTGATTTGATTTGATTGCACTGGTTTTATTGTTTTGGGACTAAAGATTAAATTAGAACAAGAAAGATCAAAGGGAACTCTTTTTGTTTGTTGTTTTGGGTTTGTGCAGCCATTAGGAAACGGTTGTTCTTTCTAAAATGTGCTATATTAATAAAGTGGATTTGGATTTGAGAGAAAACAGTGCTCATCATAAAACCGTTTGGTGGCTCTGTTTTGTGTTTTCACTTGTCCTATTTGATTCTAATTTTTCATAAATGTTTTATTTAGAACACATAAAGAACACAAACGACCAGAGAGCGGTAAACGATACATAAAGAAAAACAAGTAGTACAGAACAGTCACAGAAAACAAAATCAAAACATACTAAACTAAAAGACAACCCTAGTAAATTTGTCCATTTCCAATTTCCTTTTTTTCCATCTCCCGTATGTCAGTCCTTGTGTGTAGGTGAAGATTGTGTCATCCATTTTTTTGTAATGGCCCTTTTCCCTGCATACCGCCAGGAGTATCCATTTATTGTGTCCATGGCAGGAGTTTTGTGGCCCAAATACATAGTTCTGGAATCAAGTGGGATGATGATGTCAAAAACAGTCTAAGCGCTCTTTTCCTCTTTGAACGTGTGCATTTTGACTTCCAGGTTAGCGCACCAATGGGCAGCCAGACCAAAGACTCGGACCCCGCCCCTCGAGGCTCTCCGAGGACCTTCCTGGACGAGCTAATCGTCACCTTCAGCTCCCCCATGGCCTGGCTCCTCGTGATCGCCCTCGTCATCACATGGTCCGGGGTTGCCATCGTCCTGTTTGACCTCCTCGACTACAGCATGCTGGCAGGTGCGAACAATACACTCCGGCCTGGCTTTACGAATCATTCCACATTCCTACCATTCAACAATAGCATAACCGATGTTTCCATTGTATTGTGATTATAACATTGTTGACTCTTTACTTATGCATTACCAGTTTTTCACTCTTTCACCGAGACGTCCATCCATCATTCATATTTAAACACCATTTCACATTCAACATTTATGGCGCATATTTTTTACAAGTGACAGTATCTTGTGAAGGTCATCATTTTCAAATCATGTTCAGTATGCAGACAATGTGAGCCTCACAGAAAATAGAAGTGAAATGGTTCAGTGTGGTCCTTGGTGCTTCAGTGGTCAGTGATTATGGTCGTCTCGTCGCCTGAATCTGGCCCAAAACTTTCAAACTCATCTCCCTTCAGACTTATTAAAATATATTATGTAACTCTTTGTAGAAACTTGTGCGCTCCTGCAAATTCATGTTCGGTTGGTGCTCTCAGTCCACTCTTTGTTAGTGCATTGTAGGGCTGGGCGATGTTTCAAATTTTTAAAAATGTGTTCCTCGTTTTGATCGATCTCTGAACACTTCTATTCAATTTAGTCTTTTCAAAAACAAAATAAACATGGATTTTCCCAATGATTTCATGAACATAAACTATATATACTTTTAATCTGTGTCATTTATTATTGTGCTCCTCTCGATTAAAAAACCCAGATTAAACACGAGTCCTAGGATAACGATTATTCACAATCATTATCATGACCAAAACAACAATAAAATACAAAATGTCTTTCCTTCTTGTTTCCTTAACACATTATCTCCTCAATATCTGACCTGCTTTATGAAATCAAACTTTCTGAATGATCAATTAGACATAAACAGCAAGATAAAAAAGCACTAGGTGTACATATTTGAGAGAAAGGACTTAATTTTGCTTCACTTATTTTAATTGAACCAAAAATGACCTAATTTAGTTTGGAAATTGTTGTTGTTGTTTTTCTACAAATTGAATTTAAAACAAACTACGTAATTTTCTTCTAAAAATGTCACAATTATATTTTTTTATCTTTATGCTTAACCTTTATATGTAACCTAAATAATCACCTAATAATCTTGACATCCCTGGACATGCCTGAATCTTGATATCCCGATTAATTGTCCTCCCATGATTGCAGTTAGTGAACATTTACACTTCAAAGTTGACGTTTCGAATGAAGAAAAAGAGACATTTTCACTGGGTCAAAACGATTTTCAAATGTTCAGCTTTTGTTGGTTGCTGTATATTTCTGTAGGGGTCAGAATCTATCAAAGTTGATTCGCAGAAGGAACAGCAGTGAATCGATGGAGACGCCTGTGGGTAAGGCCGGCCAAGTGAGACAATCGAGAGGCCTAACAGCTCACACTGCTGTAGAAGTCAACACTGATAAAACGGTTCAGATTGTGGTTATCTGCACATCGGACGGGAGGTTCATTGAATCCAAAGACTGCATTATATCAAGTCATTTTAATGGAAAAGGTGCGCCTCATAACTTTGCTGACAGAAGGTATGCCATCTGCTTGTCTGAAGTGGAAATGCTGTTGCTTTTCCTGAAATGTTCCACAGTTCGGCAATAAATAAAAGACAAAAGAAAAGAAAAAGAGAAGTCTAAAAAAACAAAACCAAAAAATGTCAGTCAGAAAAGCAATTTGCATATCCTCCACCAGAAGAGTTATGCAGTGCACCTTTAATTTAATGCTATTTTTATTTTCATTAGTTTTATTAGTTTTTACCTTTATTTAGCATTAAATATTTAAAAACTATTTAATAAAATAAACTAAAAACTACATTTAAAAGCACAGACATTGTTTTAAAGACTTACTCTCGTTGTCTTTTAAAATCAAACAATAAGTGTGTGAATAAATAGTGAATAAAGAACTGAAGAAGAGCTCGGAAATACTGTACCTTAGAAGAAAGTCAATCACATTAGCTCAAAGAGAGAGGCCAAACTGAAGTAAGAGTATCATTACTTTAAAGTAGGATGAGACAAAAGAGAAGTAAAGGGTAGTGAAAGTGTAAAAAAAGCACTCGTTGAAACTAATGCAATGAATGGACACAAAAGTTTGACGCATTTAATGTTAAAATAAACCTTTGTCACTAAAGAATCACTCACACAACATTAAGAGTACTGTTACTTCAAACTAAATATTGTTCAAGTAGGAGTAAAAGTATGGTATCAGAAAACTACTCTATTCAAGTAAATGAAAAAGACCTGCCTCTGCTTTAGGTGTAGAGTGAAATGGAAGCTGCATGTACCGTAGTCACCTATTTACTCTGTCCTTTTTTCCATCAAACCTTAAATAGTATAAGTACACACACTTGATTAGCTAATTAGGCAAAACACTTGAAAACTTGGCTCTTTATCCTAATTATATCCTTCGCTTAATGCAGCTCTGCAGAAACTTATAGCATATCCGTTTCTTCTTACACTCCAATCCGCTTATCTGCAGCTCACGACTTAATTGGCTGCACTGATCAAATTTCATTTTCTGTGATTCAGACTTTAATTACTGCATTGTCATGAGATAAGAGGATTTTTTTTCTTTTCCTCAAGATTACAACCGTATATCACTGATTGAAGTGTGCGTAGATCTCCCATCAAACGTCGTTGTTTTCAATCTTGTGCAGTTCCAATTATGATTGACAAACTCGCTCATTTGAATTTTCAGACAAGCCGTGCCTTTTCGCTTTCTGCGTAACGTGATCAACAAAGATTCCCCAATGCTAAATCGCTAATTTATTTTGGTGTAACTGAATTTGTTTTGATTTTGCCACAGAAACAAAACCCGCTACACGTCTACAGCTCTGTAAATTGGATTAGTCTGTGCACAAAATCCACCTTAACAAATACCAATAATAAACATGCAATAATGAGATTTATATCATATTTCAGGCATCAAATTAGATTACAGCCATAAACGAATGGTGATCAATATTTGAACTTTGTGAGAGGTTCAATTCTGACCCTGATGTACATGTTGACATTTGATGAAAGAGGTATTATCGACTCAAATGCAACCTGAATGATTAGCCTCATGTAGTTTACTTGTGTCTGCCATTATCCGACTAATATTTCTTTGTGGCAGTTGTTAAATGCAATTATGAGTAAAAATGACTGAAGTATTTTGTCAAATGTCGGTGTGGTATGGCAAGATCATTTCGACAGTTTGCCTAAACACATTTAGCTAAGCCTGATGTAACCTCTGAGGCGCAGTTTTATTTCACGCTTGTGGGAAGGATAAAATGTTAACTTGAAAAACAGCCTTCACATGGGTCAAAGACACATAGATATTCTTCATGTTCAACAAAGTGATGGTAGTTCTACAGCAATTATGTTGTGAATCTTATTGATCATACTGTTGGCTCTTTGTCTCAACATTTATTGAATGGTAATTAAAATATTCAGCATTTAAACTGCCACAGGCAACAACAAAAAGCAGTAAGCCCTGAAATCTAACATTGTAAATTTGTTGGCAGCAAGACACATTCGATCCAGCACAGATGGGATTTTTATCACAAGTTGCAACATGTGCTTAAGTGTCTACAGTGCAAATATTATACACAATACGACTAACTCAAAGAAGTAACAAGATCAATGGATTTCTGCTGCTGCAGAAATGGACCTTGTGGCCTTACTAATAACTCCACTTTTACAATAACACATAAACCTGCAGTATATTTGATGCCACAGAGATAAAAGCTACTACAATTCTACAGCTATGTTTTTATTTATTTACTAAGTTTTTGTTTGTTTACTCTTTATTATCCAGGAAAGACTTAGATTTAGAGTCCTGACTCAACAGTAGACCCTGTTTTACATGTTATTACTTCGTAAATCAAAATGGTCTTTAAACAAATCTGCTACAAACAACATGACTAATGTGATGCACATCATATTTTAGGCAATCAAAATGGATTACAGCCGTAAGTGAGTCGTGTCTGCTATAAGACCACTTAATCACTTTACCATTAGTTAAAGGTGCACAATGTAACTTTTCTGTTGGAGGGTCTGTCACCTGCTTGTTTCCATGGAGGTGTTATTACTTTGCCTGGAATGTTCCACAGGATATCATAATACTTCTCTTATGTATCGTACTGCGCGTTGGTATCGCCTGTTTGTCTCCATGGAGATACACAAGTTGAACTCTATATTGTGGAACATTCCAGGCAAAGTCATCTCTTGCACTCTCCATCAGAAGACTTGCACTACTGGAAATCTGCACCTAAAGATGTTGTATTATTTAATGAATTCAGATGCAGATTTCTATGGGGCATTCAAGTAAGTTCAGGGGCCGTTTTCTCATTTATTTTTGTAATGCTCAAAATCACAACAGCAGTTGACGGGCGGCAGTCATTTTTCACCCGTATAGGGACATAAAGATCGCCTCTGAAAGTAGCGCCTACACTCATCAAACTTTACAGACTTGTACTCAACAAGATTTTGACGGAACGCACTGAAGGATTTGTTGATATCTAAGTCAAAGCCTGATTTATTTAAGGTTTAACTGCAAAAAAATGAGGTGGCATTTGATTTTCGTTGACTTAAATACGACATAAGATCCCCTTGGGAAAAAAAAGCAAATATGTGAATAAAATGAAGCATGAATTTAAACCTGGTTCCCTGGTTAATCCCTTTTTCAGATTTTGATGTCCCAAATATGTTAACCTTTGACAATTTTGCCACGTAAAATGCCTTATTTTTTAAGATGAAAAACTTACAACAACTACTCATGAAGTTTCAAATTGATATCTCGTTTATGGACAGACTCTGGGTGTAGGAGGAAAGGCACTAAAAACGCACACTGTCTCACTCTTCATTCATTTTATTAACACAACGTTTCGGTCCCTCTGACCATCATCAGGTAGCAAATTGATATCTCTAAATTTTCGACGTTTTCCTTTTCCCCTGCAGTGTCTCGCCTTAAGCATCACAGTTTGAAAGACTGAAACATTGTGGCCCTAAATGCACTTGTATACGGTGTCAGTCTGGACACATAGATCCGTTACTAATGAACCGCTGTGGAGAAACTGCCTCTGTGACTTTTACACTATTGGCGCTGCCTGCAGAATAGCATTAGTTGATTTTCTATAATGATGACCTTTATCGCAGCCATATACCAAGTGTCACCATCACGTCTCTGGTCAATCCTCCTCTATTACACGGATAAACCATTTTTCTCACTCATCTCCTAACGCCTCTCCTCCCTCCTCCGCCCATCCCTTACTTCTTTTCCTCCATCTCCACCTCAACCATCTCATCCAAAGACTACACTTCATACTGTGACGACCCCAAATGTTTATCGCCGGGTAAAAAAAAGCAAGAACTTCTAACATATTTTTTCTGCACGATTTCAAAACTGCACGTTGTCTTGTTAATCCCTTTTTGTCGAGAATAAATTACCTGAAATGACTAAGCTCGATAATGTAATTAGTATGATCGCAGCGGGTTGATGATGCGGCTGTCAAAAGAACAAACGGCACCCTGTCACGCCGTGTTGGACGACAACTGAGTTTGAGGATTTGGGAACACAAACACCACCTGCTCCCTGACTAAAATGGTCACTGGCATTAGCTCATTAGCATGTGTGACGAGCTGTGATTCAGCGCTGACTTGTTATAGCATTGTTCTTTTTATTGTTTGCTGTTTGCTTTTGGTTACAAATTAATTAACATTTGCAGTTTTGTCAATTAATTCATACTTGTGGTTGGATGTCTTGTTCAAGGCCATAAATTGAAGTTTATAAAAGTAGGAATCATTTGCAAGAACCAAATCCTCTTCGTGTTGTATTCTACTTTTCTGTACTTTTCCTCCACCATTGGATCAGATGGATTAACTACACCCAATTTGTTAGCCAGGACCTCTGGGCTGGAGGTGCCCAACGCACTGACTTTCAACACTATTTGGTGTCACACAAAATATCCCCAATAATGATGATATAACAAAAGCTGCTATTTTATAAATACAAAAGGAATTATCAAAATTGCCCTGCAAAATGACCAATCCAGAATTAAACTAGGACTAGACTACAATCAACCTGGTCTGAAGCCAGGATTAAACCTGTAAATAAGAGAAAATATATTATTTTAATATTTGGCCCATGGGCCGGATCAGATCATTTGGAGGGCCTGATCTGGCCTGCGGGCCATGAATTGAATAGGCCAGCAGTATCAATATTGGGCCTATTTCTAAATGTTAAATGGCTAATTTATACGTTACTCTTCTGCTTTTTAGTCTTCGACGTCTCCTTTTGATCAAAGCCCTATCTCTGTCTGCTTGGGGGGCTTCCACAGGATTCCTTTATGTGGGGCCCTTGAGACTGGAAGGGACCCTGTGCCTGCTCCCTCTCTGGAGCCGGTACGGAGATGAATTCTGATTGTACAGCAGAATTAAACCATTCACTTTTGAGAAAAGACCAACTCTGTTCTGTAGTTTTTACTTTATTTCTCAATAATTATTACTTAAGTTTCTCCACAACAAGAGGCTCTTGACACAGTTTAAAAGTAATAAAAGTGTAGCCTTACAGGCCCTTTAAATGTTACTGCATACTTTGTTGGAAGCCTATTTGAGTGACTTTTGTGTGAGCTCAGAGGCTTTTACTGTTTATTAAGGGCTGAAGTGGCTCCAGTGTATTTCAAGTGTTTACCTAAAGGTTGTATGGCAGCACATTCTTTAAGAGACATCGCACAGCGGAGAGAACAGAGCAAGAAAATATCATACAAACATTCGTGACGTCCAACTGTATGAGCTTGAAAAGGCATTGTTTCATACAGCTCCGGCTCTTGACATTGAACAATGACATATATTGTTAACGCGATCAACTCAAAATCATTTTTAACAGAATCAAAAGCCATATGGAACAAATGTATCTTTTATATTGCAGTCTGCAGGACACATTACCAGTCAATTTCCTGAGCCGAGGGAACAGCACTGCAACATCTCACTAAATCTACATCGGAAGATCTTTGAAAGACTCGTGCAATGGAATTATGGGTCATTTGTTGGAGTAAATATTTCCAAGCTGACAATGACAGAAAGCCAGACTGCTATTTTAATCACAAGCTTTTCTCGAACGGTGACATTTCAATAAAGGGCAATGTTTGTAAATGAGCTGAGAGAAGCAGTGCTGGACAATAGAAGAAACGCTGGTGTGGATTCTTCCTTTGTGT
This sequence comes from Chaenogobius annularis, assembly GCA_015082035.1. Classification (NCBI taxonomy): domain Eukaryota; kingdom Metazoa; phylum Chordata; class Actinopteri; order Gobiiformes; family Gobiidae; genus Chaenogobius; species Chaenogobius annularis. The sequence continues at coordinate 1,064,343 of BJKM01000309.1, read as the reverse complement.
TGGATGACAATGTGGAGATACAGACACTATAAATAGGCGGCGATAAATACTGCTTTAAAAGAAGACTAGACAACAAAGGGTGAAAGTGTTTTACCAAAGTAACAAAAAAAAATCTGTAAAAATGGCTCATGGAAAACTATTTGCTACACAGTTTTTGTTTTCTGAGGGAAGAGGACTTATTAAACAGGAGTCATCAAATTATCGTGAATGAAGCCGAATACAACTTCAGGTATGTCTCTGATGAGGGAACAATGTTATCACAAATATGGTTGGAATGTAAAAAAAAAAAAAAAGTCAATTTGTCAAAAGTCAAAGTGTCCTTTAAAATTGAAATGGGATCAAGTAAACTTAACTAGTCCAGTTATCAGAATCAAGGTTCGTAGATTTTCCTTGATATTTCTAAGAATAACATTTAAATACAATGTTATCAATAAGTAAAACTGGCTATTGACCATCAACAGGGAGAAAGACATTAGCCAGAAATTGGTTCAACATGGTAATGGCAAGAAACTGAAGTTAAATTATATTAGCTAAAATATATAAATCTGTAAAAATGATGATATAGTTGAAATGTAGATGCAAGGAATGAATAAATCTAAACAAAGTGAGGGAGGACAGAGAGGAATTTACGGTAAGAAATAGCATCTGCCTGTTATCATCTCTCTCCAGCTCAGATCCGTCTCTATCCACTTGTTTGCCTTCTGTTCCGCCCAGAGCTTACCCACAATCCTGTGGGCTTCTCCGTTTCATCCCAGCTGCGAAATTTGGATTTTTCATCTGTGTCCTTTGTGCTTTGTCATTTTGATGTGTCTGCTATATGCTACACACTCTAAAAAACACCCAAAAAAAAGAAATAAAAAATGAAGAAAAGAGGACTTGAAAGTGGAGGCAACCTAAAAGAGGTCTGAAGAATTGTATTATGTTTGATGGATAAACGGAAAGTGGAGGTGAGGAGGCAACGCTGGACTTGAAGGGCATGAATCGTAAAGCTATTTTCGGTATTTTTGGCGCCGTGTGGACTGCCAATCAAAGAAATGTCAACGCATTAATGAGCTGTTTATGACGCGGACGCATAATCACACTCCGCCGCGCTGGGGCCGGCCACAGGACGCACACTCACCCATGGGAGGCCGAATTAGAGAGATCCAGAGCGATGAAGCAAAAACAATGGCTATAGCACTTTGGAGCCCACCTTCCTCACAACACGCCCCATCAATGTGCTAATTCACACGTTCCTCCGAGACAGAAGAAACACCTGCGCAGGAAGACGGAGGGCGCAGGGAGATCTGACGCACGCTGCAGCCTATGGAGACAAATGAGAGGGAATGTACATAATGAGAAGAGGAGAGTGGCTGGTCCGGAAAACACAAAGCATTTTTCAGAATTCTACATTATTATTCTCGTGACATTTCTGATTTTTGTCCCCCCCAAATATTAAATTAGACATATGCAAACTCTAAACTTTAATGAGCATCCTTGTTTATGACGCTGTGCCCTCATCAGGATCTTAAAGTTGTATTTTAATTGGTTCCAGCATGTTTGAGTAACCCTGTATTCAGGTTTGAGTGGTCAGAACAGTCCTGTTTTCACCTGTCCTCTATCCCCGCCCACATCCCTTTCACTTTAACTTTCAATGTGTAAAGCTGGAGAGGTTTAGTTCCAAAATTGGTGAGTCCCAGTTCCAAAATTAGAACTAAACTGGGACTTGACAGGGAACTGGACCTGGGTTAGACCAGGACTAGATCAGGATCAAACCAAGTCTACATCAGGACTAAACCAGGATTAAACCAGGACCAAACATGAATGTGTGAACTATGAAGGTTATTTCGTGTTTTTATTATCAAAGCTTTTATTTTACACTGAATTTACATAACTTCATTCTTTTGCATTTGAGTGTTTTGCATTTGAATATATATATGTATATATATATATATATATATATATATATATATATATATATATATATATATATCTTGAACTATATATATATATATATATATATATATATATATATATATATATATATATATATTCAGTTCGTACTGTGTTTTAAATTTCAGTTTAATTTACTGTTAAATCCAGACACTGAAGCAGTCAAGCTCTTGTTCCCCATGAACAGAGTCCTGCTTCTTCATACCTTCTGCTTTGCTTTTGGAATTAGGAAAATCATACTTTTTAAATTATGTTTTGAGAATGTGGTTTGTATTTGTATTTATTTTCTTATATTTATGATTGTTTAGTTAGTGGTGGAAAGAGTTGTGGTGTACGTTTTCCTGGAGCGCCCTCCTGTGGCTTTATTGAGTTGTCGTAAAGCTATCAATAGGCGACATAGTGCCGTCTGTGTCGCTCATTCAAACTTCACTTATCACTAACAAGCGACAAGACAGAAAGCATTGGCCACCTTACATTTGATCTTATACTTACATTTTACACAATTTTAAGATAATGGCCGCAGCAGAATTACCGGCAGAGGCTTTTGGAGGCTAAAGTGGAACGGTGAAAATCTAGTAATCTACTCAACTACTCAACTACTCATCTACTCATCTACTCATCTACTCATCTACTCATCTACTAATCTACTAAATAGACTGATCGAACCAGGGCTTTATGTCCTGTCAGCTAAAAGTGAAGGTCTATGTGTGGTGTTTGGGTTTTTGGCGCCTGCGGTGCCATTGGAGATCCCGTGGGTAATCAGGCCTGTTCCTCCACCTCTCCAGGCAAAACTGCGGGTGCAGCGTGGAGCCAAAGCCACCAGCAGGAGGGGAGTCTTGGTGTGGGTTTGTAGAAACGCTCCTCTGTATTGTCTCACATACAAGACCAAACAGAACTAGACTGACTGCACTGCTTGGCTTGCCGTGGACACTTTGAACACAAGCATTGTTCTTATGAATTCTGAAACCTGCACAACATGCAGCTCAGGTCTCGAGCCCCGCTCATCGTGTCCCGTGTATAAAATGGCAGCAGGCCGGCGCAGACCGAGCCAGAGCGCCGTGTTACCTTTTAGGAAAATGTGTGTGTGCGTAGGATCGTGTCCACTCTGCCGCGGAAGACTGCGGCAAGGAGATGAGGAGGGGTCCTCTCACCACGGTCAGGTGGATGTATTGTCACAAGTCAACACTTTGACCCAGTAGGCAACACTGGAGAACACTGTTAAAGTTGAATTTTGTGAATGAGTGTGATGTTAGTGATGGGGTGGCTCCATGCACTGTGACGCACGTTCTACAAAAGTCAATTTGTTCATAAATTGGATAATGTTGTAGGCTTATATCCAAGGGCTTGTGTGTGTCTATGCCACGAGCTGTGCCACACAGAGCTGAGCATCTACCAGTAATTCTGCTGCGGTCATTATCTTAAAATAGTGTAAGAAAATGTAAGGTGGTCTGTGTTTTCTGGCTTGTCGCTTGTTGATTATAAGTGAAGTTTAAATGAACGACACAGACGGATCTGTGTCATTGCACGTATTGACAGCCTGATGACAACTCAATAAAGCCACAAGAGGGCGCTCCAGGAAATCTATTCTATCGGCCAGGTTTGAAACTAAACATTCATAAATATATTAAAACAAATACAAATATAAACTACATAGTCAAAACATTCTAAAAGTATTATTTACCTAATTCCAAAAGCAAAGCAGAAGGTATGAAGTAGCAGGACTCTGCTCATGGGGAACAAGAGCTTGACTGCTTCCATCTGGATTCAACTTTGAGACACTGAAAATGTTTTGCACTGAATTAAAAAAACAGCAACTTTATTTTAATTATATGAATTTTCTTTTTACTTGATCGGATGTTTAAAAAAAATAAAAAATCAGTTGACATACTAAATTCAGTGTAAAATAAAAGCTTTGGTTATAAAAACACAAAATAACCTCCATAGGTGAACGCAGCAGCAGTCAGAGGATTAAAACTTTTGCAAAACATTGTAGTCAACATTATAAGAATTAAGAATCTACTCCAAGGAGCAGAGTGGCGCAGTAGTTAAACCTTTCAACAACGAGCTCCTGGGTTTGATTCCCAGACTGGATGAAGTCTTTCTGAAGTTTGCATGTTCTTCCTGTGTCTGCATTTTCCCTAACTCCAAGTGCAGAATAATGTCAAACAAAGCATTTTACCATAACCAATGTAGCTCGTAACCGTTGACATACTTTATTGATAAGGGAAGTTACTTTCGCCTTAAATTCAAATTTGACTTGAATATAATCAGACCGAGGTTTTCTAAATGTTTTTGAGTGCAGGAGAACTTCTGGGATATGTACTTGTTCTTATGACTTCTGTTTGTCGTGTTTAATGTCACCAGACGAGTGGAGAGTAGATAGAGAGGATAGTGTGAGCATGAGTCAGAGAGGGTCAAACCAAAATAGCACTTCTCTTGGTTTTGTCACTTTTTACACTCAAATTCAACCGAGACACTGTAGACCTTGGGCCCAATTACTTGTTCAAGAAAAGCATCAACACAAACCTTAAGATTTGTTGTTTTGCTTTAGAAATTAGATATACCGACTTTCTCATCAGCACAATGTTATAATTAACAGCAAATGAGATAAACCAAAAACTACCCATACATATGAAGCAATATTAGTCATATTACAATTACACATTACATTTTTGTAAATGACACAAATGGTGTGTCACATCAGACAAACAGTTATGATAGCGAATGAACAGCATTGATTATGTTGCTATGGTGACTGCATACATTACTGAAAGAACATCTAATGAGATATAAGTGTGAAAAATAGACCCATTGTAATAATCTAGATTGAAGTACAATGTGTTGTCATTTTGAAACATGTATTTCTACTTTGCCTTGACACAAATGTAGCAGATAATATACAAACAGGATGAATGGTGTAACGTTTTAAGTAGCCGCACTTTGGGGCATTCCAGACAAAGCAATAACATCGTCTTGGTTTTTAAGCTTTTGGTCCATAGACAGCATGAAATGGGGGATGAGAGAGAAGGGAGGACATGCAGTAAATGTCAGAGTTGGGATTCAAACTTAGGACACTGCGGCCGGCTGCACTAGGGCTTCTACTCCACCACCGGGCCGTGTCTCTTCAACCCGGAAGTAAGAGCTGAAAGCAGGGCTTTCTGGGCCCCAACAGTTTCACTTCAGTGTGTGAAAAAAAAAAAAAAAAGAAGCTGAATCCTGAAAATGAATGCTTGTGAATATTTTAATGTACCAAAGGGTTTGTGAGAGCTCGGAAAAGGTTTAGAAAACTACACTTCCAGTTTTGTGGTGTGAAAATCAGGTAGCTTTATTCACAAAAAATAAAACTGCAACATGGCAGATTGAAGTCATTGGATTTACTCAGGTAATGCCTTTTTATATGACAGCAATTAGCATTTTAAAGTCATCTTAAAACATTATTGGTCTTACTTTGCTGCTCTCTTGTCAACATTAATTGCAGAAACTTCCACAGATTCTTTTTACGCTTTCCCAGTAGCAGTTAGCACTAAGTGCCCATCTATGATTGATCATTGCCCCTTTTGTTCGAGGCAAAGAGCAGATTACTTGTGTTACATGTTTAGATTTACTTTGGAGCTCTGGAGCCATATTGTTCATATTTTACCAACATCAGGCTTGAATGTTCCTTGGTGCGATAGCATGATATAAATTAGTCATCTTCTGCATTCTTCAGATAAAATATTATATAACGGTACATATTTGTGGATATCCATAGGGTTCAGAATAATGAGAATAGTGAAAATAAATCATATTTATTTTCAAAATGTTCCAACGGGCTTCTCAGGAGCTGATCCTTTTGGGTAGGAGCTCGTCTAAAGCAAGAGACTGGAAAGTCAGGAAACACAGCTCTCACTTGTGGACTCTCACTCTGTTTCCGATTTCATTGCTAAGGGTTAGAAATAAACCTGCCCTTTATACGGCGTGCTGAACCGTTTCTGTAACAGAGATTTTCAGTCTATTTTGGCCTAGTATATGCATGTTTCAGTGTCTCTGTTTTATATCCTCTTTGTTTGAATCTACATTGCATAACAGATGCTTGTTCCTCAAAACCAGCAAATCAGAACCACTCTGGTATCTTCAATGTACGTATATTTTCATTGTGGGTAAAAAATCATGGACATAAATTAGTAGACGTGGCGTTCGATGCTAACGATCACTTAGCAAACTTATCTAAGTCCGATAAGATTTGAAGGACACTGGTCCCTGTGTTTTTCCCTATTCACCTTTTTCTTGATGTCCGTTTGAGCGCTGCCATAAGATGTAATGCTCATTCCGGTTGCATTAGTTGACACAGGCTGCCGACTCAATAAATAAATTCACCCTGGAGAGACTCAGACACACCGGGAAGAACAGTTTAGCAAGTTTTATTACGTTGTTATTTGGCGCTCAGACCCCGGCGGAAGACATTGCGATTATGGGCGCTCCATAATAGAATTAATTAGATGTCTCCCCCCAGGGCCTGGAGACTGGTGGTGGTAGAGGTGGGGAGAAGGTAGAGAGGATGAATAGGATAAAGTAGGGGATGCAGAGGAGGAGAAGGGGAGGTGGTGGGTTGCAGTACAGTCTGAAGCGTCGAGCTGAACTGCACGGGGGTTTAAATGGGGCAGGCTGTGCGCTGATTGGGAGAAGAGGAGGTGCGCCGAGCCGAGGGGAGTCGCCGCTTGAGTACGTCGATTTATGCTGGAGAGCAGGTGAGCCCTGTTGTAGCAGTGGACGCAGGCTTCATTTCTACACAGAGTAGTCGGTGCATTGTTGACTGGTCACATGAACACTGGACATTTTGTGGGTCATTCTATGAAACCGGTGCCTTTTGACTCTCAAAAATGTTGAAAATTGTATAGTTTTAAATTAAAATGTGAACACATCCACACTAAAAAGGGCACCTTTAACTTTCTAAAAAACACACATTTTGCCACGTCAGACACAAATATTTTTTTATTTGATTTTTTATTATAGGACCTAAGATGGTTTTTGTGACGGGGTGGTATATTTTAAAGAAAAATGGCTACAATTTATTTATTCAATTGTCATCAAAATGTCTACAATTTTCCTTTATACAAACTAACATACAAACTAAACAAAGATGTTAAAATCATAAACTGTTTGGCTTCTGATCAAGGTTTTTTACCAAATAGAACTGACCTGAGATTCAAGGTCTGGATTACAAAAAGTATGAATGTTTTTCACCAAATTTTAAAAGATAATCACATGAAAAGCTTTAATATGTTAAAATAATCCCTTGACTTGGAGAAACAGGACTTTTATAGGTATTTGCAAATAAGGAGTTATTATAACCAAGAAATTAAACAAAGTAATTACCATTATAACAAAATAAAATATTCATCAAGGTTTATAAATCAGAGCTGTGTTCAGAAATGTGATTACAATGAAAGTTCTGATCCAGGGCAAAAAGAGGCAAACATGGGTGGGGTGGAATAAGGTGAATAGACATTAGCTTTAGCTCACAAAAAAATGTGAATCATGAACAATCCAGTAGCTGGTACAAACCCATCGACCACATTTAGGTGAGGTCAAAGGTTTGTTTTATTTAAGATAATAATTAGCAAGTAAAACTAGCATTTGATTTAAGTTGAGATTTCTGAACTTGTGTGCTTCTTGTAACACCAAAAAACCTAACTAGTGAGGTGAGCAGACATAAATATCGCATAATAAAGGTTTTTTATATACTTAAGGATCGCTTTCACCATTAATTTGTATGTGAAGGAAAGTTTGATTTGACGTAGGAGAATTCTGCGTATGAATGACTATGAAAAAAGACCTCAAAATGGAGCGTATAATAGGTAGCTAAAACCCGAGAATAGTTACATGATATGATTTAACCAGTGAATAACTATTACATGACAAGATCTGTGACGCCAAATGAATGGCGCATTTACCTCTAAACTAGAAGAACTGTGACAGACATTTTGGTCAGACTTTCTATTGGAAAACCGGACCAAAGCTGATGTTAATGTTTCTACTTTCTACTTACCTTGAATTTTTTAATTTGAGTCCCATTACTGCATGAGATAATTTTTATGATTAGACACAAAATTGCCTGAGAGCCCATGTTTTGTTCGCACCATTTTTGATCTGCATGTCCTGTGCATGACCCGTGTGATTATACCTGCAGTGTGCTGGTTTTGTTCTTTGGAGTTACAAATTGACCTCTGAATGTGCAGTGATTACTGGTGATTGCGCATTTTTGTCTTTTTTAAAGGACTTGCATGCTCCTCATTCGCCTGCCTCCTCTGGTCCTATCTGGTCCAGCTGAACACTACATGCTGTTCCTGTGTTGATTTCATGTTTTTGCGCAGGTCTGCCGCCTCCCTCGTCCATTGCAAAAAGGGGAATGAAAGCTCGAGGCAAGTGCTCTCACTTCACATTCAAAGTGCTATTAAATGTTATGCCTGGTGTTAAAGTTTACTGCTCTATTGGGTTCCCTAACTTGAACCCATATAATATAAATGCCATACTGGGGAACAAGCAGTAAAATCTCTATTGAGAAAAGCAGGTGGTGGACCCTCAGCCAGGTCAGTTTAGTCCAGTCATTATATATGTGCAGTGTAATAATGTTTGGATGGAGTGCATTTTACAGGTACAATAAGTGTTGGCCATTTTGATTACCAGAATTCCACTGTATTCTGTGGGAACTGTGGGGAACTGTGGGGAACTGTGGGGAACTGTGGGGAACTGTGGGGAACTGTGGGAACTGCGCAAAGCTAGTTCTAGTCAATTATAATGTCAGTGTGTGAATCACTCATTTATAAGATGGTGAAAAGTACAAGCAAGAAAATAAACAAGGCTGTATATGTATTGCTTTTATCACCAGATTTTTCATAAAACCGGTTTCCTTCGAAAGTCAGAGCTTCACTTCCTGCTCTGTTTATTCCTTAGGGGGAATTAGCAGAGAAATGAGTTTTGAAAAGTAGAAAAAAATATGAATGGGAACCCTTCAGGGTCCCGAAGGTGACCATTCAAAGCACAGTAATGCAAATGTTTTCCCCATTATGAATTATTGAATTTATTAGAGCCTCATATAATAGGCTCTAATAAATTCAGCTCAAGTTTTCCACTTCACATTCACTTATGGTCTACTGCAAGTGTACTTTTATGGTAAAATGGCCTTATAATATAAAAAAAATATGCATTTTAAATATAAAGTCTGAATAGAATAGAAGTAGATGAAGAGATCTAAGTTTTGAAAGTTGAAGTAAATATGAATCTACCAGTATGTGGATATTATGGTTTAAAAATGGGGAGCCTCGAGGGTCCTGAAGGTGATGAGCATACCCTTTTGTTCTGGAACTGAACTTGTGAGAACAAATAAACATAGTTTTATTTAAAAATTTGACTCAATTCATGATACTTTCATGGGACTGACCTCAACACAGCCAGAAATAATGAGGTTTTTAAAAAATATATATAGTTTGAAATATATAGTTTGTGATCCATTTTTTTTTTTTAAAGTCATCTCATTTGGACGCAAATATGGATAAAACATGTTTAACAAGCAAATGGTGTGTGAGTCTCTTTTTGATCCAAATATCACTTTCTGATTATTAAAACAGTCAACGCTCAGTTCAGTAGTTCATCCGTCACGAGATGTCCCCTGACATAGGAAAGTTTAATACTGTACTGCAAAACATTCCAGCAATAATGGAGACAAGCAAGTGAGATAACCTTCCACCATGAAAAGTAGGTCACATTTGGGTTGGCGATATGGCAAAAATGTAAACAGTATCACAATTTTCTTGGAGCTGGATCTCGATTTCAAACTTTAACCGTGTATTTTTCTATTGCATTTAAGAGGTAAATAAAGTCATCTGTGATTGGTTGAATCCAGCTGTCACTCACTCAGAGCCTTGCCGAGTCTAACCAATAGGTGAAATGGGTGGGGAAAAAGATGTGTTGGAGCAGACAACTCGATTACGTAGAGTTATAGTGAATCACGAGAAATCACCAAAATAGCACATCGTCACAAGGATTAGATCACCATACCGACCAGAACTGAGGTAGCAATCATCCTTTCCATAGTGTCAGCACACACCTGTTCGACCTTTATGTTGACATGACGCCGTACAACAGGATCTCTTTCTGCATTTGACCCCAAAACTCTCTCCTCGTTCCTCTGCAGCGACTCGTCCACTGAAGGCGGCTGTGGCGGCTGTGGCGGCGAGTGCGGTCACATCTGAGGAGAGCTCTGATTGGCTGCAGACAGTGTGGTCGTTCGTGGCCGGGCTCGTGGCTCCAGATGAGGAGGAAGGTATTCACCAGCTCACTGACCCGTTCACATGTAAGACAGCATCCCTCACACCACTAAACACTAGAACTCACCAAAGCAGTCGTTTCAGAGTCAGCTGCAGATGACATGCTCTTGTTCGTGTTCTAAAACTAATACGGGCCAACAATAGAACTTTACACAAGTGACAAGCAAGCAATTGGATGGACACTTACTTTAAATAGGGGATTTCATTAAATGTTTTGATTTATTGAAATATTGCTGCACCAGTTACAAAAAATATGGATTTTGATTAGATTTTTGGGCCGAAAACAAATTTATCCAGGTTTAATTTGCTAAAGCCATGACATAGCAGAGTAGTAGCAGAGTATTTAGCTATATCCTATTTAAATGTTGATGTTATGTAATATTTTTTTTTTAAATCTTTCTTTAGAATGTTTTATGTGAAAGCTCCAGTACGCAAACTTTTTAGACAAAAAATAAAACGTGTGTTTTTTTAATTTGGATATTTTTCTTAAGCTGAAAACATGTCCTTCCTTACTGCTGCTTGTCGCCATGGAAATGTTGTTCCTTTGGCTGTAATATTCCACAGCATGGCAAAAAACATGTCCATCTCCATGTTCAAAAGTATGGTTTTAACTTTCTTATGAAAGATGTGCCACTGCCAGAAAGTTACATACTTTTGCTTTAAAAGAACGTGTGTGTAAAAAAAAAGGCAATATCAAGTATGGGTTTTTTAAAGGGTCAACATTTAAATGTAGTTTGTTTTGTTGCTGAGGCTAACTTCAACAGAAAATCTGCTGTGTTTGGCTAACATTATATCTAACATTTTGTGCGTTTTTATGGATAAACCTAACGCTTAAACTATTTTTCAATCATAGACTATTCACTGACAATTCACCTGCTCACCGCCTTCTCCCACACAATTGACACTAATGCATTTAGACTGTAATACCTTCAAATTCAAAAGAGTCCATTTGGATAATTATAGTTAAAAGCGTTATTGTCTTGTCTTATCAATATTCAGAGTTTAGTGCCAATCTGAATTTGTCTTCACACAAAAATGGACATCAATGATAATTATGTATTTTTCAACGCAACGCCCTTTGAGGAAAAACCTCCGGATTCAATAATCAAATCTATAGATCTTTGCAAACATGACTAATTGTGTGTTCTGTTTAGAAATAGACCCACTGCAAAGAGGATGATTCATTCAGATGATTAGATAAACATGAATGGATGAAGGTTCAGGGAGAAATATATTGAAACTCTCTCCAGTCGTTATGCACTGTAGAGCCGTTATTGCAATTTGAATAACATGGCATTTGCCACAAAACACTATTGTAAAAAGGAATCCAATAAACTCGGCAATGTTCTTGTTCAGCTTTTCACAGCGAGGAACTCTGAAGAAGAAGAGAGAGCAGTACGAAAGAGAGAAGGAGGAAGAGTGGACGAGGACACAGGAGACAAAAGAAAGAATGTACTGTAGTATATATTATCTTGCATTTTCTGTGTCGTTGAGAAAAAAGAGCCATTAAGAAAGGCCATAGGGAAGTAATGAAGAAAGTTGTGTTAGTGTGTAGCTCTGTTCGTGGAAATATTTGAAAATAAAATATCGACTGTGAGTTTGTGTTGTTTAGAACCTGTTTTGTTTACTTTCTAACACGTCTTTACTAAATCAGGAGTCTAAAAACCTCAGCAATGCCTGTCAACTTTAAACGATGACTTTTTGGACCAGGTATATTATGTATGATGTTATAAAAGTCAAAATGAACCACCATGATCGCATCGAAATCCCTTTTTAAATTTTTTTTTTTTTTTAATTAAAAAAAAAATCTCCTACTCTGTTTTGATAAAGTTGAATATGTTAGATATTTGTCTCGGACCCACCAGTTGCTGCTCAAAAAGTCCATGTACTGCCCACAAGACCCAAATCTATGAGACAAATACATGTAAACTCTACAGAACACTATGGCTCTATTACGGTCTGGATTTACTGTGTATATTCACATATACAAACTGATAAACATAAAGATAGAAAGAAGAATATATCTGGGCATTTTGAGTCTACAAGTTCTACAAGCAAGCTGTAAACACTCCAAAACAGAAGATGTTAGCATGCGACAACAATGCACAAACTGACTTTAATGTTGCTTTATAGTGGAAATCAAGAATGGGTGAAATCTAATGAAGAATACAAATTTACCCAGACCTGTGGTGAGTATGTTTCATCTCAACTCCACAATATAGAGCTCACTGGTTCTTTTTTTCAATCGCTTTGACACACGTCTCCATTCAAAATTAACATGTGCAAAACAGCTCACACAAAACTCTAACCAGAAATCTTTGCTCAGCAAAGTTTTTCATTCAAAACTGAGAAAAATTCTCCTCCTAAAGAAAGTTTTGCCACCAAAACACTCAAACTTTAATCATGGTTTTCTATGCTCTTTCATTTGAGACTGCAGGATTGGAATTGGGGTTCACACGTGTCATTTTCAAACATTTGTGTTGAATACATTTACATAGATGTTATTTTACATATCAAAATATTTATGCTTAAAAAAGGGATATGTCAGAAAAGAGACATTTACACCTACGTCACACTGGATATATACTGTAGGATGTCTCTGTAAAGTCATACCGTCTGTACTCTGGTCCCTGTTTGATTGTGATGTGTGACATCCTTTGCTGTTTGATTCTGGGAGCTCACAAACTATGTTTGAATTTCTATATTGAAATAGACCGTGTTATGGCCAAAGTCCTTTATCATGTGTAAACAGGGCTGTAGTATTGGAAAAGCAAGGTCAACATGTACGCTTGTTTCCAAAGCTGTGTGTTCTGTTCTGAAAATACATAGTGACTGTGATGGAGAATCAGTCAGTCAAAGCCATAAATACTTTATATCTTTTATCTTTGAATGAAGAGTCTGATCTGACATGGTTTCCCTATAAAACAGATATCACAGTTTTTTATCCCAAATTTCACTTCCTTTTAAACATTGAAACAAACTCACCTGCTTATTCTAAACTCATATTTTTCATCTGTCCTTGTAATGTGTGTGTGTGTGTGTGTGTGTGTGTGGGTTTTTTTTTATTATGTAACCGCCCAGACTGACATTTTCAGACTTATAAAGTAATAACAGGTATCTTGTAGAGAAGATGAACATTGGTGCCCAGAGGACGCAGACATTACGCAGATAAGAAACGATACCCTATGGCAGGTCTGTCTCATATCAGCCCGCGTGACTCCAGAGGGACCCGGAGTGAGCCAAGACAAGAAGAAAATACCAAATCTGAAAAATTCATCATGCTCGAGATAAAGAGGGCCTGCTGTTGAGTTAAAGAAAACATCCCTGGATACATGGATGAGAACAGGGAAAAAATGGGCACATCAGAAAATACAAGAACTACTTTGAGTATATGATATGAGAAAAACGTGTTTGATATATTGAGTAACGTGTTTTAGAAAAAAGCACGAGTGATTAACACTATGGTCCAACACAAAGGTACATAAAAAGTTCTCAAGATAATGGTATTAAGGCTTTCAATTAAAGGTGCACTATGTAACTTTTCTTGAGGAAAGTGCTTATCTCCATGGCGATGTTTTTGCTTTGCCCGGTACATTGCCTAGTCTGGTATTAAATGTGCAGGTCAGATTTGTTGAGAGGCAATAGTAAGAATGTTTGTTTTTCAAAGTATCTCATCGCAATAAAAACACCAAAAATTAAATAAATGCAAGATACTATACAAGTTTAAAGTCTAGTAAAACAAAGGGAATATAATTATATTAAGATTTTACCAAATATGGCCAGCATCCACAGCTGTTACTTAGCAACGATATTGTAAACAATGACCAAAACCCATTTAAGTCGTACCATAGTTATGTTTTGACAAATAATTACACTTAATAATATTTTGTTAAAATAATTGTTTAAACTGTCATAAAAAGGTGTATGCTGGGTGCAAATGTTCTCTGTATTTTGGTGGAATGGCACTTTTTGATGACATTACAGAGATATTGTAGAACTCAGCACTACTTCCTGTAATTTCAAATTGTCTTCACAATCTGCCACTTGACTGAAAAACTGTGATCCTTATTTACCACAGGGACTATCTCACCAAACAACGTCATAATTAGAGAGAACCTCTCAAACCTGCAACAAGAACATCTAAGAATTGGCCCAATGAAGCTGTGGAGGAGCTTCGTGCGTGTTTGGACATTACAGACTGGGAGGTTTTCAGAGCTGCCACAGATAGTTTGGATGAGCACACGGACACTGTGACGTCATACATTAGTTTCTGTGAGGACAGCATCATACCAACACAAACCAAAGTCACTTTCAACTATGACAAACCTGAGGCAGTTAAGGCAGCAGAAGGAGGCAGTGCACAGGGCTGGAGACAGAGAGCACTACTAAGACACGAAGTATGGATTTAGCAGGGAGGTGTCGAGCGCTAGATCACAATACGCGTCTGAGGAAGCAGTTCTCTGACAACCCTGCCTCTGTGTGGAGTGGGCTCTGGCTTCTCACCAACTACAAGCCCAGAGCCCCCCACGCTGCAGACAACTGAAAACTAGCCGAGGAACTTAACACCCTCTACTCCAGGTTCGAGATTGCCTGGTCTTGCCCCACCTCAAGTCCTTCACCTTCTCCCTGCTGGACCCCTGCAGTTCGCCTACAGAGCCAACAGGTCTGTAGACGACACAATCAACCTGGCACTCCACTTCATCCTGCAGCATCTGGACTCCCCCGGGAACCTACGCCAGGATCCTGTTTGTGGACTTCAGCTCTGCATTCAACACCATCCTCCCTGCTCTGCTCCAGGACAAGCTCTCCCAGCTCAATGTGCCCGACTCCATCTGCAGGTGGATCACTGACGGATCGGAGGCAGTGCGTGCGGCTGGGGAAGAATGTCTCAGACACCCGGACTATCAGCACAGGAACTCCACAGGGCTGTGTACTTTCTCTTCTCCTTGTACACAAACGTTCGCACGGGGATGAGTCTGTCTACAGGAGGGAGGTGGACCGGCTGGTGTCCTGGTGCAGCGGTAACAACCTGGAGTTCAATGCCCAGAAGTCAGTGGAGATGATCATGGACTTCAGGAAAGTCACAGCCCCCCAGCGCCCCCTCACCACTCTATAGTCCATCCGGACCAGAACCTCACACCACAAGAACAGTTTCTTTCACTCTGCCTTTTTATTTCATTATTTAATCAACAACCACTCATTGCACTGTTCACTTCTGCACTACTCCTGACACTTTAACTGTCAATTTAACTGTAAAACTGTGTACATACTATATGTCTTATCAGTCAATTTAAATAGTTTTTCTTTATTGCACGCCTTATTTGATATATTTTGCTTCATTATTGTTCATTGTTGTATGTTGCACCGAACCACCAAAGCGAGTTTCTAGCCTATGAATTTTGTTCACTGACAATGGCAATAAAACTTTTCTGATTCTGATTCTGATATGGGCTTTGATGCCAAACTGAACAGAAGAACAACCTAATTTCTGGATTTCCTGCTCAATCTCCAAAGACAGTGCCACATCTTGCAATGACAGCATCACATATCATTATTTATTCCAACAATAAAGCCCATATTTTAGGTCATTTGCAACAATTTCAACATAAGGCTGCATTCACACACTTTTTGTTTTATGGTCCTAATTTAGTCTTGTTGTGAACTTGGTATTGTCCTCTTCCAGTCCTTACATACAAAAAGTGCGTAATTATCCATTAGTGTCCTTGTTTAGTCCTTGTCAAGTCCAGGTTTAGTCACCACATTCAAATTGGGACTAAACTAGGACTAAATCCAGAACTAAATATATAATATAACATTTATAGCATTTCATATAACATTTTTCAGTTCAATTAAATGCATTTTTGTCAAACCCAAAATCACAACAGCAGTTTCCTCGCGGGGCTTAGCAAAATCGTTGATTTTACCAACAGAAAGTTAGAAAATTGAACAATGAAACAGTCATTGGTCAATAATAGAAAAGCAGAATGTTGAAAAGAATTAAGCAAATGGACAACTGTCCCAGAGCATCCCGTGTCCTTAGATGGCCCAGGACTGAACCAGGACAGACCGGTTTCAGGTGGTCCAGGACTTAACCAGGACGGACAGGCTTCAGGTGGGCCAGGACTGAACCAGGACGGATAGGCTTCAGGTGGTCCAGGACAGAACCAGGACGGACCAGTTTCAGATGGCCCAGGACTGAACCAGGACGGACCGGTTTCAGGTGGTCCAGGACTGAACCAGGACGGACAGACTTCAGGTGGTCCACGACAGAACCAGAACAGACAGGTCTCAGATGATCCAGGCCTGACGTGCTTCCATTTACTGTAGATCCAGAAACACTCAAGACAAAAGACAAAAGGCTCATATGACGTGTTGGTGTCATGTTTTATTTTTTTATTGAACATTGTTGACATGACACACTTAGACTTAGCCACCATTACATACAAAAAGTGCGTAATTATCCATTAATGTCCTTGATTAAACTGCAAAATATTTACTGCACTGAAGCATTGTGAGGTAGAAACAACCGTGTTATGTCTTTTTGAGTCGTCCAAGGTTCTGTACAGTTTTCCTTTGTTTACCTTATATATATTGTTTAAAAATTGTTATATTTATATTGTTTTAATTTGATTTGTAAGTATTTATTTATTTATAATTGTTCTTTTTAAATCTATTTTACTTGTGCTTCTTTTGTACTCTGTGCAGCACTTTTGAGACTTTGTGTTGGTAAAATGTGCTATGAAAATAAAGTTGGATTGGATATTCAATTTCTAGCACAGCAGATTGTCATTAAAGCCATGTCAAAACGGCCCTGCTTTACCAGCATGCATAATATTACAAAATCAATGGTCTTTAACAAACAATTTATGCATTAATTGTCTTCTGCACATGCCCAGAATTCGTTATATCATTAAGGGTCATATTTCCAGCACAGGGCGGCATTCTCATCACTCTTTTCTCATTATTGCTATTACATTATTCACCAATGCAATTTCCCAGAGCACATAAAAGCATCTTCATTGCAGCCCATTGTCTGACGGCGACATTAGTGCAAATATAAATAAGGTTACATTCATGTTTAATTAAAATGGCTCGTCTCGCGATCGGCTTCCAGGGTACAGAGTAATGGAATTAAAATGAAATCATAACTTTATTACGGCGCTAATGGACACATAGGAGCTAACCAGGAGCGGAGCGGAAATCCTTAATAACTTGATGTGTTATTAAGAAATTGAGCTTAAGTACTGGACGTGGTTAAAGTGAATGTGAATTTTTCCATTAGTGAAATAGATGAAGATGGAATGAGGTTTTGTGGAATGATTCTCTCAAACAGCTGGAGAGGGGCTTGAGTGGTCAGAATCAGAACCTAATGTGACAGTTTCCATGTTTTTCTAATTATTACTTTGTTTTGTGGGATTGTGCACAGAGTAAATATTTATCGTGGTTTCACATCAGTGGATTAGCAGTTTGTGAAGAGCAGTTACTGCAAGTTACTGCAAGAATAACACTGAGTTCTAAATAGGAATCATTCTGAATAATTCTGATATCAAATGTAAAAGTATGGAATACACATTTATGGCAGTTTGGTATTTAGTTAAGAATTTAAAGGTGTTTTCATATTATATAAATTAGTACATAACTAAATCAGATGAGTTTTGGCTAGGTATGGGACCCTCAAGACAAGAAACGAGACCGAGTCCACAAGAACGAGATAAGACAAGATTTTATATGTGTTTACTGTATATGTCAATGTATATGTTGTATTTATGTTATATTTTTGCTGCCATTGTAGAACAACGGTCATTTGATCTCAAACCGGAACTCACCAGTGCTTCACCCTTTTTTTGTCCAAACCAAATGTAAACACAGGGGGATAAATGTCATAATCATCTAGTGGCACAAGAGCTTGTCCCATGTCCAACAAGGAAGTCAAATTATGAACTTCGTCAAACTCTAGAATGTTGGGCAACATTTGTCGGAATATCTAAAATCGAATTACGTTAAAGACATTTGAGTTAAATTGCTTTATTATATGCTAACCCTTGACACCAATTGTTCTACGGGGCTGGATACTGACAAATAGGAACATAAATCACTGGGTGGTTGTTACATGATTTTGTATCCCAATTTTTGTAAGTGTAGGAAAACGTTGAATCAACTTGAATCAACTATGCAGGTAGAGGAATGGAAGGAGCAGAATTATCTTGGGAGTCTTTAAGCAATGAAAAATAAATAAAATGAAATAAAGACCATTATATTTCAGATCATAGCCTGCAATTAAAGCAATGTACTTTTTCAGTTAAAAAAAGGAAGATATTATGTTCTTGAAGGAAAAAAATATGCGGGAAAAATGAAAGAAAAGCATGTATTTCTTTCAACAAAGCAGTCCTTTTTGCTTTATTTTCAGTATTTTCAAGGACTTCTGTTTCTATTTACAGTTTCAGTTCCCTCATTTCAAAGCACAGTTCCGACAGCCTTCATTGTTGTATTGTTGTCGATTTTATTAGTGCCGGAAGTGGAAATGGCTTTCAAATTCATCAACAGCCTAATGCGATTGAGTCGTGTGCTTAATCTTTGAGTAATTGGCAAAGGGAAAAACTGACACACAAACACATACCTGGATCGAGATTCCCAACAGTCAAAGCCATGAATAATGCATTGTCGTTTTTCCTAGCCTGGGGAAGAAGCTTTTAAACATAATTTGTTGCTTTAATTTATTTACACAACCTGGCAACCTCAGCCCTGGGGCAAGGAGGGCTGCACAGAGGTGAATGTACGGAAAGATGAACATTGACTTATACTGTAAGGACCGGCACTGACACCAACAAGTCAGGAAGGAACATAGTGACAATATTTCTGCTCATATGTTTTTATGCAAATCCCAGGCTGGTTTTCTCACATAGTGACTAAGAAAGCCTTTAATATGCAGCGATAAAGCAAAGGACAAGCTGTTTCTACTTGTGATGCTTGATTCACACTGAACATGGAACAGAGCTTTTTACTTCAGGCTTGGACTAAAAGTTTTTCAACTGAGTGCTTTTCTCAAATTGTATCAACTTTTCTGGTGAAGGGCCTGTTGCCTGCTTGTCTGCATGGAGATGCTATTGCTTGGCCAGAAATGTTCCACAGAAATGCCCGGTGTACACTGACTCCATGTGCGGTCCCGCCAGACTTAGACAGTGCTTAAAATCAATGCAACCTGTTGCACGGATCCCCGAGCACTGGGCCGTGGGTCTATCTTTGCCGGTGACCGCAGCGATCTGGTGCGGCTTCCCATTCATTTGACCAGTGTTCTCATGACAAAAACCTTTAAATCTGTGTGGCGTTCGTCACAAACAGACTGCACTAGGACCAGAGTCAGTGTACACCAGGCATCAGGCATTAAACCTCAATGTATTATCCTCCATGTGATGTCCCCAAGCCAAGTTATTGGTCAGATCTGTGGAGGGACAAACACAGAAATAAAGCAGGTATTTTTGAGCAATAAAAACACCAGTATGAAATAGATGCCAGAAAGATATGTAAGTTTAATGCCATACTGTGGAAGATATAGATTATTCCTTAATTTGCCAGATCTGGAGAACAAAACTTTCCAGACTCAAGAGACATTAGAAAATAATGAAGTAGCAAGGTGGATTAAGAAAAATAAAGTGCAATGCACTTGACAGTTGACATTAGTTTAAAGTGCAAATGACAAGTTTTCATGTTTTCTTATTATTACTGTTTTTGGTAGAAGTGTATTTTTGCTCACAGTTTTACATGAAAACGTGGGAAAAGATTTAAAAAGGAATTTCTAGTGTTTAGATTTTAATTAAAAATGTAATTCCATCTAAACAACTCAATTCAAGAGGCTCCTTGTCTTTTTTGTTTTTGAAACTGACTGATTGAGTTGCTCCAAACGCAATGGAATGTGTTATTTTAGTTTGCTGACTTTTAAAGCCAAATGCCTGTTTTATATTATACTTTCTAAACTATCTTGTTTGTGTTATACAAATAAAGTTGTATTGGATTATTTTGCTCATTAATTTGTTCAATTTTATTTTCCTATATATTTTTTTTATTTCCTTCGAACAATCAATATTTGTTGTTTATACTTGAGCCTTTTCTTTTGCTTATCTTTAGCTCAATACATTTCCCATCACATGTAATCAATCAATACAATACATTTATCCAAAATAATGCATGAACCACATGGTGTTTCTGTCATGTTACACATTTATTTAAAACAATAAAGTTGTTGCTATGTATGTTTATTTGTCAAATAATAACTACTGCGTGAATTAGAGAGAGATGTTGCCATTGTTTACAAGCACACTTCAACAACATTTGGGTTTTCAGTGTTTGTCCATTGACCCCTAAGTTGCTGGTCAGATCCCCAGTCTGTCCAACCAGCATCTATTGTTTTCTTTAAGACACTCAACCCTCCTTGCCTCCAGCTCCGATTGTCCAATATTTATTCTGATTCAAGCCCAGTGATGAACCACAATGCAAAGTTAGATTTCTGATGCTCCACAGTCCGTCTTCTTTATTGAGATCTTCTATTGAGTGTAATGTGCACTTGTGTGGCCCATTACCAGTGCAGAACTCGCCGTGTGTGGATGTTTAATTCAGAGGGGAGACGGCGGCCACGTCTCCAGTCGCCTTAAGCTCAGATCACTGCGAGTGCCTTGGCTTTCATGTCCTCGCTGTTTGCCCATGCTCACACTTGATGAATACAGTCTACATAAACTACTGGGTACAAGTAGTGTGCACTCATCTTTTAGGATACAGCAGTGCAACGGGATTGTAAGTGCAGTATTGTCGATCACAAAGCATGCTTGTCCATTATTCCAGTCTAAGTGGGTGTTTATGAAGAATTTAAAAGAAGAGAAAAGAAAGGTTACAGTTTGCGGCCGTAGCTTCGGGAAATCTTTTAGCGTTGTTTTCTTGTTGGTTAGTTGTTCAAGTCAGGCTTTGTTCCAGTTTCACTCATAAGGTTGGATTTTAAAGCACAGGCTTTGTAGTGAGTAGAAAGCCTAACTCTATGAAGAAGCATGAAAGAAATTCTCAAACAGAATCCTCAAACGATCGTTAGTTGCAGACCTATTCTGATTATTTCTCCATTGTTCTTAAGGATAATGGGACTATATTGCCCCAGAAGTGTAAACTACAGTGGCTTTGTAACTTTTCTAGTTGAGGGTCTGCCCGTCTTGGAGATGATATTGCTTTTGCCTTGAATGTGCCACAGTATGACATTAACTTGATTAACATGTATTAAAGTTTGCATGGGATTTGAAGAAGAGTGAGGAATAGACAACATACTGTGAGTGGACAACCTCTATGCAAATTGTGCTGTTTAAAAGCGTGCGTACGTACAAAAATGTTACGTGCGGGACTTTCCACTTTACATCTGTGATCTGTAAAAAGACAACATGTGGAAATGAGTGGTCCGGTCCAAAATCTCTATACTTTGCACATGAAGGTTTTCAAAGAAGAGGCTGAAGACAGTCTGTGCTCAGAAACACAGTGGAAGTTTCTGTCTTGTTCATACGTACAGTATGTACACTTTAAGAATTCCACATCAAGTTTTATAAAAGACTTGCGATGTGGAGTAGCACAAGTTAGATTTTTTTTTAAGGTAGATTATTATCATTGTCAGTTTAGCCAAAACAGTTCCACTAATGAGTTTCTTTTGTTTTGCCTTTCCTTTTCCATGTTAAGTGATTAAAAAGTTCACGGTGACTTTATTTTTTTTCATCTGTGTCTTGCTAATTACATATGTTTGCTTTATAGGTTATAGGAGGTGTTATTTTGCAACACGGCTGAACCTTGTGACTTTATTGCTATGCAGTATAAGCAGTCAATTGTTTCTAAACTACAGTATTGCAATATTTCCAGAAAAATCATTTTTATAATTACCATGAAATAATACTAGTGTTTTTTTGAGCACCTATAAAAAGATAAACTCTTTATACAACATTCCCGGGTTGCTGTTTTATAATAGCTAACAATCAGAGTGTCATGATTTCAAAATGCTTTCGTGCTGGTTGGAGTAATTGCCATTGATTTGGTAACAAGATATCCATCCAAATACTAACAAACTTCTCACAGCTGGATTTATGGTTTTTAAGAACAATACTGTCAAATATTCCCAAACGAATCCAATATGACTGCTCTAACTTCCTGCACACTTCTTGCCGGATATTATATTCACTGTTTGTAGACCTGAGCCTGTTTTCCTCTCCTCCTCTGTCACACTCGCTCTGAAAGGTAATCTGCTTCTCCATGGCTCCGTAGTGATCAAAGACACTATCCCGCAACAACGGCCCACGCAGCGCCCCCAACCAGCGGCACACAAGGCGAGACTTACTGTCACTGCACACAAAGCAAATCTGCCAACCGATTGATGTCGTGTGTACTCCCTTTAAGAAGCTTGGATCCCACTGTGAAGGAGGGAACGTAAGAATGTAAGAATGGACACACAAAACCAGAAAAGGCGCGAGCTACAGAGTGAAGTGATCGTGCAAGACTCCCACGCCATTACTGAAAAAAAATACAATGTTTTTGGTCCCAGCCCACATCTAATACGCCACTGTGTGATGTTTACTCGGAGGGATTGTAACACTTTAAGATGATTTTTCAGCCAATGAATTTAGATCAAGCTGTGACTTCAGTATGGTTGCACAATAATTGACAAAGCGAAAAAGTGGCAGGTTTTACCCACGACACAAGAGGAGGAGGGTGTCGAAATGTAACACCTAACATGAGCTATCCCTCTGCTCTGTCTGACTCATTTCAAACATTAAGAACGTCAACCATTGCAGCTATGATAATTTAGTTATTCTTGTTGAACTCTATCCATCTGCCTGTTGGTTTGTATATTTTAATGTTGGTTTGTTCAACATAGGGACTCACATCTTCAGGCTGATTCATCCATTGATGAACCAGCTGATAAGTGACACCTCACAGCAGTCGGATGACGGTTCTGAGGAGGGTGACAGATGCTCACCAAAATATGTCAAGGTAAAAAAAACAAAGCTTTTTTTTTTCTCTTCCTGCTGGTGCCCAGATTCAGTTTTATTCAGCTGGATCAGTCTTCTTGAAGATGTGAGACAGGCCTTTACTCTCACATTGTTCAAATCTAGGCTAAAAGCAGTTTTTTTTTAGCTGTGCATATGACTGATCCCCACTCCCATCAACACAGTCGGCTAATCCTCTGGGTCCTAAGATCCTGGTTTAAGAGGGTGGCGATGCGTCCCCACAGGCTGAGGCCCTTCAGATGAATTATACCATATGGACTATCAACTTACAAATAAGAACATGGAAAATGTCACATCAAGTCATAGTGATTTTTTGTAGGGGTTTTGTATTAGCATACTTTTATCACTTCAAGTTCTTTCCTAAATTTGAAGTACCCGAAACTCAGCTCAGTTTATTATTTCTCTGGTTATTTCTTACCTCATGCAGTTAAATGCCTCTAAACACCTTAATAATTACCTTGTTTACCACTATTTCAAACTAGAACTAGGGCAGTAAACCGCAGTGTCTAAAAAATATTAACATCTTCAAGCTCTTCTCCTCTAACATTATCACTATTATTATGTATAATTAACTTTCTATCCTACTCATTCTTCCTCCTGCCACTGAGCTGAAAAGGGTTGCTCTCACTACAAACTAAAAAAAGGAGTGGAAGGTTTAGTCACAGAGAGGCGTGAATAAACCCAACCACATTCTCTTGTATTGTGTATTCCCTATCTGTGACAAGCCCATAATAAACAAGTCTAGAACCGCTGGTGTTGGGGAGTGCGTAGTGACACAGCAGCCTCTCTCCTGACGCGGGACTTGACTTTCATGCTTTAGTCATCTCCACTGGGCTGCAGCACCACCCCTCCTGGCTCCGCTCCCAAACCACTCTTAAGACTGGCTTTACATCCAAGCGCAGTCCAGCACTCTGCCATTTGTGTCAGTCAGGCATCCACTTACCTCTTAGGAATATAAATTGCTAAACACCAGAATAAGAAAAATAAAAAAATACAGTGCCAATAGTGTGGATACTGTGAGATCAAGATATTATTCATTTTAAAGCTGGATTTTCAAACTGTAAAAGGAGGAAATTGTTCCCTAGCTCTCTTGAATCAGACTCTTTGTTTCAGTTTTGCATTGATCAATCAAAAATATGTCTTCCAAGCATGCAGACAGTACACAGTGGTCTGATTTTTTTTCATCAAGTGCTGCTTTTACAACATAATCTATGGGGGAATAAACTAAATTTACTCAATTACAAGAATACGTTTGGGTTCCTTAGCGTTGAGTTTTTCTAAATGAAAGCAAGGCGCTGTAAAAAGCAACCTAGAGGACAGTCGGTGGCAGCATTTTGGCAGGATAGTCACCTAAATCAATTGAGTGAAAGGCAGCACTCGCCTGGACAGCCAATCCAATACTCCTCTAAATTGGCCAGGTCCCTTCAGAATCAACTTAGATTTTCCACAGGGCAAGATGCTACAGACATACAATTAACAATGAAGGCAACTGGATTGACAACTAATCAGACGGAGCAGCAAAAGCACGGAGGTGGTAAGTTGGAGACTCTTGTCAAAATTGGGATACAATTTCTGTTGAGTGGAGTGGCTTGTCCCCCTAAATCATCATTCATCATTCATCTATAATGAATGTATTTCGTATCCTCTATACATGCCTCTGTTATTATGCGTCTCCATGCCATCTGACAAAGATTGAGCAGGTTGTACTGCATGTTTCCATTAGTTGTTGGGATAAGAAAAATCTTTTCACGTGTGCTAACAGGTCAAAACTCAATTTGGAGGAGTTATGTGATGATTAATTGGTGGGTTTCAGCTTCCTGTTTGTAGGCAAATTTTGAAGGACTTTTGGCCATTTAAGAGATTAAATATGTAAATTTGAAGGGTTAATTGCTGGCATTTTTTTCATTCATAATTTTTTTTATCACAGACGCATGGACAGTTCATCAGTAATGCTTCATTCCAGTCGTCCTCGAAGGGTGGATTTTCCGAGTTCTCACTTGTAAATTCACACTAGAACGTCCTCACATCTCAGAATTCATACTTGGAAATTCGGCCAACATTTCAAAAGCCCGAGTTTATCCAAGTAAGTCAATCTAATTCGATTGCTTCCTGTTTGGATAAAGTTTACCATCCGACATTTAAAATATTGACAGTCCTCGTGTTAATTCCCTTGTTCCCTTAAGTTTATTTCTGTCGTCCACCCACTGTCTGTGAACCTGCTCCTGTGTCCGGGTTAATGAATTAATTTTACTGGATCCACATTTTGGTTTATTTGAGCACGTTTCTGGTTTTTATTATTTGATTTTAGTCGTCACAGCACATAAATTGCAATGCACTGCAGAGGAAACGACACTCCAAGGTCTGAGTTTTGATTTCCAACTGGAACGCAGTTAACCTTGCCAGCAAGATGAATTCTCACAATTTTAGTGAGTTCACAAACTCTTGAGAATCTATCTTGCGGGCCAATCACATGGCATTTAGGGCCCACAGGTGGAACCAATAACAGAGTAGCATTGTGGTTTGGGAGGAAGTCAAAACAACCCAAACGAAACAAAGATGGCGGTGTTTACTTCTGCCTATTTTAGGAGAAATACATAGTCTTATGCACATAATTGCGGTTTGTACATATGTGTATAAGAAAGAGGACTGTGCTTTCCTGAACACTGGAATGAACCCTATTTAGATTTTTCCGCTTCTTCCGCTGTTGTGACGCTTTGACTAATCAGCGTAAAGTATTTTTTCAACGTCCCGACGGCTTTCAGCAAGAGAATTTCCAGACTGATTCATGTAAAGAACTCAATTCAGAGTGAGACACAGATTAATCAGAGAAGAACGCAGAATAATTACTATTGCAAATTACATGTGAATTCAACTACAACCCTATTTGTTTCTTTCCTGTTGTTGAATATGGCACTGCAATCCACCTCAAAATTTAAAGTATAAAACATTTTGAGAAAAGAGCCCTAAAAGCCTTATGTCTGACTAATGTAATTGTAACCCAAAGTAAATCTCCTTAAAGCATTAAAAACCCATTTTCACCAGTGTGGCTCAAGCTAATGTTCTCGCTCCCCTGAATGACCTCTCTCTTCTTTGGTATAAAACCTGGTCCTGGTTCTGTTCCGGCCTCTATAGAACAGATACAGGAGCCCCGTGGCCCTGGCTCCGGTGGGACGGCTGAACAGAATACCAAAGTGCTGCCTCTTGCCATCCCGGCTCTGATCTGCATTCTGCCGTTACCTGCCACTTAGCTCTTTGCTCTCCCTGCGGCAAGCTGGTTATCGCCGTGTCCCCTCGTCTCTGCGCGCCCCTCCCCGCCGCAAAATAACCTTGCTCTCTCGGGCCGCATCAGCAAAGTAATTCCTGCATTTTCCACATATTCATAAAACTGTTGACTTAACAGGTTGTGCATCTGTAGCCAGTGCTGTTGCATGACTGAAAGTACATATGGTTATGGTTATGTTTAATACATTAAAAAAGGCCTATTTTTACCCACTTCGACAATTTTGTTTATAGTTTTGCTTCCTGGTTGGACATGAGCTGCAGATGTGACACAGGTAGAGGTAATCCCATAAATGTTAGCTAGCAACCATATAGCAAACAAAGTCCTCAATCCATATAAATTACACAGAAAGCATTTATTTTGTTAAATTATTATTTAAACTGTCCAAAATAAATGTGTCCCTTTTGTGTATATTGTACCTGCGTTTTGGATTGTCACTTAGAAAGAGAAATTCTGTTTTAATAATTTATTGTATAAATGTATATGAATGATCTATAATTCTAATTACACATCTAAAATGGTTTCTGAAACGTTATTAACCGCTATGTTATTTATACATTTTGCAACCACGTTATGCACATTTGTTACCACACGCTGCTCAGCCTTTGTCAAGCCTTTTAACTCTTTTTCTAAATCCCTACGACAAAAATGAATGAAAAATGTGCTTGCGGAACCACGCTGAACTTCATGGGTGGGACTGTTGAGCTCACGAAGGAAAAGTGGCTCTTGCCCCCGACTGAGATTATGACACCATCGCATTTAGAATCTGAAAATCACCAAATAGGGACATAATGTACAAAAATACTGGATGGTAATTAACAAGGCAATGCAAATCGTTTTTGACACTACCGTCCCATGATGACTCTAAAAAATTAAGGACTGGACTAACGTCATAACAAACATGCGCACAATGAAAAAATAACCTCAGGACTGAACTTAAAAATAGACAATTTAAAAAACAGAGAACAAAATGGGACAATAATTCAGATTTTAATATGCTCTAATTCTTCTTATTTTCTACTTTTACTCCTTTACTTGCCTTATGTTCTACCTGGTCCAGTTCGTTCTTGTGGGGTATTTTTATTTGTGCGTTTTTTTGTGTGTTCCTGTTGTGTTGTTGCTTTATTTTGTTGATCTAAATTCTAATTTATTTATTTTTTATGGCAAAAAAAAAGGAACAAAAAAATTTAAAAAGCACCAAATAATTTGAATGAATATGATAATGCCACGTATGTATACAGCGCCTTACTCAATCTCTTCTTCTGCGGCCATCGACGTCCTGGGGCAGACTGACAGAAGAGAGGCTGCCAATCTGCGCCATCATTCCCTCCGACCACCATTGCCAATCACTCACACGCCACATTCATACTAGGAAAGGTGGGTGAAGTGTCTTGCCAAAGCGACTAACCATTCTTAAGACTTATGGTGTTTCCTTTTCCTTTTCACTTTTACAAGATTATCATAATTATAATTATTCTTTTTGGGATTATGAGTTTGATTATGATGATGATGATGATGATGATGATGATGATGATTATTATTATTATTGTCACAAATATTTTATGAAGGTAAAACAGTTCTGAAACAACACATGCACCGCATTGCTACATTAAGTACAATCCTGATATTTTATGAATCAGATTTAGTATTATTTGTTATCATTGCTTGCAACACTGTCATCATTCTACTAAGTGCATCGTCCATATAACTGATTTATACCCACCAGCGAAGCCTTAAATCTCCTATGTCAATATGAAAAACTATATTTCTCTTTATTGGGCTCATATACCGTCCGAGCCAAAACCATTCGTTCCAAATTGAATCAGTCTGAATGCACTTTGGAATGATTTAGAAGTATTGCCACATAGTGCTTTGGATAAGTACGGGGCCAGATTGACAGGACGTAAACTATGTATTTCCACTGTTGCTTTCGCACAACGGTCGAGGGAGGAGGAGCTATTTAATCACAAATGTGTCACATTAATTCAGACAAATCTGCGCAATCTAGTTTTCTAATAAAGTTGTCATATTTGCATGCGGCGTCATTTCAGATTAATTCACACAGCAACCTTGTGGACGCATAATAAATTCCAATGTGGCTGAAGGCGTGTGTATGTGCGAAATTTGGCATTTTAGTCGAACATGTTGCTTGACGTTGGATTATTGCGCATGGTAAGAGGAGGGACCTTGGACCGAAAGCCTTGTTCCACTGCAGTTCTTATCTCGTTGGCATTCATTTGAAAGAGACTAAAACTACAAGGGGGTTCGGTAAATCCACTTGACTTTGTCTTTTCATCGGCTATGTCATTTCGAGTGGTTTGATCTTTGTAGTATCTGGGTGTGTAAAATTGACCTTTTCATATTGGATATTCTTGATAAGAAAAACGCATAATGGGATCTTTCAGTTGTGAGTGTAAAAAGTCTTGGTGAATATATTTAGGCTAGATAGATAACTATACATCGGCTTCTTGAGGACTATTTCTCATTCAAAACAAAGACATATTAATAAGCAATGTCCGATGCTCATGCTGTCAATCACTTAGCAACTTGACCAGTCCTGAAGGTTTTGAGGGAAGTGTTTTATTTTTTTGTCCTATAGCTGTTAGTATTAGAAACACAACTTACGAATAAAAGTGTCAGCTGGTAACAACCCATCAACCGGATCTGGATGTCATTGTTCACTGCGTAAACCTTTTTTTAGATCATAATTTGCGTGGCATCTGAGCTAAAAGCTAGCTACATAATTTTGCGTTGAGATTTTCTTGTGTGCTTTTTGTGACCACTGAACATCCTCTTTATGTGTTTTTGAGGTGACCAGATAAATGACATAAACATCATGAAATAAAGAGTTTTCATGTATTAATGTCGGGACTGGCTTCACCATTGTTTTTTTTTGCCTATCAGACCACAAATACATTTGATTACCTACCCATTTACTTTTTTTTTTGTATGAAGTTACTTTCTTTTAACAATATGCAAAACATTCATATTGTGTATTTCTAATCTACGGACCTTATGCCTGCCCTTTGTGTCCTTGTTTCCGAATAATAATAATAATAATAATAATTAAAGCCACGCGCACCGATTAAAGAACACGTCCCACTTGCAACCGCGGGGTATGGGCACCACGAAGAGCACACCTCTAATCCCCCCGCTTACATCACCCCTCCCTCACAAACAGAACCAACTTTACGCTACTTCATTCAACATTTTCACGGCCGCATGGTTTGAGATAGAGTTACGTCCACATTTTATGTTCAGTGTGATGTGGAGTGTGGAATTTTAACTGTGAATGACAAAGTACATTTCTTCATCCCTTTCAAAATGCCAGTAAACCAAAACGCATGTAAGTCAATGACAATATTTGTCAGGTTGCCACGGTTACATGCTTGCCATCATTGGCTTTTTGTCCTGAATGGCAAGAAGGGTGTCTGTGCCAGATTTTATTAGTGCCAAAAGTGTAGTTTCTAAACCAGATGTGGAAAGACTTAACCATGCATTTGTCTCCAGTAGATTAGACTACTGTAACGGCCTGCTCACTGGCCTCTCCAAACCAGCTGTAACAACAGGTCCTGACTAGCTGTACGATCACATTAGTCCTGTGCTCAGGTCTCTGCACTGGCTTCAGGCTCAGAGAATGGACTTCAAAGCAGCTCTGCTTGTATACAAGTCTCTCCATGGCCGAGCGCCAAAGTACATCTCGGACATGTTAGTGCCATATGAACCATCTCGGACTCTGAGGACCTCAGGGACCGGCCTCCTGCTGGTGCCCAGAGTCAGGACTAAACATGGGGAATCGCATTTCAGTTTTATGCAGCTAAAATCTGTAATAGTTTCCTGAAGTGTGGAGACAGGCCTCTACTCTGGCATGTTCAACTGTTTTGTAATTTCTTTCCTGTCTTTGTGATTTTGATGCATTTTTTCCTGTTGTGTGAAGCACTTTGAATTGCCTTGTGTACGAACTGTGCTCTACAGATAAACTTGCCTTGCCTTGTTACAAAATGTTTGTAACCAAAACTCATGTAAGTCAAAGACATTATTTGTCAGGTTGCCCACGGTAACATGCTTTAGAGGTATGTCAGCATTGGCTTTTTTTGTTCGAAATGGCAAGAAGAATGTGCCAAATTTGATTGTCGATGTCAAAGAAATTTTTTTGACATTATTCAAATGCTCAACCTGTAGAGCAGGCATGTCCAAAGTAACGGCCCGGGGGCCAAATGCGGCCCTCAGACCAATTTTTGTAGGCCCTCGGCTTCCTGCTAAGTTGGTCCAAAACAACAAAAAGTAGAACTTTCTACTGTAAAATTGGGAAAAACTCCAGCATTTTGATGTTAAGCCAATGTAATATTAATGTTCCAAGTCTTATTAAAGGTGTGGAGTTCATCAAAACTGTGTCTGCAAGACTTCGAATGATTCACTTCATTGTCGGGTTGTCTGTGGCCCTCTGCTCCGTATAAATTTCAAAATGCGGCTCTCTGTGAAAAAGTTTGGACACCCCTGCTGTAGAGCCTTTGTAAAATATAGCTATATATATTGTATATCATTTTGCACAAAACGTTATATTTGTGCCGGGAAATAGGACATCTCATGCCAGAAATACGCATGTTTTAACACTTAATTCTTTTTTTGTAAATGAGCTTGCCACGCCCACATTTGAAATTGTATAACAAAAAAAAAGAATTACCTCCAATCACACATGGGTGTAATTCATTTTGACACATTTTCAAGCCTTTTGACTGAAAATCCAAGGTGGAAAAAAATAAAGTGTGAGGTGTAAAAATATTTAAAAAGTTGGGTTCCGCCCACAATGGTCCCTGTGGGTTTAGCGGTGGGGTCATAATACAATTTTTTACTTGTCCTGACATCAGGTATATTTGTAACAATTTTCCACAAGTCTAATGTTTTTGGAAATTTGAGGTGGTCATTTTGCGTCATACAATTTTTTAGACACAATTTTTTATTTTTTTATTCAACTATCCTAAATAGTGATGAAAGCCAAGCTGCCAGTTCATTGTGCGCTCTGCTGAGAAGGTGATCGGCTGCAGACTTCCATCTCTGCAGGACCTGTACGTCTCCAGGGCTCTGGGACGAGCAGGTCGGATCACAGCTGACCCTTCTCACCCAGGACATGACCTATTTGAACCACTTCCCTCAGGCAGGAGGCTACGGTCCATCCGGACCAGAACTTCCCGCCACAAGAATAGTTTCTTTCCCTCTGCCGTTGATCTTATGAACTTCTAAACACCTTCCATTTTAACTGCAATTCAATCAATCACTCACTGTGCTGTCACTTTCTGCACTACATCTGTACATTTAACTGTAAATTCTTGCGTATATAGTAAGCCTCTTTTTATTTTATACTATAGTAATTTTAAATTGTTCCAAATGCATGCCCTTTTGATTTCATATATGTTGGTTTTTTTATTGCTCAGTGTTTTATGTTGCACCTTAACGCTGAAACAAGTTCCTATGTTTGTGAATTTTGTTTATTGACAGTGGCAATAAACCTTTTCTGATTCTGGTTCTGATAAAATAATAATAATAATAATAATAATAATAATAATAATAATAATAATAATAATAATAATAATAATAATAATAACGGAAACTCTTTTTTCGACCTTTTTTCCGCTATAAAAACTAGCTAGAGTCACATGATATTGTCACATTGTGCCCGGTCACCAATGAACCCATTGTATTCTTTTCAGTTGTCTAAGACAAATAGATTGACCTTATGAATTTTTAAAAATAGAATTTGGAGCGGGTGCTAGAGAGCCATTTTATTAGCTAGCCAGTACATTTGTATATCATTGTGTTCAGCTTGGAAATCCTAACAAATGCGCCAATAAAAATTTCACACAAAAAAATGCTTGAAAAAACAGATATTTTTTCTTAATTTTCCAAAAATTGAGATTTTGTTTAGAATTCACAATGACCATACCCGAAAGCGTATCAGCTTAAAATTCATAACATTTCATTGCTCATGGGTTTTGTGTCTTGTGGCCAATTTTGAAGTGTTTTCATTGAAAACTCTAAGAGGAGATGTCAAAAGTACGACGGGGTGCACTTTAGTCAGCGCCTTGTTGATCCAACATGGCCAACTTCTTGTACGATTTAGGGCGGGGTCATAATAAATTTTTTAACTTGTCGTCACATGTCTTATTTTTCGGAGTGCGCGTTATATTTTTACTGAGACTTTTTTTGGCGTTGGGCTCCCATTGGCCCCATGTTAATCGATTTTTGAGGTGGCGCTACTGAACTCACTCAAAATTATAACTCACTGAGTTCTAATTTTTTATACCACTCACTAGCATATCCGTTCTTGTTTACCATTGGATTTTTGCATTTTTCCAGCCCCCGGATACAAGTCCCTCGCCAGGACGATTCTCGTTTTCGGCTCGGGGCTAACAATACAAAAAATAAATATGATTAAAACTATGAATGTAAAAATGTACTTATAAGTTTTGGTGGCTATATGTAAATGTAGTTATTTGGCCATATGTTTGTTAAATTGCCTCAGTATGAAGTTTAATAATAAGTCAGTATTTTGGGTTTTTTCCAAGTTGTTTCTACACTTAGCAAACTTTTTTACTGTCTAGGGATGCCCCAGTGCCACTTTTCTTGCACCACTCTGGGTTTAAGTGTTTATTATTTATTAACATGAGTTGGTTTCAGAAACATGTTGACTGTCCATCATCTTCAACGGTGACTACGTTTTTGTGCCTCTTGACAAACAGATAGAAATTCATTTGCAAATTTAATTTCTTGAGCATTAATTAATTTTCCATAACAAAGAAAAAAGACATGAATGTGTTTATCTACCTGGGTGTAATCAGAGCATATTTGGGCTGATACACAACGAGACACTATGGGGAAAAACACATTTTTGGTCTTCAAATTTGATTATTTTTTTGTCAATTTGCTGTCTCAACATATAGGCTTTCATGCAGAAACAACAAAATTGTCTATCCTGCTCCTAATGAATCCACTCCAAGATGTATATGGGACATTGTGACTTAAAGGGTTTTTTCATAACATTTCTCCTGTAAGGGCATAAAGATCATCACTTAAAGTAGCACCTGCACACACCAAACTTCACAGTCTTGTACGTAACAAGATTGCGACAGAACGTACAGAAGAATTTGTTGATAGCTAATTCAAAGCCTGAAGGCTAAAAAATGGGTCAACATTTTAAATCAAGCTTACTCAAAAGGGATTCCAAATCCCATTTGTAAATGTTTTGTATCTAATGTCAACAAAATGAACTAAGAAATTTAAACCCAGTTCAGTTCAATGCAATTTTGTCAGTTTTTACACATAATATGCCTTATTTTTTAAAAAACCTTATGTGATGAAAAACTTGTAATAGGTTTATGTGAGTAAACTACAAGGGAAGTTTCATATTGATGTTTTAAATGTAAGATTTTTTCTTTTTCATTGACTTTCTTGTTTGAATTCGACAACAACTGAAATCCAATCTATTTCATGACGTGCTCTACAGCATTAAAGTTTTTGGTTTGAGATCAAAAACTGAACATAAAGCTATGCCTCCATTTAAAATGTCATAATATGGCATTCAATTATTACCTCCATGAGCTGATAACGCCACTAGGCCAAGTTACACTCAAAATAAATGATGCACGCTTTTCTCATTTTATGCTGGAGTATGTACTCAAAAAAACATTTAATCCAATTGTACTTATCATCTACTACTACCTTAGCTGGAGGATTTTTACCTATTGTTCATGTTTTGGAGGAAACTGGAGAGGATGAAGGAAACCCACCCAGACAGAACTATTTACAATTATATGAACTTTTAAGATTCCCTTTAAACATGATTTAGCTTAGATTGTTAGCGATGAAGCCCAAAACTGGGTCATAAAACATGTTCAGGTGCTTTTTGTTCCAAAACTAAGGCCTGGTGACTATACGCTCCGCTGTTTGCGCTTTGGTGAGTACTAAGGGTCCTCGCCTGTCCATTCATTCATTGCCACGAGAGTTAACCATGCGTTGTCTTAGATCACTGGCATCCTTGGCTCTGCAGGCGCAATTCGGATAACCCCTGGCACGTATGTTCGTTCGGTTCATTACCCTGGTAAGCAATCTAGTTATATTTCATCTCTAAATCATAAACGGATTCATGTCTGGTGTTTGTTTAGCTCTGCTCCATGCACACTGACCGTTTTGGACCACCTACTGTGCTGTGTCTCACCTCTAATGTGCTACAGGTATGTTTCTGTGCCAGCTTAAACCCATAGAGTCTTTCAATTTAAAATGTATTATGTGCGATAGGATTGGCTCGAGCCTCCTCTTTTTGTTAAGGATCACGTCTTCGCTCATCCTGCAGTCTAAGGCCCTCAAGGCGCGTTTCGCCTCCCCCTGTGGACTAGTTGGGTCGGACTCTGTACTGCTAGCGCGCAAGTGGTGTGCTATTGGACTGTCCTTTCATCTGGGCCAGAGCGGCCACCCCCGATTCGCGACGCAAAAACGCTGGATTCGCATGTCATGCGTCCACATAGACTTTGAATGTAAACGGGCTGCTTTGCCGCTGCGGTCTTAAGCTATAACCCTACCTCTTGTTCGCCACATATGTATTATTTAATGCTTTATTTTTCCAATAACTTCAAAGTTAAGTTGAAGCAGTTTATCATACAATACTCTGTTCCCCAAATACTTGCGTATACACTTGGTGG
Source organism: Chaenogobius annularis (assembly GCA_015082035.1). Classification (NCBI taxonomy): domain Eukaryota; kingdom Metazoa; phylum Chordata; class Actinopteri; order Gobiiformes; family Gobiidae; genus Chaenogobius; species Chaenogobius annularis. The sequence goes on along the minus strand of BJKM01000309.1, from coordinate 1,029,113 downwards.
TCCATTCCATGGACTTTGAACTATGTTATTTTGAAGTAACATTATTCGTTCTTTGACAATACCCATCTTTGTTTTTTATTGATCAAAATATATATACCTCAAAAGCGCCATTGTACCTGCAGGAGCTCTAAATCCTTTCACGGATACTGATGCCGCAGAGGTTGTTGTTGCTCACCAAAACAACTGAACAACACATCTTTCCATTTCAATTATGTTTTCGTCAACTTACAACAGTGCAAAAGTTTTCTTACATGCACACATCTCAAAGTGTGTCGTCGTGGGAGTGGAGTGCCGCTTACAAATCTGGCTGCGGTTCAGTGCCTTTTTCCATTTTGTGTTGTGTTGGTGCTCTTTTTGTTCTTCTGTCATACAACTCACTGCCTCCCAGAAGGAACTGGCTAAACATTTGTCTCTTTCCCTTTGTTTCATCGCTGAGATGGTGCCAAAAAGACTGGCAGCATTGTTTGCATCAATGAAAGTCACACACATAATAAGCACACCTGTTACACTATTTGCCAAGGCTCTTTAGCAGTTTGTCTATTCCTATTGTGGATATAGGGAAGTGCACAGTCGGGGATTCAGGCAGTAATCCTTGTATCTCCTAACAAAACAATTTGAACAGGATGAGGAGATTTGGTTCTAATTGCAGTTCAGAATAGATGGAAGCGGTCATTAATGTGTTATTTACATGTCTGCGGTAAATAAACAGAGCACAGCGGGTATATGACTAAATACATATTTAACATTTTCTATTTCCCAGATATGGTGGTTATGTATTCAGTGTGGAGTGTATTGCCCTGCTGAACTGTGGATTTACTTCAACTTCCCTTCATCACCGAATGCATATAAAGAGGCAAATAAATAAATACAATTTCCCTAGGTGTAAACTGTAAACCTTTTAGGGATTAGTTGAAAGAAGACATTCAATCTTAGTGAATCTGTTATGTTACCAATGCGCTGAGCTGGCCGCTGTCCAGGTTGTACCCCGCCTAAAGCCCAAAGTCACTGGGATAGGCTCCAGTAACCCACCTAACAGGAAGAAGCGGTAGAAAATGAATGAATGAATGAATCTTACCAATGGTCAATAAATGGTCGTAGAATTAGTCCAGGGGCAAATAAAGATTGAAAAGCATTGAGTTGGTGTAATCCCTCATTCAACCAGGAGCGTAGTAGAAAGTTTCAATGTTGTTTTTTTAGACATTTGACTTCCTTCCGATAGTCATTTTCAATTTGAACTTACTGGGCTGAGAGGCTGGACATTGATACTGCCCTGAGCAAGATTAGTCCTGCCCAAAGGGAGGAGTTAAGCTTGAAACTGCTTTTTCCTATAGTTTAAAGTCCAATTTACTATTGAAAAACATCCCAAAACATGCAATAGGCTAATTCTTGATGCTGGCCAAGTTCAAAATAATGTAGGATTTGTGGTTCAATACTCTGGGTTATTCCAGTTACATTGAAAGGTGGATCAAATGCAGAGAAAGAACTTAACCATGAAACGATTCCTCTAGCACTGGCAAATTAAAAATCGGCTTGATCTGTCAGGCATTCAAAGTTCTTTCTTTCATTCACACAAACGCCTCAATTTGCAGATAGACAGTGGAGCTGGAACCACTCAGGAGAACCAGTTCTTCGAGGCTGAAGAAGAACCGTTTATATGGAGTCGAGACCGTTTCTTCAGGCAGTTGAGGAGCATCTGGATCCACAGGTCATTCATGTGCCTGTTTCACTCCCAGTGGAAAAGTGGGAGAAGAAAAATGAACAGATTGCAAATGAAATTAAATATAAAATATTGGTTTATAGGGTTAAGTAGTCAAAAGCAGAGGATTGTGCTCAAGCTGCCATACTTCACCCAGCATAGTTGCTCCTAGGGCAGCATAGCTGGGGACTGTAGGTTTTTATTTATGTTCCTAAAAAAAAATTTAATTCTTTTTTTTTTTTAAGTTTTCTTTTTCTAAGTTATCTGTTTTTATTATTATACTGTGCATTATCTGTTTCTGTAAACTTTGTTGCAACACTGGAATGTCCTCATTGTGGGACAAATAAAGGTGATCTTATCTTAACTGCCCGACCATATGCGATTTCAAAGAGGAACGTTTTAAGCCTGGTCTTAAATGAAGCGACTGTGTCGCCCTCTTTAACATGGACAGGAAGCTGATTCCACAACACAGGAGCTTGGTAGCTAGTGCCATATGAACCATCTCGGACTCTGAGGACCTCAAGGACCGGCCTCCTGCTGGTGCCCAGAGTCAGGACTAAACATGGGGAATGTGCGTTTCAGTTTTATGCAGCTAAAATCTGGAACAGTCTTCCAGAGGATGTGAGACAGGCCGCTACTCTGGCAATGTTCAAATCTAAACTAAAAACGGTTTTGTTTGGCTGTGCATATGACTGAAATGCTTTTCTTTGCACTCTTCTCTTTTATGTCTTGAACTAAGATTGTGATTTTCTGCCATGTCTTTGTGATTTTAATGCATTTTTTCCTGTTGTGTGAAGCACTTTGAATTGCCTTGTGTATGAATTGTGCTCTACAAATAAACTTGCCTTGCCTTGCCTTGCCTAGCTAAACGCTCTACCTCCAACTGTGCTTTTAGAGACTCTTGGGACCACCAAAAGTTCAGCATTTTGAGCGCGAAGTGCTCTGTTTGGATGATAAGGTGCCATAGCATCTTTAAGGTAGGATGGGGCCAGGTCATTTATTACGTTGTAAGTCAGGAGGAGGATTTTGAATTTGATTGTAAATTCGACAGGAGCCAGTGAAGAGACTCGAGCACCGGCGTAATGTGCTCTCTTTAATTCCTGTTAGTAATCTTGTTGCTGCGTTTTGAACCAGTTGAAAGCTTTTTATGGAGCTTTTAGGGCACGCTGCGAGCAGGGAGTTACAGTAGTCTAATTTGGATGTTACAAACGCATGGATGCGTTTTTCAGCGTCGCTTTTTGGCTAGAATTTTCTGATTTGGGCTATATTACGCAGATGGAAATGGGCTGTTTTACAGGCTTGATTTTTGTGTGCTTTGAATGAGAGCTCCTGGTCAAATATTCTATTTCCATTAGATTGTACAAAAAGGCAAATCTGATGCTCTGAGGACAAACTGGGAATGACACATGAGCACACAGAGAGAATATGGCAATATCTGAATGATACAATATCACTGACGTCACGATAACCGATATACCAAATCACAGACCCAAACGCTCTATCTAGTTTTAAATAAATATGCATAAAATGTGGTGTCTGAATGTTACAGTTCCAAAGCCCCTAAAGAAGACAAAGATTCCCGCTTCCATAAAACTGTGTTACATATACGCAGTCGTACCCATAATCCTTCCAGTGAAATTAGACTTGTAGAATACAGTAGATTAGAGCCATGTGGAGATCAAACGCATGTTATTTTCTCATGTGCATTTGGTTACAAGTCCCAGTGGTGTTTTGGAGGGAGGCAGCTTCAGCATCATCTCATTATCAGCAGCTCTACACTGGCACACAGGCGGCTGCTGCCTGGACTCAAACTGTGCGGATTTCTACAACGACAAAGACCGGCGCTGAAATGTGCCGTGCAATGATGAGTGAAAGGCACCAAATCTGGTGGATTAATGTGATTTACAATGACACAAGGAATTAAGTAAAAAAACAAAGTGTGCGCATGTGGCGATGTGGCACGAGCCGTTGGATTTCTGAAAGAGAAGAGCTGATCCAACCTGGATGAACTTGAAAGAAAGTGCCAGGAGGAAAAGTTTTCAAAAAGGAAAGTCATGCCAAGGTTTTAGGATCACAACCAAGGAATGCATCAGGCTATCACGGCCGCCAAAAAGACTTGTGACAAGTAGAATCTACTCTCTGAATTACAAAACAACTTGCTGAAATGTTAGGATACTGCAATACAAGTTTGTTTTTTACTGTTCATGCTGTAGTTCTACGATAACGCCATGAAGAACTACTGGAGGAAGATATTTAGTGTTGAAAATGACTTTATTGCTGACTGTTCCTATTTTTGTTCCATAAATGTGAAAAACAAATCAATAAAAATATACATAACAAACAATATAACAAATGTTATTGTTCAAAAAGCTGATGTTTTATTTTCAGTGTGGTATCAAGTAATCAAGAGTAATGAAATAGCATAATTATTTTAAAGAAATTGTTCTGTGAAGACATATCAATGCCTCCCACTTTAAATTTAGAAGCATGGTAATAGTAAAGTGGAGTAATGAATACATTTAATTTGAAGAAAGTCACGAAGCAACTGTTTTGATACTTAAGTTGGTTTATTTTATTATTATTTACATTATGGACATTTGCATACATTGGTTGAAATAAGAACATCATCTTAATCTCAATCATTTATTATTCATTATTAGATCAATGTGTATATACTGCATTTGAAACTCACTGCGTTGCAACTAGGGTTGTCAAAAATATAAAAAATCTGATAATACATAAAGAGTTTAGAAATTAAATACTAATTTGAGCATGAATAAATGCTCAAATTAATCAGATGAACAGGACAAAAACTACTTTCAACAAAATCCACATAAAATTCAAACATTTACACATATAGATTTATGATTTGTGTGATTATGTGCGAACACCGACATGTGTTTCTGTATTAAAATTACCATTAGAATCTGAGTAGTGTATGTGACTGCATTGGGTAAGAGCATCAGTGGAAACATGTGCCAGCGTTCACTGTTGGCTTGGAGCTGAGAGTTGCTGATGTAGACAGTGCGGACTTGGCATGGATTTGAACTTGGGCAGAAAGCCAAAATGTACCTAAAACTTCTGCTACAAGACTTCTGCATCCATCTGATCTGATTACTATCGTTTAAGACCAAGTAGAAAGAAGTAGTGACTGCGATTCTGTGCACCTTTTTAGTGGTCTCACGGCCCAAAAATATCGGCAACAATTTCTGCCATTTTGGAGTATTACGGTTAAGAGTTTTAGTTGTCTATGAATATTTTTGTCTTTGGATTTTTAGATTGTAGATTCAAAGCTGAGCAAAACGTTGAGTAAAAATATGTTTGTTACAGACGTGCAACCGACCAGTGGTAGAAAAGAAATAAGATTAGACTAAAAATAGGAAACTAAATAAACTAAATGTCTCGATAGAATAAAATACAATACATTTTTCATCAAATCGACTAAAACCCCAGTATGAACAAAATAAATAAAAAACTATAAAGAATAGTAATTCCCTAGCAACATATTTACGTGTTTGTGTACAATTTTACAAGTGAACTGAATATGCACAATGACTTGACAAAGAGGATTTGACAGAGTTCAGTTTGATGGTGATCAGGGATGATCTCCTGTGTCTCTCGGTGGAGCAGCTGTGTGACAGCATCAGTCTGTTTCTGAATGAGCTCATCACACGACATTCACCCAACAAAGTGTGGGACTGGAGGTCAGGAAGCGGTCACTCAAAAGTCTCTGTCTCATTTATGTGCCTCTGGGAATGGGTTCAATTTCAAGAGGAAAAGTATGAGAAAACAGTTCCCCCTTATAGTGATGGGAAAAAAAGTTTTTCTCATTTTCTCATTACATTACATTACATTTTAGGAGAATATGGATAACAGGGAGTGCTCAAGTGAAATTAAGATCATGTGGTTTTCCTTTCTGCATTATGTTTGGGACAAAACTACACCAACCGACCCATGACTGGACTTCCAGAACCTGAATGAAACCAAGAAAAGCATACTTTTAGGCTTTACTCTTCTGGATTACGCAGTGGGAACGATGATCCCAATGAAGTTGATAGAAACAAAACACAACTTTAAAACATTCACTGCATACACCTCACATCCCACACAGTGGAAACCTCTGCGATTCTGTATGGGTCTGTTTTTTGTTTTACAATTTCTTGCTCACTTTAAGTTGCTAAAACTTTCTGTTCCGCAGTCAACCCCTGAAAACCGTCTTTCTTCTCTGCAGCATAGACATGAAGACTAAACCGAGCCACCAGGAGCTGTCTCACCCCCAGCAGACAGACGCCTTACACAGAGAACGCAAAACGTTTCACCTTTTCACTGTGCGCCAAGAGAGAATGAAGAGGAGGAGGCACGGTTCCAAATACCTGGACGGCAATTGGACGGCTCCTTGTGACTGGGGCCATTTTGTATTGTTTGTTGCTCTTCACCATTGAAAAGAGTGGGAGCTTGTACTGCAGCCAACGAAAAATCCATTCAAAGCTGCATAGTGTTGTTAGAGTGTCCGGCGGAAAATGGTGCTAAATACACTATAACATCTACCTACCACCTTTTTGCTGGTTTGATTCTATTCCTTCCTTGTACTATCTTGATACTGGCCTCTAAAACTGTGTAAAACCACCCAATAAAACAGTTTTGGAGATGCTCTGTTCCTATCGCCAATAGGTCCCTTGTCAAACTTCCTACTTCTTACGCGTCAACTTTGAGGACAAAATGTTCCACCACCCACGCTAACAAGTGCCGAGATGAAAAGACATGCCGTTTGCTTCACCTGTCAGCGCGGGTTTTTCACGGCCTAAGAGGGATTACAACGTTGTAAACAAACTGAGTATTACAATTATTAGGCCCGTTATCTGTGTTGGAGCACAAGAGAAATTTAGTCGACTAAAGAAATACTGGGTCAAAGACATGCCGATTGATTAGTCGACAAAAAAAGGGGGCATGGCATAAGCTCTGAAAACTATTACATACAGTATCACTAATTTACCCAAACTGCACGGCACAGGAGTTCATGCAAAAACAACTATTTATACAGAAAATTACAAGGAAAGGCAGATTAAACTCTCACAAATCTTCTATTAAATCACTCTAGCGTCAACTAATACAAATTTTGGTCGAGTTAAGACAACATCGACCGATTAATCGACTCAACAACTAACAATATTATAACACCGTTTTATTCATGATTGAAAAGGCAGAGATAACATGACAACTATATCCCACATTAGTTTGATAAGGAGAATTTTGATTCTTAAAGGTGAACTGTGAAACTTCTTCCTCCATGGAGATGTTGTTTTCACGTTGCATGTTGTTGTACTTAACGTTATTGGCATTTTTGTTGCTCAAGAAAAACTTCACTTGTCTCCACAGATCTAGATGAATGCCGTAACGTGGAGCATTCAAAGTAACAGTACAGTAACAACATATCTATGGATACAAGTGGACTTCCACCAGAAAAGCCTGAGTGGGTGGTAACGGTGAGGGCAAAGACAAACAAATTGGAACTACTACAGCAGCAAAATGCGTGTAAAATCAAACAAGAGGCAACAGTAGCTACCACGTAAAATGTATTTTAAAAAATGACAAATAACTGTTAGGCCCTTCTTCTCAGATACAAATACAAATCGCCACCACAGAAAGCTGTGAAGGGCTGCCCTCTGCTGGTTGTAATGGTAAACGTCTGCTCGTAATGGGTAAATAACGTAGCTTCGGTAAGAGGATTGCTGCTTTTTTGTGGTAAGCTTTATCTTTTGATTGTGTTTGGAATGGGAAAACTGAAGAACAATATAGACTTGCATGTTACTCTATCTCAATGATCCATCGTATGAGCGTTTACGTGACCACGTACGCACGCACGCCTATTTTCTACTTTCTGTTTCTTTTGTTGCGACACAAGCAAGCAGTAACTTTTAAAAAACAAACATATATATGTATAGGTGAGTAAAACCCAGTAGGCTTCTGAGTCTGAGCAGTAACAGGCAATAGTCCGCCCGTCGGGGAATTATGCTGAAATGATACAAGTCAAGTAGTTGTGTGTCAGCTTGCACCGTTTGATTTTCTGTTTAGTATAGGACTATCTCACAGGGACACTGTACATTCATCAACATGTCTGTAAGTGTAGCCGACCAGAATCAGCCTAAACGGATTTGTTTTTACATTGGCCGTTTTGGTTGAATCGAATGTGTTTTTTTTCTAAACCTATAGAGATTTAGTTTGGGCAAATGTAAGTGATTTGCCCAAACTAAATCTCACCACCACCAAATCACTTAAGTGATAAGTGATTTGGTGGTGGATTTGAACTGCTCATTTGAACTGCTCAAATTATGTTTTATTTACCAGGTAGCAGCCATGACACATTTACTGAATGGCATAAGGGCAATAAGTGAAGAAGCAGCCTATGAACTGGAAAGTAAGTTCCACAGATTGATCTAAATAATAACACAACTGACGTAAGATTGGTGACATTCACCTGTGTGAATCAGGTATAAGATTTACAAATGACTCCGACATAAAGACCCTCAACAGACAAGACCTGCTGGAGCTACTTCCTGGAAAACACAATCTCAGAGTGAGAAAGGAAATTGATGAATTTATTTGCAGTTTACCACCACAACCAAAGGTAAACTATATTGTTTAACTTGTTTATTGTAATTAGCTACATGTGCTGCTGAGTCTAACTTATTATTATTCATATTTTATAAGGCTATCAATATAATATCTTTACATACATCAAATAATAATAATAATAATAATAATAATAATAATAATAATAATAATAATAATAATTCCACTGGGCTAACTTTCTGGTATATGCAGCTATTATTGTATATAAAAATTGCATGTTTTTTTCTCATGGATTTATGAAGGCACAAAGAAAAAGTCCTTCTGAGACAGTAAATGAAGACAAGTATGCGACAAATTCAGGTATGTTCAGCAGCATAACCGCATAATCACTCATTTTACTGTTATCAATTATTATATTTGCTCCAGGTTCAACTTCCCATTTTCGAGGTTTCTTTTATTTGCCACGCTTTTTTTCAAATCAGCAAAGACAAGGTTTGAAAACCTATGACGCAAATAACAATGAAACAAAAATAATGTCATTCCACTCCTCACCTCTGTTCTGCCACAACATTTCCAGATTCTGCTACAGATATACAACCAAAGCCTTATAACCTCCCAAAGCTACAACTAGGTGGGGAACCTCCATTACTTGAAATGCAACTTAAATATCAGCTTTCGTTCTTATTTCTTAACATTTCATTTCAATTTCAGCCAGTGTCCTGTACGAGATGGTGGTCAGTGGTATAACATTGGACAAACATTTGGACATCATAGAGAAGGTGAATGGTCCAGTTCCAGGACATCAAGTTAATCTTCAGCTGAAAGAGACCACAGATGAGAACAGCCAGGTCCTCATTGTCTTCTGCCCCGTGGTCTCACGCGCTGGGACAGATGTCAATGCAGCGCTGCAAGCAATTCACAGTAAGGATATGAAGTTACGTCTTGTTGACTGGTCGTTTCAACCCGGGCGTAGATGTTATTAGTAGTAGCAGTAATCGCATTTTATTATTTTAACGCCTTTCTATTGATTTCCTCAGGTGACAAACCCATCATTATTGTTGCGATGCACCACTTGCACACTCCGGCGTGTTACCCAGTCCCAACAGGCCCTAATGTTGAGCTTGGCGTCAATATTTTCTTTCACGAGACGAAAGGTCTGCTTGAATGCAAACAGAATGAAGACGCCATAACTGAGATGAAAACAAAACTCCTCGAATTCAACATGAAAATAAGTTGCACGAACGCACAATAAGGAATGAGACAACGTTCTTCCCTCACCTACTTAGTTTCATGCTCTGAAATTAATTCAAGCAAGCAACAGGAGGCAGACGCATTTCTTTGTGTGTGCAAGTCAGGCTAATAATAAATACATACGGTTTATGGCAGATCTTAATTAAAAATGGGATTGGTGATTTTAAACATGATATATCCATAATTCTTTTTGTTTTATGTTTACCAATGTTAGAAGACAGTAATTTTCAAGATGAATAAATGTTTACTAAATTACTTCTGCCTTTTTTGTTCTCTTCACAACCTACAGTGAATGTCACTGCACAGATAAATGTGTGTAGGGAACAAGCATGATTTTATCTCATGCACTTTCATATTGTCACACTTTTTGTTCCAAGTCAGACCACAATCAAGAAGGCAATTGTTAGAGAAATAACTCTGAGAAATAGTTTTAGTTTGAGCTCGCCTTGCAGTTTTTATGTATTATTTCTCATTTTTGATTAAATGAACAAATTACAAACAAATCAGGTTCTGTACAAAATATACAATGAAAGTCACATGGGTTCAATCATAGTAAAAGAAGAAAAAAGTCATCAAATAAAGCAGGAAAATGAAAACAAATAAAATGTGGGGCATATGCCATCACAAAATAAATATCCAGGACAATTCTTTAGATATCCAAATACTCCGTAAATGATATAAGTTTAAATGCATTTTTGGACTTGACAAAAGACATTTATGGGAAACTTTTAACTCATTCTTCCAGTGAATAAAGTTAAAGAACCGACATTTATGTATGTAATGGTTTGCATGTTGTTGTTGTTGCAGACCTTTGGTTCCTTGTAAAAGAGGGCGGAGCATGTGCTTGTCACTCAAATAAAACCACCAATCAGGAGCAGGAGTTTGTGCCGGGTTTACTTTCAGTTTCATTTAGCTAAAAAACGTACCCAGCGTTGACATTTTGCGACGAGAGACGAGTATAGTGAGTTTGTCTTTTAATAACACATTTGGGAAGGTGAGATTAAAAAGTCATTCGTGAGGCTTTTTGAATCACTTTGTGTTTATTATTTTGTTTCGTTTACAGTAAAACCATGACATTGCTGGAAGAGATCAGAGCGATGAGCAGAGAAGCAGCTTGTCAGATGGAGAGTGAGTTATGATAATGACCCTCAATGTTTTATAAAGCAGAAACCCAAACTAATGTTGATGTGGAATGAAAATAATGCCCATTACAGGAGTGGATTGTTGCACGGACCAAGACATCCGCTCACTCACCCAAAAGGACTTGCAAGAGCTCCTCCCTGGTCTTTCAAATTTCAAAATAAGGAAAAAGATCTATGAAGCCATACACAAGAAGGTAAAGAAACATCTTAAACCGTAAACAATCATGGTTTAATTGGTATCGTGCATCTGCAATTTGTCTTTCAGCGTCCAATCCATGCTGTCCTAAATGACCTTAAAAGTTTTATTCCAGATGATTTATTTAGAGGTATTTGCTTCTATTTCGTAATCAGTTTAACTTATTCGGCTTCAAGTGCAACTCATATTTTATACATTTCCAGAAGCTTTCAGCAGCAATGGGGCGCTTCAAGACTATCTACAGATGCTTAAAGCGTTAAAAACTGAAGTCAATCATGTTCAGGAGTTTCTTGATGCCCACATTGATCTACTGGAGAAATTCGGTCAAAGAGATGACACAAACCCGGATAAAAGTTGGTGTCATAGAAAGTATGGATTAAAAGCGAATTAAAATGATAAATTACAGTTTGAAAACTTTACAGATGAAGATTTAGTGCCTTCGGTAAACCACTTGGCTATGGCGTCTTCCAGTGCTACCAACGTTTATCCTTTAGAGCAAAACTGTCATCCACAAAAAACACAAGGCAAGCGGTTCTTGACATTATATTAATTAAGTGTTTGAACTTGTTGTGAGTGTGGTTTCGCTTTCTGTTACAGCTTCTCATATGATGCATCATTCTGGACGCAATTACACGCACCAAGCAACACAACCAAAAATACAAGGTACTTCAATGTCTAAATTCAAGGCTGCCAGACTGTATGTAATGCCATTTTCTTGTTTTTTAGCCACCGTCACATACAAAGTGATTGTCAGTGGTAAAACCCTGAACAGACATGTGGACGTATTGGAACAGCTAAAAAGCAATGGCCGGAATTCCTTGCATCTGCAGGAAGCCCAACGTAACGAGGACCACCAGCTCACCATCGTCTTCTGTCCTATTGTCTCTCGGGTGGGGACGGATGTCGAGACTGCCCTGCACGACATTCCAGGTAAACATTTCTATATATATATTGAAGTGACATTTCAAAACTACAGAGTCACTTTCTGATACAGCTCAGTGACACGCGTATGCTAATCTATGGGTTTCAACTGAGGACCGTTTCCGTTGCCATTTAGGCATTCAAATGAAAGGTTTACTTCTTTTGAACAGGAAGAAAATCCTCAAAAAAATCCCCCCCAAAAAAGGAAAGAATCATGTGACCGAAAACTGACAGGGGTGCAAGTGCTTTCTTTGTCTAGTTGTGTACAGAAAGAGTAACATATTTCTATTTACAATTAAAGACAAGTGAAAATACAAACTACCAACGCAAAAGATTGATTTTGTGAAAAATGAAATGCTTTAAAAATTTGAAATAAAAATAATATCAAGATTTAAACTTTGTCATTGTTGATTCTCACATGATCGATACACTCTGTCCATAGAATTTGAACTGATAATGGATTTAGTGAATTGCAAAAAATAAAAAACTGTCAAATGTATTCAACGAGGATTTAAAAAAATAAATAAAGCATGTATATGTGCATTACTTATCCTACCGTTATAATGATTCAAGGTATTTTTTTCTGTTTACAGATGATGAACCAGTCATTCTCGTGATGATGCACCACAGCCATTCTGCCTTTGTGCCTCCAGTTGTAGGACATGAACTTCACCACAATTTAGTTCTGAAAGTCAATGTTTTCTTTCACGAGACTGTCCCTGGGATTCTGAAATGTTCACAAAACAAGGAGGCCATAAGCCAAATTCAAACTAAACTGAGGTCATTCAGTGCCAAGAACGGAAACCTTTTCATCAGTAATACATTCAATTAAAACAATAATGTGTTTGGGAAGTAACTAATTACATGTACTGAAAGAATAGTGATTTGAGTATTAATTTGGCATTATTCAGAATACCACTACTGCCCAAAAATCAAAAGCATGTGTGATTTCTCTTTCTCTTGACAGTGATAAATAACCCCTGGTGCACCAAACAAAGCTGTTTTCATCGTGTCACTTTTTTGTTTAGGTGTTAGGGTTAGTTCAGAATAGATTACACTACTCTGTCAATTGAATGCAGGAATGCTGTACTCTGTAACTAAATACATTTTTAAAGTATTCTTCCCAACACTGGTAATGGATGTTCTTGCAATGACAATTTCAGCCTCTGACTTTTCTGTTAACAAGCTTAATTGAGAAGGCGTCTCGTTTACTTCTACTCTCTGTATAGCCTATTTTTGTTATTTGGTGACCCATTTAACATAACCACTATGAGCTTCAAACTATAATCAACTTACTTTATAATCACAAATGCCCAGCGAGCAACCTGTCACATAGCCGTGGAAAGAAATGATTTGAGGCTACTTTTTACTGATTTGTTTTGAATGTCTACTGCCACTTTGCCGTGTCATAAATAAAGAAGGAATAATATTACAATGTATTTATATTTTTTACTACAGCATTTTAAAAAAATTTTTTTTACAACCTCTTTGAAGATAGGTTTGGCAATAATACATGGTTTTACACGTTGTTACCACCACTGTTCGGCAGGTGGCAGCACTGCGTCTTTAGCCCCACATACTAAAGCCAACGAAAACAAACCGGAAGTATGGGATTGTTTACAAACACGAGGCTCTTTTTGCAGGCATCTCCAACCATATGCTTTAATCTGAAGGAAAGCATGCTTATTTATTTTTAACAACACATTTAAATTGGAGTTTTAAGACAAAACATTGCGCGTGACACTTTTTTATTTTCAGTTACGAGTCAACCGAGCTAATCCGTAGCTAACTGCTAGCTCCGCCGTTGATTCGCTTCAACAGGTGACGCACGGGCAGCACATTTAAACCACAACTCCTACGCGTGTGTGAACGTTTTTTGCAGCTCTGTAGTCTTTATCTGTGTCATGCTAGTCTGTCGCGTCTTTTGTAGCCGAGGCTGGACGTGCATAAAGAGTTTTCAGAAGTTCAGTGCAGCAGATAAACGAAACGCATCGTTTTACTGCTGTAACCTTGTGCCAAAACGTGACAACACACCGTTTTGGACTAGAGGTATTTACTGAACAGTTACGTATGTTATTGTGAAGTTAAGATACACAGATGCGGTGTCGAAGCAGTAACATGCAATTTTTCATCATTTACAGCCAGATCCTTTTATTTTAGGCATGTTACCTGCAATTGCTACAAGAAGTCAAGACATTCCTGCACTTCCCACAGAAGAGGTGGAAGAGGAGGATGGAGCTGCGGCTGTTGTTGACCAGAAAGGTCAAACTAAAGGTATTTCAACAGGGAAATACACAACCATTAATATTATATCTAGCAAAGGAGTTAAATAATTATTTTTACATTATTTTTAAGCAAAAAGCAACAGGAAAGTATTGCAAAAAAAAAAAACTATTGTAAGGATAGTGTTAATTAGAATATTTTTAGATAATATTTTGTACATTTCCAGCAACATTCTGTATTAATTCAGTGATGAATGTGCTGTAATTTGGAGATGAGGCACAGTAATCAGAATCAGAGAATCAGAATCAGAAAAGGTTTATTGTCATTGTCAATGAACAAAATTCACAAACATAGGAACTTGTTTTGGCATTAAGGTGCAACATAAAGCACTGATCAATAATAAAAACAACGTATATGAAATCAAAAGGGTATGCATTAAAAAACAATTTAAAGTAAGGTTTGTAACCTCAGCCTGGGCATACCATACAATTAATGTATGTCAATTAATTATAAATTAACCAAACAATAAATGAATAAAACAATTTTTTTGTTAGAGAGGGAGAGAACTTGTTAGACCTTTTTTGAACAGTTAAACCCCCAGGGAAAAACAGAATAAATGTACTTTTAAATTTGACTCACACAAATATAGTTCCACATATTTACACAATTCATGTACAGTTGCAAGTGAACTGAATATTGCGCAATGACCTGGCAAAGAGGATTTTACAGCAGTTTGATGGCCACAGCGGGAATGATTTTCTGTGGCTCTCGGTGGAGCAGCGTGGAATGGACACACTGTGACGCAACCCCTGAAGCAATGAAGGGAGAGAATGATCATGGATTGAAAAATAAATAAATTGAGCCGATTTCTCCTTTTTTTCATTTCAGATGTATTGTAAAGGAAGTTAGTTTGGAAAGTGTGATTTTCTTAAAAAGTAAAACAGATGTTACGTTCACTGAAAACTTTATAAAATATGCTATTTTGTGTAAATTAATGCAGATTCATATTTTACTTTTCATCAGGTTTAAAGGAAACGAAGAACAGAAGGAAGATGTGGAGGGAAAAGAATAAACTAAAGAAAATTATCAAGGCAGATGAACCGCCGGACACTTTGATGTCTGAACTTCCTTTTGCTTTGACGAGCCCAACCTCCTGGAGGGAGATGGGATGTAAGTCTCCATGGGTTATTTGTAATGAACTGTTTAGATTATTAATATATAAAACGTTCTTGATTTCAGTCACTAACACGGATCAAAGGAAAACGAAAAGAAAGAGAGGAGAAATTGGAGGGCGAGTTGACAGTGAAGAAGATGCAGGTCAAAAGAAAAAGAAGAAGGAAAGTAGAAGACCAAACTACTTTGTCTCCATCCCGATCACTAACCCACAGGTGAGCATGAGAAGTGACTTTCAGAATGTACATATGATGAGGTCATGGGGCAAGGACCAGCTTAATAACCACAAAAGTTGTTGCTGATTATTTCTATCGTTACTAGTTGCGTAATTACAACAAAAAGCTGCATAAAAACTAATAACTGACATAGGACAACATTCTTTTTCCTTATTGGTGCTAACTTTTCCAGGCTTTCAAATGTATTGATAAGAGTTCTGCTTCCACTCCAAAAACTGTTCTGTCATCGTTGGTGTTTTCAGCACCTGCAGAGCCGCTACAGTCTGTATTTAAACTGCTTTAGGTGTTATCTGTAGCTTAACTGTGTGCATGCAAATTCCATCATGATATTATCATTTCTTTTCACTGCCAAACACAAATACACTGGGAAAAACTTGTCTTAAATTAGTCTTAAAGCAGTCTTGTTTTTTGAGTATCTTTTTTAAGTCTTAAAATAAGCCATTCAAGGGATTCTTAAAAAAAATTAATTAGAACTTAAATTGTTCTATTGGCAAATCCTATTTTAAGGAAGTCAAAATATACTCAAATTAAGATGAATACTACTTGATTCAACCACTTTTTAACTTACGGTATTAACTTAAGATATGGCCAAGTCTAATACAAAACAATAGCAAATATAATAATGGATAATAACCAGACAACATCTACTGATCCATGTAGTGTGAATTCATGTTTATAGAGGAGGTCAACAATGTTCAGATCATTCTTTATCCAGGAGCACTGAGCAAAAGGAGACAGGATTTTTCATTAGTTTTCTTGTAGAGATCGATTGGTTCAGAGATTGATTTTAGGTCACAATCAGTTCTGTGCTCAGAGAGACACATTTCAGAGAAAAGAAGAACACTTGATTTTCCATTACCTGATGCTGTTGACTGGCAAAAGCCTAATGTACATTGACCACAGGGTTCTTTCATCTGTAATTGATTTGTTGTTTTAGTCACCGTGTATTGATCATGTGCTGTTCTTCCTACATAATGCCTCTCTTGTTCGTGTTAACCGTATTTCAGTGATGCAGCGCAAATCTTATCACAAATCTTCAATAACATGCGATGAACGTCATGTTTTCTCTAATGACAGATAAGCTGTGCCGTGGCGGAGGTCCAGCAGGCCGTGCTTCAGCAGGAGCCCAAACTGTCCAAAGCCATGATCCCAGTCCCGACTCTACACATAACATTATTAGTCACTCATCTCGCTAACCAGGAGCAAGTCGACCTGTGAGTAAACTTTTTTACCAGTAACAGCACTTGGATTATCTGTTTTGATGTTTCTGCAATATAAATTAGTGTTGAAGAAGAATCCAAGCAAAGTTTCGTGTTTGTGCTACGGTATGCAAATCCGCAGTCACTAATTACCCTAATCAAGCTGAAGCTGTTTATGCTCTTTCTTACAAGCTCTTGAGGGTGTAATTTACTTGGATTGCAGCTTGAGTTATATAAGGAAAGCAATAAATACACATAAAATTGTTTTCTGCGCCAAGGTTCTGAGCGCACAATCTCTCAAATGTTCTACCGTTTTACATAAGCAAATCAAGGAAACCTCAATAATTTCCCTGTTAAATTCATAGCCGTTGCAAAATATATCATATAAAAAGTCCCTGTGCTAGAATATTATTCAAGAAGACTTACTGTGCCTTTGCTTTCTGTATAGATCTAATCTACGATGCCCGTGGATCATTATATTGTATTTTGGACATCTTAACTCGCAATATTGATCTTGAACAAGTTTAACAAATGAGTCTGCTTACTTCTGTGTTGAAAACTGCCGTGCTGTTTTTGCTGTTTTTGCGTCGTCTTTGGAGAACTGCAGTCCACGTGAGCGAACAGAGAAGGTTCTTTACAACTGTGCCAAAATGGCCAAGCGACTCAACCGTATCCTCCGTGATGTCACCTTTTTAAGAAAATACAATAGCTGAACAAAGTAAATATCAGCACACGAGGAGCGGTGAAGTCCTGGACTGACGGAGCAATGGCGTCTTGTCCACAGGAGAATAAAGATGCTCAAATATGCACGAATCACTCTAAACACAACTTCAAGTGGTTTAATGAGGAGGAAAAGCAATTATGTATGGTTAAGGCGATTTTGCATAATAGGTCTCCTTTAAGTCTAGGTCTGGGCTACATGTCTTTACTATTGCATGCGAGTATGTTTTCTGATTGCTTGATTTTACTTTCTCCTTCCAACACTACTAAACAAACTACTAACCCAAGTTTTAAAAATGGTCTTAATATCGTTGTTTGCGGTTTTCCTGGTGGATCTATTTTTTAACTAAAGCACATGTAGATAGTGTTAGAATATAACAAGATAAATAATTTTTTAAACATTTATAGTATTGTCCTCTGTCCTGGTTTTGGGCCCGGTGGTTGGGGACCCCTGTAACCTTTGTCAGAAACCCAGCCTTTTGCAGTCTTCTGTACATTAAAAGGAAGACCATGTACCGTCTGTGCCCAGATGAAAGTATTCACCCATTAATAGAAAATGGTTATTTTCTAAATCCCTGGGATCATTCAGATTTATTGACACAACTGGATAATCTGTGGAACATGTTCGGTGTGCTGATACATAACACATAATCTTCATCAAGTGGAAGATTTTTCCATCACTAATCACTAGATGCTCTTGTTATGTAACACGAGAGGGAAGGAAGTCAGGATTATGATGTGAAGGGATGCGCACGGTGCTTTGGGCGTATTATTCATGTGTTATACTTCCTTTTAGGGCGGCGACCGTGCTGGCCGCGGTCGAGCCCTCATTGGCCGAGCTGCTGGGTGGGCGGGGCCTGGTGCTGCCATTCTCCGGCATCGGTCATTTCAGGAAGGAGGTGGTGTTTATTGGGCTGGCCCCTGGAGAACACAGGCGCACACTGGACAGCTTGGCAGGTCAGTAACTGGATTCATATTTCAAGTTAATTTAATATCATTTTAGCTTCATCCTGGCGAGTGCATGTGTTCAATAATAAATAAGAGGTGATAATGTAATTGAACACTCGTGACGTCCCGGAAGATGGCGGGGTCAATCGAGGGGTCATCTGAGGAGACTCTTTTAGGACTGTGGATTCTGTGCTTTTATATGGCTTTTGCTGTTATTGCCTCTCACGTTTTGAAGTTTAAATGTGGACTTATCCTCACATCTGCCCTTGAGTGAGCTGAAAACCAAATGGGTCACATCAATGTAACGTTTGATGCTGTTAAAGTGCCATTTGTACAAGTGGATCTAGCCCAATAATGGCTATGTGAATGTTTTATTTCTACCATTTGCATAAAAAGTGCGGTAGACTATTTTTCCTGTGTGTACTGAAGAGTTGCGTGTGTTTGCGTTTTGTGCCTTTGGCTAAAAAAACATTAAGCCCCCATTTTAAGAGGATTTGCCCTCATTACTTTCACAACGCAGTGAAAAATAAGCACATTTACCTAATACCTTATTTCTCCTTGCCACCAACAGCCACATTAAGATACCGGTGTTCAAAATCTGTCATTCTTGTTCAGAACTAACCGATTACATTTCTCCACATTACTGTCAACAGCCTGTTTGGATTTGACACTAATTTGGATTTTCTTGTCTACAGATACAGCGCTGTATGATATTCAAATTCTCACACCCTGCATTTGCGCGACAGCCAAGCAAATTCCTAACAATGTTTTATCTCAGAGCTTGAATTAATGCGAAATGCAATAAACCGTACGTCGACAGCTGCAGGGAACATCTTTCTACCTAATTACTGGTGACATCACAAAGTAAAGATTTGCCTTTTTGATGCTGTGTAAAAAGTCCTGATTTCCTTCTTAGATCATAAAAGTTTGTTGTGATAGTGGAGACAGGGCTGGGGAAAGTTTCGATTTTTGTTGTGGTCTTGGGGTAAAGTCAGGATAAGGCAATAATGAGTCTGAGTCTCCTCTCCTTCACCATTATTATTGATTATTGTCTAGCCTTTCTCTTTTAGGCTATAAATACCACTGTGGTTTTCCATGTAATGCTTCTGGGCTTATGTGTGTCTGTGTGTGTGTGCGTGTGCATGTATGGGTGTGTGTCTGTTGTAGCCCTTTACTGAACGTTTGTGTTTTTGTGCTGGTCTTTACAATCATTAATCACTTCTTTCCACAGACCCACGTTAACGGGAATCTCGCACACGCATTCCAACTTTCACTTTGCAAAAAATATATCAAAATGATTTTACTTGTAATGATTGATTGCTATTTCTCAGTTCAATATAATGTTTTTGTTATTAAATGAAAGTCAAAAGGCCTTCAGTTAGGGCGTGGATATATTTGGATTGTTCTTTTCAAAAACAATAAAAATGGCACTCAGTATTTATTTATTGACCTTTATTTAACCGGGAAAGTCATAAGTTTCATGAACGTCAACAATAATTTCCTTTTAAACACAAAAATAGACAAATTTCTTCCTCAAAATTCTGACCTGTGCACCAAACCTCAGGCATATACTAAAAGGTCAGTCAATTGACTTGATTATTAGAAACGATTGGAGAAAAATAAAAGTGTTCAAGGTAATTCATCATCCTAGTGTTCGACTGTGCTTTTGTTTTTATTTAATTCAATTGTTAACTGGTGTTTCTTTGATGTTAAAATTGATTATTTTTTTTTTTTTTTGATTCAGGCATAAATATCTACCAGATCAAGGCAAGGCAAAGCGTTAACATCACAATGGAGGCAAGCAGGTGGCAGAAATGTCACATAGTGCAGCTTTAATGACGATAATATTTTGTGTTTCAGAGCTATTGCGCAGTCGTTTTGAGGCGCAGGGTCTTTTTCAGGGAGACTGTCACGGGTTCGAGCCTCACCTCACCATCATGAAGCTTTCCCGCGCATCCAAACTCAAAGCTCAGGTACAGTCACTCACTGTCCCATACTAAAAAAGGATGAATACAGAATAATAAAACACTCTTTGGTACCATTCTTTAATAACTGAACCTTAATAATTAGCCCCAGTAAAGCATGAACAAAGACTTAATTTATAATGAACAATTCTGGAAATAAATGATTCAGCCTTAGTAGCTGCTTCATTAAGGACTTAGGTTATTCAGTAGTTATTAAGCTTGCATCATTCTTAATTATTAACTATTAACTATATCTTCATGATGAGTTAAGTCTTTGTTTATGCTTTATTAAACCTGCTAAAAGTTTAGAGTGAGTTAGCTGGAGATGAGCCACTTGTATCTGAGTATGTTTTTAGTTTAGTTTTGCCTGCAGTACACGAGTTGGTCAATCTATTTTAGCTGCTGAATGGTGACCTCTGGACCACGTCGCTCCCATCTTTCCTTCCTGTCTCCATCCTCTGCCGCCTGCCTGCCAGATAAGACACGGAAAAAAAGCCACAAATGTGAAAAATTGATTAATCGTGTCTAGACGGTGCGTGTGCAAATGTAGCGGTTATAAAAGAACAACAACAACGTGGCGATGACGACATTCTCCATTTTTAAAATGTCAAGGAACCCAGGAGTGTATCGTTTCATAGTTTATGACAACAGGCGAAAGGGCAACTGTTGCATTCACTTTGTGGTAGAAGGGAGAAAGACTGAGAGTAGGGATGGTGTAAAATGGATGGAAGGAAGATCGTGAAAATCAAAGGGTTGTGTGGAAAAAGGTCAGAAAAATCCGCAAAAGGCATTGTTCTTTTTAAAAGTTTAACAATTTGACAAAGTCTTTACAATAAAAAATTCTGTCCATATATAGGTTACAGTAAATTATTGTCTATTTATTTGCTTTTCTAACCAAATAAACCAAAATGCACAAATGTACTCCCTCTGAAAACAATACTGAATATAATACAAAATAATGCAGCTTGTTGTTGTGTCCTCTTGCTTATGAAATTACATAGTGTTTGAAACAAAATACTGTAAATAAAAGAATAGATAGAAGATAAAAAAAAACCTTCTTCTTTGCACAACTTTTCAACTGCACAATGTAGTTTGTAGAGGGTCCATAGAGATGGTATTGTTTTTCCCTAGAATGTTTCACGGTATGCATTAAACCACCAAGCCAAGTGACAGGCCAGTAAACATGCACCGTGCACCTTTGTTTTACAAACAGGGTTAATTTCGAAGAGTACATGTTTGATATTCAGTTAAAAACACGTTTCTGTTCTCTCTTTTTTTTTTTAGGGCATTAAACGCGTGGACCCATCGCTTTACTCTGACTACAGTGGAAGGTAAGGTCATTTTGTCATTTTTGTTATTGTTTTTTAAGCTCAATGTGTAAATATGTCTTTGATTGTTGCAGGTTCTTTGGAGACCAGGCAGTTGAGAGAGTCGACCTTTGCTCCATGTTGAAAAAGAAGCAGCAGGACGGATACTACCACACGGAGACCTCACTCCAGCTCGGTGAGTAAAACACCCAGATTAAAAATGGGTTCCCGTCAGTAGCTAAACTGGGGCATGTGCTGTACACTCTCAGTTCAGCCACTAGAGGGAGCAGCATGTCCACAGATGTGTTGTTCTTACTGTCTGACAGGCCAAGAGAAACAGCTTTCAGTCATTATATAAGAAATTGGGTTTTATTTGCTATTTGCTGCTGGCTGGTGGCGTTGCTGTTGTTTCCTCATTTATCTCGCTCTGTTTAATGGCCTTTTATGTGTTTGGGAAAAAGAGAAGCAAAACTGGGCCTAATCAACGCCAGGGGATAGTTGGTGCTCATTAGCATTTAGGACATTGCTGCCCACTGAGAAACATCCTCTCCGCCAATTCTAGCTGTAAACAGCCCTATCTGTTGCCGAGTGGACATTAAAAAGCCTCGAGATGCAGCAATTGGTTTAAAAAAGACTCGCTCATTTATTTTTCTCTGCACAAGAATAGAGCCTGGTTTTCTTAACCGCAATCAATAGGATGTGATGATGACAAATGTACCATGTGGTAGCTTGTTTTCTACTGCTATTGTCTGGCGCTGGTGTGGATGGATATGTCGTTTTAATTGAGAGAAACCTTTATTTTCAGAACGATGGACCGGTCAATTTTATGGTAACACAATTCCATGAGTTGTGAAATGACCGATCGAGTACATAACTGCTCATTACTAAATCAAATCAAGTGTAATGAGCGTGATTAAATGAATGATTGATGTGCGTCTGTTCATCATAACAGCCTGCGTTGTACTTACAGGCTTTCTGTTTATTCTGAGTGTGAATAAGAAAACCCTACAGTGCAATAAAGCAGGGCCCTTAAGAGCCCTCTAAATGATGTAAGATGTAAAATCCTCTAGTTTAGTATTAATATTATGATAACTGTACAGGAAAAATTACCAGGTTATAATTCAATACATGCTTAGCCCTTATGCCGCTTTCATGCGCTGTTGGATAAATCGTAAATATGACTCTCCGAGTGAAAGAAATGGGAATTCTGGATTATTTGAAAGAGCACTGCCCCTGCCCCTGAAGAAATCGTCCATCCGAAACTGCCCGACATGCACATGAAAGTTCTCATACCCATGAGAACTTTCATGTGCATATGTCTCTAGAGGCACCAGAGTCTTATGTCATAAAACCACTCTATTAAAATAAAAATGTGATAGAAATTTTGATTTATTATTTTAAAAGCAGAACTAAGTAACATTTTCACCTTACTAAACACCTTTGTAATTCCCTGTAATGATTCAATATGTATTTGAAGTGTCCGTCGTGGCCCCCTGCTGTCTCTGTGCAGAGAACCTGCCTTGCAACATTTTAATACATCGACCTGAAGACAACTCTCCTGAGAAACCCTGGCTCTTTTTGTTATATTTGGCAAAGTGAAATATTTTTGTCTGTGATTATCATAATAAGAGAGTAAAGGGTAGTATATAGTAGACATGTAAAGAAAGAAAGAAAGAAAATAAAGCTTTTGTTCCCATTTTTTCTGACAAAGGAACCTGCAAAGGGCGCTCTATCGTTACTTTGCTCTGCTTTAAGAATGCACTTATAGTATTCTCAGGTATTTTTGTTTTCCCCCCATTGTAAAGGAATCATCTTATTGTATAAACTCGAATTATAAAAGTTTTTGTCAATAGTGAATGTGGAGGGAAGAGCCTTGTGCATTACTGTATTATGCTTTGGGTTTAACGCAGATTGGCTTTGCTTTCCTGCTCCGCTTTGCTCACTGAAAAAGGCTTAAAACTAAATATACGCCCAATAAATGCACGTATGTAGAAACTAAATATGTGCCAAAGGGTTTTTGAGTTAGAACCATGGGTAACAGTTACCTACTTAAAATCACAAAACCTCTGTTTTAATTGCACCAAAGTGTGTGTTAGATATGTATTTTGGTTCAAATCCCGCTCTTGACATTATCATCCTTGGTAGAGCAGTCAGAGCCACTGATGCACAGGTTGTTGATCGCAGCTGCCTCGGGTGAATACTGCTGTTGTGTCCTTGGGCAAGACACTTAACCTGCCTCGCCCCCAGTGTCTGCATACACCTGGTGTGTGAATGTGTGTGTGAATGGATGACTGGTTCCTCGAAGGTAGAAAAATGCTGTATAAATGTGACCATTTACATTTTACTGGCTTAGACTCATCATGCGTAGGCCCACCTTGCTATAGAAATGGATTAGCTGTTCCCTGTGACTTTTAGTCTCAATAGCGGTGGTTGTTTGTGCACGTGGACTAGACTGTCACAATGTTTTGTGGATCAGTGAGTCGTGTGCACAGACTAAGCCTGACAGTGGTGTGTGGGAGTGAGACATGTTTTCCTCACTTGTCACCATCAGAAAACTGGTGTTTTTGAGATTTGGTTTTTTTCACATTAAACAAATATGAATGATACACAGTGTCATATACAGTAAACAGAGACTCATTCAACAGGCTGTTTGTCTGAGAATTTCACAAATACACCAGACATGTACAGGGTGCGATGAAAGCAGAAAGCTAAACAATATAAATAAAAAAGAAAACATGTCAGAATTAGCATAGTTCCCTACAATAGCCTTAAATGGTAGCCTGACAACCTACTTTCCTTTCACTGTCATTATGAGCCTGAATCTTTATACCAATATTATCTGGTTTAGTAATCTGGAACAAAGTAGAGATGTATTTTTACACTAACATGCAGTAAATAGTTACAATAACTGCTGGTCTCTAATAATGATTGGATAATAACAATGTGATGTTTTGAGAGAGGAGAGCTTCCTCACTGAATGGGACTGGTTTGCCTACATTGTGAGCAAATGATTGAACATTTCTGGCAGTAGCTGTAAAGTTTTTTTATATCATGGAATATGTGGAATCATGTGGTTGTAAATTGCATAACAATTGGGCAGAGGTTAAAAATCCTTTCATCTATGATTTCTATATTAATATTCAAAGCTAAATGAAATAGTTACACAGGCCATATTATGTGCACATATTGCCCTGCCATGTGCAGGTTGTGTGCTCCCGTGTGTTGGCAGCTGACTGATCTGGTTCTTGCTGGGTTCATGTTTCCACTGCACAGTGGATACTTTCTGATCTCTGTCGTTGCATTAATCCAATAATCCCATGTACAACATAATCCGACACTCCCACACGCCCCAGGCTGTATACGGGCAACAATGTGCTGTACAACCCTCTCCCTGCCATAAAAAGATCACAGCATTTAGGAACAAGTGTGTTATATGTCCTGTCCATGTGTGTTTAGACGTGTGGCAGGAGTTAAGAGTCAAAGGCCGGTTACTGTGTATCTTCTCCGTTTTTCCACCAACTACTCAGCGGTAATGTGGCAGTAATGTAAGCAAGAGTCTGGTGGCGTCTGCTCTCTGCTCTCCACTTGCAAGGCTTTTCAGAGCTTTTAGAGCGTAACTGCTGTGTAGAAAATACAGAGGGTTTTTATTAAGCCTGGGCCTCTTTGACCTTTCCATTTGCAGTACAATTGAGATAAAACTGTTGTGGATGGATACGCACCGGTCATGACCTCCTGGTATTTACAGACAATAGGTGCACCTCAGACTTATGTACTTAAAAGTATCTTATGCATACACTGGCTACACTGAGTACACTTCTCAGCATAGACGAAGTACATTCATGACATTTTGGTTTTGTAAGGTTATCAGCTGCAGTTACACCAGCGCCTGACCACAGCAGTAACACTGTCATTAGTAAAGACAATCTAAAGGAACTCTTTTGTGTCTGCATCCAAATATCTTTGTTGAAACTAAGTCTGTAGTGTTAAATAGTTTTTTTCAATCTTTGTTGTATTAATAGCATTTCATTAGGCTTAACCCAAAGTGCTCAACAGAGAATAATTAAAGTGAATGTGAGGGAGTGTCCACTGGGGGTTCCTAAGTTTAATTAGCCTTTTCAAGTGTAGCTTGACAAGCTACTTATCTCCGGATGTGTCCAACAGCAACACACACACTAAAAGGACCATTAAACAATAAAAATAGCAAGTAGGGCTGCTGGCTAATCTGTGAATTAATTTTATATTTTTACATTCACTCTAATTGTGGTGGTGGAATTACAGACCACGATTTCCCATATTTTACACCTCAGGCCGGCAGTAATCTCTGACATTTTTAGCTTAACCTCAAACAAATTAAATGTTTTTGACAAAATGGATTTTTAAAAAATGTACTACTTGAATTGACTCTGGGCTGTGTCCAACGGATTATACAGAACAGAATTATACAATGTTTTAATCAAATCCATACTATTATATCGATTTATTTAATTAATATATTTTTTAGAGTATCTTGACAGCGATATTCAGACATAATATAATATATTTTTATATTATATATATATATATATATATATATATATATATATATATAATTATTATTATTATTATTATTAATATAAAATATGTATATATTATATTATAAACGTTTAAAAATACTCCATTTTGTTTGGGTCATTATTTTAATTTAATTATGTGCGCATAGTGGTTCTCATCAGCCTTTGTCAGGGTGTAATTTGCAGCACTCCACTTCCCTTTTTGTAATCA
This sequence comes from Chaenogobius annularis, assembly GCA_015082035.1. Taxonomy (NCBI): domain Eukaryota; kingdom Metazoa; phylum Chordata; class Actinopteri; order Gobiiformes; family Gobiidae; genus Chaenogobius; species Chaenogobius annularis. The sequence goes on along the minus strand of BJKM01000309.1, from coordinate 1,002,806 downwards.
GGGGATGTACAGCACCTGATTATCAAATGGGAGGAAACAAACAATGAATGGAGTGAATTTGATAAGAGAAATACAGAAAAATTTATAGAAAAGTGCAAGGAACTAAATAAATCAGATATGATATTCAGAACAGTCAATCCAACAGAAATGTGTTAAGGTTAAAACATGTCTTTTAAATGTATACATTGAGGTTTAATTGTCAAACTGTGAAATGTCTCTCAAATTGGTCATAAAAAGAAATAAATATTACCTTTATACCTTTATTGGAAAGTTTACAACAAAACTTTATATACTTTTCAATTTTAAAAAGCTCTTTTTCTATGATGATTTACTCGATATTAAAATGTTGCATATCTTTGAAAACACCATTCATGTATGTCAGTGTAATCCCTCATTCGTCCAGGAGTGTTCCATTGTAGAAGTCCGTGTTTTTTTCACACCAGGCAGCACGTTAAGACAAAAACTGGTTCACCCTAAGGACAAGATGCCTACACAAAAGCAGAGCAATGTAGTGTATTCTGTCCAATGCAGTGAAGAAAGTTGTAAAGAGCGTTACATAGGGGAGACTAAACAGCCACTGCACAAGAGGCTTCATCAGCACAGAAGACACGCGAGTTCAGGACCCCAGAGCGCCGTGCATCTTCATCTCAAAGCTACAAACCACTCTATTGAAGACAGTGAGGTGGAGATTCTGAGCAGGGAGAAAATATGGTTTGAAAGAGGAGTTAAGGGGGCAATCTTTGTTAAAAAAGAATCCTTCCTTAAATCGTAATGGAGGTTAATGGTTTGCTGAAACCCTGGAAACGCCCAAGGCTTTCTGATGCTAATCAGGTACTCAAGGAGGAGGGAGCCAAAGCCAGGTCACAATAGGATGTAGATGGGCCATCTTAGTTAGTTTCAATGGGCCATTATCAGGAGGTCCCGCCCTGGGGGCAGGGCTTTCACAGAATAGGATATAAACCTGAGTTCTCAGACTTGTTTCACTGATTGAGAATGACTCTTGGATGAGAGTCGAAACGTTTTGTTTTTTCTAAAACTGAGTCCAGATGACTACAGCTGAATATTTTTCAACATTCATGTATATATTTCGATACATTGCCCACTTCTGCAGCGATATATATCTTCAAGTGTGGTTTGAATTTGTCTTTAACAGTGTTTATTGTGAACTGCAAAAAGTGCAAAGTTTGACACAGAGCAAATCTAAAATCGCCGCTTTCTCACTTAAAATGACAACAATGGTCTGTTTAGGGTCTGCCAAAGATTAGTGTCACTCACAAATAGTGGACGGGTGTATTTGCAGCCTCTGTGTAAGCAAGCTCGCGGCTAAGAGGATCTACTGCGAGGGTCAGCGTGAGATTACAGGCCAAAGGACAGAGGAGAAGAAGAGTGATGGTCTGGAGACGAGACTGGGACCATGATTAAGCAGAACGGGCTCGGAGTACGACAGAATGGAGAATGAGCTGAACCAGTCAATGATAAACGAATAGGAAATGCCAGAGATAAAGCGAGCCCTGAAAATGAGAGAGGTGACATTAAACCGACGACAATGTAAGCCGTATATCAAATGAAGAGGTTAGGCCCGGGAAGGAGCTGCAAGACGACATGAAGCAGAGAAAAAGGACAGGATGAGGGAAGAGGGAAAGAAGCAAATTGTCCTGAGGTCATGAGTGTGTCAGATACAATGAGTCTCAGCCCATCCAAACACATTGCTTTCTATCGAATGAAGAAAATCCAATTGAAAAAGGCTCAAAGACCAAATCCCTTGTAGTGAAGTAGAAGGAAAACAGTGTGAATAATCAAATGATTAATACTATGGCGTAAATTGGCTGTTTGCCCAATGGATTATTTTTAAAATGCAGAAAAACATTAAGAACAAAAAAAAAAAATGGAACAATGTTGCATTATGATATAACATAATTCAAACAAGGGTTTAAAGCAGGGCTGGGCTATATTACAAAAAAGAACTGACCAATAGAGGAAAAATAATCTAAATGTTTTATTTTATCGTACTATTTGAAAACAAATGCCAATTGTTTTCAGTATGAATTTCCTGAACAATGCATACTACCTCCAAAGTCTTAACGCTTTCCTTAACCACATGCTTTTACTGACAGAGGATTGGCTGTAGTCCTCTCGATTCAAAAAGCCCCAATCTGAGCTTTCAGGGTTAGGAATGACTGAATCTCGATTAAAAATTTATTAATTGCACAGCCCTTGTTTAAGTGATGTTTTCTATCAAATAAAGAAAATCCAATTGTAAAAGGCTTGAAGAGCAAATCCCCCTGTAGACGCTTTAACAGATCAACTCAATAGTGAAGTAAAAAGAGAACAGTGTGAATAATGAAATGAAAAATACTATGGCGTAAATGGACCGTTTGTTCATTGGAGCTTGCCTGCATGTGACTTTACATTGGAGTTCATTCATGATTCATTTAACATGGTCTGTATTACTCCTAAGGCCAAGGTTTGAAATAAGACACAGCATAGTATGGAATCTGCTGAGACAAATGGTTTTGTATCAACCTCGTAAAACAGTTACAGCAGATAAATCATGTGGATTTAGCGTCTGCAAAATGTAACATAAAAACGTTGCTAAATAATAGCCTTGAGTTTGCTCCAGAGAAACACTTTTTTTAAATGAAAGCAGCAGCAGCAGAAACGCTTGGTAAGATGTGATTACTTTTTCCATTACTACTGCTACTAATACTTCCGCCATCAAAAGTAGAAAAAAAGTTCAAGATTCTTTTCCTCATTATGATCAATCGCAAGTTCTGGTAATATTTTATTTTGTCTTTAAAAATGGATGGATTTCAATATTTATTTCCTGAATACAATACAGATTACTTTTAATCATTGCCATTTAATACAAAATATAGTAACATTTCTTCCTCCAAAGTCTGAACTCCATTTTACTGCCAGAGGATTCGCAACCTCTCAATTAAAAAGACATTAGAAAAAGTTGAATCTCAATTTTCTTATTAAGTTTGATAAATTGCACTGCCCTAATCAAAAGCACTATAATATGTGCTTGAAAATGGTCTATGTTTGGACCTTGATGTGACCGAAATAATATCTGAAGAGCTTGGAATAATTTAGTGCGGTTTCTGTGGGTTTTCAGAGCTTGCCTTGAAGACATAGTTATAACTTTCTTGACAGTATATGCTCCTATACAAACTCATTTTGACCTTATATCACAGTATGAACAGTGCCTCCCTCCAGCTAACTTTCTGCATATTTTAATTTAGCGCTTTATATCACCACAATTCTGAATTTTAAATGAACTGCCCTGAGTTTTTTTTAAGAATCAGTGCTTTTTATTCTTGCTTTGGGGCCTGGCTTTGTCTTGTGACTTAGGTACGGTGTGACTTCACTGAACATAGTTCGACACTGTTCTTCTTTGCCTCCGTCTTTGCAATGTAAGATATTTCAAAGGATGTGTTGTTGTCCATGTACTTCATAAACAAAATAATCTAAATTGTGAGTACATGGAAAGCTATACGGTTGTCAGCTGTGCTTGGAATGTTCCACATTATGCCATTATACTTACCCCTCTCCATAGCAACAAGCCAACATAGTTCAATTAGGTTTATTAGATATTCTGATATAATTATATACTGGTTTCTTATGAACAGACCGGACTGTTTAAATCAGATGACCGACTTGTGTCGTCACAGTAACACCAGTGACACTTCTGAGGAACTGTAAAGGTCTGATATAAACAGAGGTCTGTTTATAAGAAACCAGTATATGATGAGCAGACACCACCAGGTCAAGTTACAGGTCAGCTCTGTGGAGAGGCAATCCTGCTCCCTGTGATGTTTCTCATGAATAAAAAAACACCAGTCATTAAATATAAAGGGCCTATTATGGAATTATCCATAATATTGTGAGTTTCCTTGAACATGCAAATTTTAGGTTTATTATTTGTTATTTAAAAATTTAGCATTTAAAAAAATAAAAAGCACTATAATCCTTCAATCAAAGGTGACCTTCAGTTGTCAAAAGGATATATATATTATGTGTATTATGTGCACATCTTCAAACGTAATACTAAAACTAAAAACAAATACAAATTGTTTCCGATATTGATTTCCTGAACATAAATAATACATAAATTTTATCATTGCCATTTGACACAGATCCAATAAGATGTCTGTCCCCAAAGTCTGAACTCCTCTCTTCTGCTTTTACACACAGAAGATTGACTGTAGACCTCTCTGTACATGCTAATCATTGGCGATTAGAAATTAATCTTGCTTTAAAATGTGATTAATTGCACAGCCCTAGTATAAATGGATGCGCTACACTTTACAAAACGTTTCACATTTGCCTAATAGTTAATTATTATTTAACTAATAAAGATGCATTTTAGCGTATTTTTGTCCGATTGCCAAAATGTCTTCTGAGTTCGGATTATCATTATTACTTGCGTTTCTGGAGCTATAGGTGTTTCTTACAAATCCCTCTTGTTATCATGCCATTACTCCTGCAAAATGAACACCTATTACTTGAGCACTGAAGGGTGATGTATTGCCAACATATGGAGACCTCATAACAGATGCTCAAATGCTAGAACCATGCAATTAACAGTCCTCCTCCGTTTGATTAATGCATGCACCTGTGGTTTGTGTCGAGGATGGCATAGGTGTGTGAAGTCAGCGGCCCTTGCACATTCCGCTCTCATGTCAGTAATGCCATATCAACCTACCTTGTACATTCCAATTCCGCAGAGTGATGTTGATGTTTGTTTAAAAGCTATTCTTGTCATTGAAGTGCTCATCAGCGCCGGTCCTGAGAGAGCTTTCCAGAGCGGCTCAAACAAGGATTTATTCCACTTGCTGCACTTCTTTTCCTCGATACAAAATGACAAGAAAGTGACTAGGGCTGCAACGATTACTCGAGTAAAACGAGTAATTCGATGACAAAAAAGCTTTGATTATTATTTTATTGCCTCGATGATTTGTTTAATTTACATATTTCGTTACAAACACGTGAATCAGTGGAGTGCCGAGCGCACGGAACGACTTGTGGCGCTTCAGTTTCACACGGAGCTTGTTCCGTTTGGGAGAGAGCGGTGCGTTCCAAACTCACGAGTATGGCTGGGAAGAGTTTTGTTGTGTGAAAGAGCCATGGATCTATGAGCACGGTGTCCCAAGCTGCAACTCTAACTACTGTTACTACCGTTACCCACCCACAGCTGAGGGCACACTCTAGATCTTCTAATTACAAAGGGGGTTAATATTTCAAATGTCAATATGGTCAATGTTGCTCTGTCTGATCATTTCTGTGTCTTCTTTGACCTGTCTGTTTTTCCCAAACCACCAGCTGGTCCTGCAATTATTCGGAGGAGACACATAAATGACAGCATGGGAAAACTGTTTATGGAAATTATAAAAAAAATCATTGTTAACTCTTAATTGTTAAAAATAAGCAGAAGGCGTCATGGAGAAGTGATGATTCGGTCAGGGTACAGAAAAGGGAGTGCCGCCGGTCCAAATGAAAATGGTCAAAGTCAAAGCTTCAGATTCAAAAAGAGATTTACAGAGAGAAGTTGTACATGTACAACCTCATTTGATGTAGAACTAGGGAAGGCTATTTTTCTGAAATAATTGGAAGCTGCAGTAACAACTCGCGTGTCCTGTTTGCCACAGTAAACAGATTAACAAACCCTCCAGCTCAGCTGCCGTTAGAACTCATTTCCACATCCAAGTGTAATGAGTTTGCATTATTCTTTAATGACAAAGTTCAGGGCATTAAAAATGCCATAAATTCTACATTGCAAAAAATAACCCTCAAACCACCTACACACTTAGAGCTGACTCACTTTGCACCTGTAACTGAAAAAACTGTCCAATCTTTGGTAGAGTTCATCTACATGCAGCCTCGATGTGTTACCCACCAGATTTCTAAAGTCTGTGCTGAACAGTTTGTTAGCACCACTCACTCACATAATTAACATTCCCAATGTCTTTGAAAACTGCAGTCATAAAGCCTCTCTTAAAGAAGAGCAGTCTTGATGCCGCAGTACTGAGTAACCTTACCGGCCCATCTCTAATCTGCCATTTTGGGGAAAAGTCCTTGAAAAGTTTGTTTACCAACAGCTCACTGATTTCCTCTGGAAAACATCAAATGAGTTGTTTATTAAGTCAGTTTTAGATCTCATCACAGCAATCCACTGTCAAGGTTACAAATGACATCCACCTGAACACTGACGCGGGCAAAGTCTTAATTCTGTTAGATCTGAGTGCTGCTTTTGACATTGTCGATCATGGGATCCTCTTACAGAGACTAGAGGACTGGGTGGGCATCACTGGCACTGCCCTAAATTGGTTAAAGTCCGATCTGGAAGACAGGAAGTACTTTGTTGAAATTGGTAACTGTGTCTCAGACCAGATGCCCCTGACCTGTGGGGTGCCCCAAGGGTCAATCCTGGGACCCCTTCTGTTCAACCTCTACATGCTTCCGTTAGGACACATTTTCGCTGTGTATCAACTGACCTATCACAATTATGCAGACAACACTCAGATCTATGTTTCACTGACGGCAGGTGAATATGGACCAGTGGATTCACTCTGTCACTGCATCCAACAGATCAGTGTGTGGATGCAAAACAACTTTCTCCAGCTGAACTCAGACAAGACTGAAATCAACGTCTTTAGCCCACAGAAACAAAGAAAAGGTGTTTGTAGTCACCTCCACAGTCGCTCTAAAACTTACAAATCAAGTTAGAAAACCTGGGGGTAATAATGGATTCAGACTTGAATTTTGACAGCCACGCCTCCTGCTGGTGCCCAGAGCAAATGATTTCATAGCTACTGTAATTGTTTACAAACAGTCTTTGACAAGTTAATTAGTCCTTTATATATATTCTTTATATACAAACAGAACAGTTTGGACTGAAGTGGAATGTTGACAAACCTATGTGAAATTAAGAATAAAATGTGTTATTTTAAGCAGAAACTCATTTATTATTTGTTTTTTACTATGAACTATAACATTTATTAAAAAAAATGATTTAATATCGTTTACGGCATGTACTAAAAAATGTACCGATTAATCGAAGAAAATAATTGATAGATTACTCGATTACTAAAATAATCGATCGCAGCAGCCCTAAAAATGACGTGTAAATCTGCAAAGGTGGCCTGTGTGTTTATTGGACTTATTAGTGGCGCGAGGTGTGTTGTGATCAGATAAGTGGCAGCTCATGACCTCAATCACAGCATGAATGTGTCCTTCAGTCAAGACGTAGAGGATTCTGGGAAATCAGCTGTCTACGCAAAGCTAAACTGTATCGCTCTGATAAGTGGCTCCGTGAACTATATCACTGTGAAATATCAGTAACAGACAGACAGACAGCGATCGGACCCTGAAGCCTGACTGTAATAACATGACCAATCTGTGGCCGTTTCTGTGGCCATGTGAAATGTTTGCCTTTTTTTTAACATCACATCATTATTTTGGCCTGACCTTCCAGCAAGGCATTAGTACAATCTTAAAATACAGTTTAGGGCTGCAGATATCGATTATTTTAGTAATCTATCGATTATTTTCTTCAAGTAATCAGTAAATTTGTTTGTACATTCTGTAAACCATTTAAAAGCATATTAAATCATTTTTAAAATAAACGTTATAGTTCATAATAATCAACAAATAAATTGGAGTTTCTGCTTAAAATAACACATTTTATTCTTGATTTCACTTAAGTTTGTCCCCAAAACAGCAACATTTCACTTCAGTCCAAACTGTGCTGTTCTGTTAATTTGTTTCGATGTCTCACTATGGGATACGCCCCCTCGCGTATTCACAGAAGCTCTATACCAGCGGTCTCCAAAAGGCAGACCGCGGGTCAGATCCGAACCCCGAAGCAATTTGGTCCGACCCGCGGCCCAGTTTCCCATAATTAAAAATATATTATTTTTGTGGCGCATCTGCGCCGCACTTCCACTCTTCCGCACTCCCGCAGCACTCTGCGCTGCCTTGCTTGGCAGGCCAGAGAGCCCCAGTTCCTCTGAAACACTGCTCTGTCAAAGCACAAACGTGTCATACTGCAGACACAGTAAATAACAGTTTCACTGATGATTTGGTGTAAATGTAACATGTGTAAGGACCGCGTGCTTGGAAGTCTGCTCGTTAACGAGGAACTTTACACGCTGTGGCACCGGAGGACAGCATGTTTTCCGGGCTTCCTCGTTGGATTGAAAGGTCTGCGTGAGTGCACGGTACGTCAGACTGCCGTGCTGTGCATATTGCTTCACTGGCCGGGTTATGAAGGTGGTCTCGTCCCTCAGGGACGAGACCACCTTCGTTCTGAAGAACTAATCGAAAGTGTAGGGTTTTTTTTGGCAGCTACTGTAGGGTACTATGTTTTTTTAATATCATTTGAACCAAATGTCCTAATTACATTTATTATAAAATAGTCCTGTTTTAGACCTGCTTTAGACCTGCTTTAGTCCTGCTTTAGTCCTGCTTTAGTCCTGCTTTAGTCCTGCTTTAGTCCTGCTTTAGTTCTACTTTAGTCCTGCTTTAGTCCTGCTTTAGTCCTGCTTTAGTCCTGCTTTAGTTCTACTTTAGTTCTGCTTTAGTTCTGCTTTTAGTCCTGCTTTAGTCCTGCTTTAGTCCTGTTTTGTCCTGTTCTAGTCCTGCTTTGGACCTGCTTGAGAACCTGCTTTAGACCTGCTTTAGACCTGCTTTAGTCCTGCTTTATAGTTTATCCATGTTTTTCTGGTAGATATGGTTAGTTTAGTCTTGGTTTAAACCTGGTCTTGGTCCAGGTCTGCTTTGCACTAGTCAAGTCAGGTTTCTGGTAAACACTGGGTTTTAGTGCTTTTGTCCTGTTTTAGTCCTGTAATATTGTTATGTTTTTACTTTTCTGAAAGTAAAGTTCTGTGTTGAGTTCTGTTGTTGAATTGTGCCACTGTGAGTTGTTTGTGGATCTTACAGAGATAAAACATAAAATCGTGGTGGGATTTTGTAGTCCGGCCCCCGGACTTGAGCCGTTCAAAAAATCTTGCCCCCTGGAAAATATAAATCCAGACCCCTGCTCTATACCAATACGCCTGCCCTGATTGGCTGATGTTGACAATGTCGTGACGTTGGCACCCACTATAAATATCACAAACACAACGATGCCAGTCATTCAAAAACCTCTTCTCGCTTCACTAAGCCAAGTCTATAAACAGGTAAGAGCTAACACCTCTGCCGCCAACCGTTAGCTTTTATTGACACGGCCTCCTGCCTCCATACAGGACGGAGTTTGCGAAGTTTGATTGTTACCACTCCAGGTAGCGACCATGGCTACAGCTGCAAAGCTTTCTCCTACCTCGGAGATGGAGCCGGACAGCGCCCGGCTTTGCACGTGCGGGAACAAGATCACGAGCAAAGGCACACACCAGGTCTGTGTGCCTTTTCCGGCTCGGGCACTGCTCTCTGTTAACGGATAAAAGTCTCCGCCGCAGACTAGCACGCCAAGCTAGCCTCTCAGAGAGGGACCTAGTCCCGAACGAGCAGCAGCCGCTCAGACGGACTCGGCGCCGTTGGACAGGAGCCAGAGTTGGGGCTCAGCGCTGGAACTTTTTCACCCTCTCGAAGACGAGCCGCTCCTCCTGGACTATGAGGACGACGGTTCTTTTGGAGAGGAGTGTCTGGTTTCGGAAGACAAGGACTCTTCCTCCTTCGTTCCCCCAGGCCAAGGCTCTCCGCTTGCGGCCCAGGTCAAGGATAACAGCGGGGCTGCACAGCCACCGCTCAGTGCCGACCTTCACGACGTGTGTAAACACACAGCGGAAAGGCTGGAAATACATGAGGAAGTATCAGTCTCCTGGAAGGACCACCCATACTCCAGTAAGAACTCCATTTTGGGAGCTTCTTCTCTGGATTTTGTCAATATGGACAAGCTCGGCATGGCCCGTATGCCACACACACACCGAGCCGATGGTGGCTGCTCGGTGTGAAGCTCTCGGCCATGTCCAACCAGACCAAGCACCCCTCTAAAGCCGACCGCTTTCGGTCCACTATGGCCGTAAGAGCTTACAAAGCGGCAGCTTTGTCGGTAAGAGCTCTAAATGTCACCTCAATGGCGACTGCTTACCAAGGCAAGGCAAGTTTATTTGTAGAGCACAATTCGTACACAAGGCAATTCAAAGTGCTTCACGTAACAGGAAAAAAATGCATTAAAATCACAAAGACATGGCAGAAATCACAAGATCTTAATTTTCAGGCTATCCGTCAAATTGTTCAAGACTTAAAAGAAAAGAGTGCAAAGAAAAGCATTTCAGTCATATTTACCAAGCGGCACTCTCTCAGGACATGGCTCACGTCCCTAACACTACGGCGTGGGACAACATTACCACTGTTTCTGACATATGCCTACGTGTCTAACGTTGTGCTGTGCAGACTGCAAGTAAATGTATGGCCATGTTAGTGCTTCAAAAGAGGGCACGGTGGTTGAATTTGACCAATCTGTCCGACAAGGAAAGGGAGGACATTTTGGACATGCCAGTTGTTCCAGAGGGAGTATTTGGCTCTGCACTCGCCTCTATGCAGCAGAGGTGCAAAGCCAAGAAGCGGGAGGACGAGGCATTCCAGCTCCGTCTCCCACGCAAGATGCTTGCTGCTCAGAGTGGGCCCAAGGTCAAACATGACTCAAGCGGGGCCCAAGCCTGGCTTTAACCCCTCTTTCCGTGTCCCACGACGGCCAACGCCACAGGTCCCTGCCACAGCACCGTCTGGTCCCCAGGTGGTCAGACGCGTGTGGCCTAAGTTACGGGCCCTCCTACCACTCGGGCAGCTCCGCCGCCCCCGAGCTGATCACAGCAGCCGAGGAGGAGGAAGAAGGCATTTAGCTCCTAGTTCGCTGGTCCCTGTCGTTACCAGTGTGCCACAGGAGGTTTCCCCTGTGTTTTGTGCCCCCCTCGGCTCAGTCTGGACCTGGTGCGTTATCCACGGGCCCCAGCCAAGAGGGAGCAGGATTGTTCCCAGCTACACACAAGTCTCATAAGCACAGAGACACATTTCTCAGAAATAAAATTTTCACTGACACATCCGGGCACAAGGCCGAGGGTGCAGTACATTTCTTTGAAAATATCAAAAGAAAAAAGCCTAAATTTTGCGAAGCACATTGCGGTCTCACCCCGGACCACCAGGGGGAGAGTCTACTTTCCCCCCGGGCTCCTTGCACACTGTCCCAGCTCTATCAGGCTGCGCATACGCAGTCCTTCCCAGTCCCACTAGTAACATTTCGTCAACAGAGGCCGACAAAGGATCGCTGTTGACAGCACCAACAGGTGCAGCACATTCGGTGCTCCCGTTGAGAATATTGAGAGCAGAGATTTGGAGGAAATGCACAGAATCAAAGTAGGTACTAAGAACAATAACCAGAGGCTACAGGTTCCAATTTGCCACTGTGCCTCCCACATTCAATGGTCTGATTCCTTGTCAAGCTCAGGGACACTGCCATGATTCTAGCAGAGGAAATTTCTAGGAGGCTGTCGCTAACACACAAATGGTACTCGCTCATCTGCGCAACTTTTGTTTGTGTTCACAATAAACCATGAGTGTTTTACAGCACAGCCAAAACATTGCTTTTCTGGGGGGCTCGCGTTACGAGTGTGGAAAAGGAGGGGCCTCCTAACCGAAGGGGTGAGTCTGGGCACTGTGTAAACCAGGAAGGTGGTTACAACAGATGCCTGCCTCGTAGGCTGGGGAGGTGTGTTCGAGGGCAGACCCGTGAACAGTGTTTGGAGTCCTCGCCTCCGTCACGCACACACAAATTACCTAGAGCTTATGGCGGTGGTTCTTACACTGAAACGTTTTCTTCCGTTCCTCAGAGGGCACCATGTGCTGGTGAGGACGGACAATACGTCCACTGTGGCTCACATAAATCAGCAAGGGGGACTGCGCTCCCATCGCCTGCTTGCACGCACTCGCAAACTTCTGTTATGGAGCAGTGTGCATCTTCTCTCTCTGAGAGCGACGCATGTACCTGGCGTACTGGATATAGGTCCAGATCTGCTTTCCTGGGGCAATCCCCTGTACAGAGAGTGGCGCTTGAACCCCTGCGTGATGGATCAGATTTGGATCAAGTTTGGCCGCGCAGCACGATCAACGTGCTCCACTGTGAGTAGACGCGCTCTCCCACGAGTGGCCCCAGGTACCACTTTTCCTCCACTGGCATTAATTACCCCCACCCTTCAGAGTGAGGGAACACCGCCTGTTGCTCATACTGATCGCCCCACATTGGCCATCCATGCTGTGGCTGGCGGAGGTGAAACAATTGCTGCTCCTGACACAAGCGAAGGGGCAAATATTTCATCCTCACCCCGAGCGGCTCGCGCTACAGGCCACTGAATGTCTGGACCTGACATCCACAAGGTCCCTCTATGACCATAAGTGGAACGTCATTCCTGGCATTCTCCACTATCAAGGTATATTTGGCTGCTCTTTCTGCATGCATATTGGCTTTGATGGCAAGACCTTGGGACAGCATCCGCTGGTTTGTCGATTCATGAAAGGTGCAACAGAACACTGTTGCCTGTGTCCAAACCCATGTCACCATCATGGGACCTGGCAGTTGTGCTACAAGCTCGCACTATCCGTCCCTTTGAACCATTGGTGGACTTTGACCTGAAATTGTTATCACTTAAGACTTGTGGCCTTGGCCACGGCCAAACGCATCAGTGATATTCATGCTCTATCAGTGCATCCCGCTTGTATGCAGTTCAGTCCTGATAATCTCAGGGTGACCTGAGGCCCAATCCAGCCTTTGTTCCAAAGGTGGTTTAGTCTCCCCTATGTACTGCTCTTTACAACTTTTTTCTCTGCATTGGATAGAATACACTACATTGCTCTGTTTTTGTGTAGGCATCTTATCCTTGGGGTGAACCAGTTTTTGTCTAAAAGTGTTGCCTGGTTTGAAATAAACACGGACTTCGTGTTGTCTAAAAATTCTTTGCAGTTTTTCTGATAGTCCTGAGACATAAGGGATAGAGACACCCTTTCTTCTTGGTTCTGTTTCCCTTTTGTCCCTTTTGTCCTGTTTTTTGGTTCTCTTCACTTTGTTAAGAGCCTAAATCAGGTATCCACAGGCTGAGAGAGCATTCCGGACGTGTGTTTCCTCTTTCCTCTTACCCTCTGAGCTGGTGGGCACCTCTTGTGCTCTGTGTTGTAGTGTTCTGATCACTCCCAGGTTATGCTGTAGTGGGTGGTTAGAGCCAAAGAGCAGGTACTGAGCCGTGTGTGTGTGGGTGTCCTATATACTTCTGTCTGGAGTTTCCCGTCTTCTCCTCTGATAGTGGAACAATCAAGAAAGGACAAGCAGTTCTCCTTAGCATTGATGTGCTCTGAGAAGGCTTCCAGCTCTTGTTTCTTAATTGTCACAAAAGTGTCATCCACGTAACGGTACCAAAGACTTGGAACAATGCCTGAAAAGGAGGGAGAGACAGGCGAGCCCATGGCACAGCCGTGAATCTGTCTGTAAAAATGTCTCCGGAATTGAAAGTATGTGGTGTTAAGACAGATGTCTAGTAGTTTGCAGATGTGTTCAGGTGTCAGTTTGGTCCTTTCCTGTAAAGTGGTGTCTTCCTGCAGCCTCGTCCTAACCGCTGCAACTGCTTCAGATGTCGGGATGCAGGTGAAAAAGGACACATCATCATATGAAACCATCAGGTCATCTGGGTCCAATTAGAGATGTTTCACACAAAAGTATGTGTGTTTTTCACATGATGTTTTGAGTTCCCCACCAATGATGCCAAGATGGTTGTTAAATGCTTGGCCACATTGTATGTGATGGAATTGGTGCTGCACACAGTGGGTCTGAGTGGAACATTATCTTTGTGATGTTATATACCGTATTTTATGGACTATAAGTCACATCTTTTTTCATAGTTTGGCTCGGGGGGCGACTAATACTCCGGAGTGACTTATATGTGATTTTTTCACACTGACAACCACAAGGGGGTGCTCTAGGTTTGTGCAGATGAGGCTGACGAAAGCGACGCAGAAGAGTAATCAGTGCCTACCTCCGTAGTTGGCGGAGTTGTTTAGAAGTGACACAGAGGAAGACGAATTTAATGGCTTTTTGTGACTTTTTGTGACTTTTTTTTTTTTTTTTTTTTTTTTTTTTACCTCTTTAGCATGTTCTTTATGCTATAGTGATCTGAATAACTGTTAATATGTTATGTTAACATGCCAGACACTTACGACAGTTCGTTGTCTATGCGTCATGTAGCTGAAGGTGTTACGTTAGCATACGTACACCTATTCACCATGTTGTTCTCTAATCTGTTATATTTTAAATTGCATTTCAAGATGAAATGTCTGTTCTTGGGCTTGGTTCGTGTAGTTGTTGAACAGTGGGGAATAGAGCAGCTCTTCTGCATTGAAATTAATGGATCACTTCTCGCACAGAAGTCCGTTAGTGGGCGTTCCTTCGAATACAGACAGTGTCCATGGTGTCATCTATATAAAGCCCACATTCGATAAACCCACTTTTTCGTTGAGTAACTCCTTGTGGCTGATGCTAGTTTAGTTTTGCATCTTTAGCGCTGTGCAGACTCATCTCTATATAAACCTATAGCACCACTTTGATGATTACAAAATGACAAATTATTTATTTTATTTCTCAGAGTGTTTTTTTTATTTTACAAATACAAAACAGTAACAATAGTGAGGACAACAAGAGCAAAAACAGCAAAAGACAGACAACAATACATACATTAGACAAAAAGAGGGACAACAGTCTAGAAACTTCAGAGTGGGGTGATTGTGTGTTTGTGTGTGTGTGTGCGCGCGTGCGCGTGTGTCTGTACATGTGTATGTGTGTTTGCATGTATGCATGTGGGTGTGTGCATGTCTGTACATGTGTATGTGTGTTTGCATGTATGCATGTGGGTGTGTGCGTGGATGTACATGTGTTTGCGTGTGTATGTTTGTTTGTGCGTGTTTGTTTGAGTGTATGTGTGTATGCATTCAAACAAGAGTAAAAATGTAGATATAGTCATATTGTTAAAATAGCAATCATTACTTACCACTACCCATCTCAGAGTGTTTTCTGTGCAATTTGGCCTTGTGAAAATGGTTCCAGGTCATATAAAATGTAATTTTGCAATTTTCCTCTGTAAACCCATGCTGCATGTTGTTTATGCGATCAGAATCCATGGCAACCACACAAACAAAAGTGGTTATTGTGAGCAAGCTGAATTACAAGTTGAAATTGGGAAGCACAATACACAATATTTTAAGTCATTCGATCTATGTCACGCACAAATAGCTTTTTATGATTATTCAAGATATTATCCTAAGCCTTTTGGAGAATGTTCTTTTTTTCCAAGTCATTGTTGAAAATAAGCGCCACATTATTCTCTTATGCAATGATCGGACCATCCCCGTGTGACCCTCACTGTGGACAGTCCTTTTTTCACAGTTTAACCCTTATTATGCATTATACAATTTTTATTTTTAATGAAAATGGTAATGCAGGCTGTTCAATATTTATTCTACTAGACCCGATTTGGCCACTACTGTATAAAATCATTAATCATGGCCTAAATAACCCAGATAGACGGGGATGTGGCTGTGGGCAGCTGCTGGTGATTCAACATCCATTACTCAAGCTACAGTGACACGAGGGGCGTGGCCTGCCGCCGCTGTCCACAACACTAAATACATAAACTGAGCACTGTGTCTTTAGATTCCCACCGTTTCCATTCTCACATTATCCTAAAGCTCACACAATCCAAGCCAATCACACTCAGGCTTATTCCATTCACCCATCCTCCCCTCCTCCGCACTGGCCACTTCACACAAAACAAAACAAAAATGACACTCTTATTTTGCATTGTCTCCTACACACTGTGCTTGCCTATTGCACTCGTACAAATACACACACACGCACTCACACACTCCTCCTCCCGACTTTGCTGCAAAGTAGAGCGAGAGAGAGCTAGAAGCCACACAGCCCTTCTCTCTCTCTCTCTCTCTCTCTCTCTCTCTCTCGTCTGCTGCTCGGCTCCGTTCATTCTCCCTCCGGCCGCACGCAGGCACAGACGCAAAGGGGGAAATCTCTCCTCGTCTCTCTCTGTCCTCCTCGTGCCTATGCTCCATCCCTGCGTTTCTCAAGAGGATTAAAGGACAAGCGAGCGACGGCGAGGAGAAGGCATTGGGATTGTGCGTAGAGAAGAAGAAGAAGAAGAAGAGGGGAAGGTGGCGCCATGGGTCAACTGTGCTGCTTCCCTTTTTCCCAAACGGAGGAGAAAATCAGTAAGTGTCTGTCAGTGAGTGGGTGGGGAGCAGCGGATAATCTGTTGGACCGCTACTGTAGCTGTCGGTGCGGGGAGATGTACAACGCTGCCTTTGCTTTGTGAGCTCTAGTTATTCAGACCGCGGTGCAGAGAAGTGAGGATTTTTGTTGACATGTGCATCACTTTGTCTCGGCCATGAGTTGCCCTTCCACTGCAAGCAACTGTTAGTGTAGTGGCAGAATGGAATTTACTAACGATGGCATGGGAATGAATAAGAAAATGTACTTAATAAAGAAAGATTTATATTAAGGACGTTTTACAGCATGTTGTGTTGTTATTATTTAGTTGTGCATTTAATGGAACTTAAACTAACCTAGCTATCACTGATGGGGCAATTATTCTTATATGTTTGCATGTGCTGTATGCTTTTTATCTGTTACTTCAGCAGCCGTTCAACTACAAAAAAACATTAGAAATCTCCGCTCATCCAACTTTTTGTGGCGTTATAACTTAAAGAATGTTAGTATTCATTATTATAAACATAAAGCTATTTTTAAAAAAAACAAATAAACCAACAAAATTGGATCACGTAATTGCAAATTTCCCAAATGTTGAAACAGAGCTTTTAAGGTTTCTGGATTATGTTGCCACCGATGTTTCCACTCAAATGTACTGCTTTGTGTTACGAACTTCGCCAAAGGACGCATTCAGATACCACATCTTCCATTTGTATCACTACAGATAACGTATTAAGACAATACAAACCTACTTTCACATACTTCCTGTGCATTTCCCTGTTACCATGCGTGGCATAGATTGGCATGCGACTTCCGTATCTGTACAGCTCGTGAAGATTGATGTCGACGCGTGACCCAAAGCCTGGGGGCAGTTGTAGGCGTCTGTGTAAAGGGCACACATGTGGTTCAGTGAAGTAGTGGAAGTCAAATGCAGTAGCGGCTGATGCTGCTGCTGTAATTACTGCTCCAAGTCTCTGTTCTGGGGCAGATGGAGTATAGCTTAATTTGGATCTGGATCTGGGTCGAAGTTAGACTGGGGGATAAAATACTTTTTGAAGTTCTTAATAACGCAATTAGCTGTTTTCATCAAATAATGGACTGTTTTATTTGTTTACCCTGCAGAAAATGCTTTTGGAGGGAAACGTCAATTCACTAAATATTCAGAGACAAACATGACTATTTGTTTTCTTGTAAAGTATGTCCTCTAGCTATGCAAGCACTTCTCTGTTTATACAAAGAATTACTCTAGTTCCTGTTGAATTTGGATCTCTCAGTGCCAGAGCAAATGTCCCAGGATTATCATTCTTTAAAATACATTTTGACCAGAATTCATGAATGCAAAATCAACAGTAGCAGAGCGGTTTGGAGAAAAGAGAATTTTCGATAAATTATATTCTTCTCGCGATGGCTTACTTAGCAACTGTCTCTTGTTCGACATTCAAAAAAACCTTTCTCAATTAAAAGCCATATACTAAATAAGATCGTCTCCCTTCCACCAAGTCTACCCTTTGAGAATTTCTCTTATTAATGTGAGCTTACACTGACCCTGTGGTGGGAGAAGTAGAGCTTTTATGCATGAAATCCGCCATAGGTTTTCATTCATCGCTTCTGTCTTAAATTTTGTAATTGGGCCACTAAGGATCATTAAAGCCGTACCAGTAAACTCCATACATTACTTCTTTTTTTTTTTATACAGGCAACAACTTTCCATGTCTTTATACCACTTTATCGATCACAAAAATACTGTTTTGTCTATAGAAAAAGACAGACAAAAGCATCAACGATAGAATGAGCTGTAATGGCTGTAAGTGCTGAGACTTTATTGAGAAAAGTATTGATTTGCGTCACTAAAGGGCGTTTAGTTCAATACTATATATCAGGACAATTCCTTCGCTGGCTGTATATTTCTTTCCATTACTCCGTTTTCTCCACTTTCGTTCTAGTTTTGTTCAGGTGAGGCGTTTCCTAGAGACTTGATGTAATGGTAGTTCATGAAAATCCAAGGATAACTGCAGGGATATGGTTAAGTAGTGCATGGAAGTGGTGGAACAGGTGAGCAGGATTTGTTAGGTTGTATATCCTTGAACACGGACATTAACCTGGGCATGTGTTTGTATCTGTCTATTTTTAAAACCAGTGCTGTCATAAAAGCAGACTTTGACACATTGGGCTGAAAATAGTCGGTGTGGGCGCAAATGCATTTGTGTGCTCTGGTACGGCAGCGGGGTTGAGGAAAACGCCAAATAATAGGTTGAATCAACCTTTTTCATTTGAAAGGGGTTCTGAATCATTTTCACTGTTGACTCAGATTTAGGAGGAGTGCTTAGCTAAAATTCTGTAGTTTTCCAACGTGTCCACTTGGATATTGGTTGCTAAAAATAAAATATCATGATAATCATCATAATATTGAAACTACTTCATCCCACTGACACAGTAACTCTAAAGCATTATTATTATTATTATTATTATTATTATTATTATTATTATTTTTATTATTATTATTATTATTATTATTATTATTCCAGTAAACCCTTTTCTAAATGTATTGTACTGGTCAATAACTTGAGCTGCAATAAATGAATAGCAATAATAAAATACTTTAGTAGTTAGTTAGTGTCAATAATTAGCCATAGAAATTACTTGCCTTTTCTACAGCATAAATTTGATTGTAATACCAAAACAAAATATCCAAAGAAAATGTACAGACTATAAATAAAAAGTATTGTTCTTTCTGTCATATATTGAATGATAAGACGATACAGTCATTATCGGGACAGGCCTATACGGGGAACCTGCGGAAAAACAGTTTTAACCAGACTGATTTAATATTGTGTAATTATTTTTTATATTGTTGACAGAATTCTTTACATTTTCGTCATCCAATGCTTTTGAAGCATAAATAAAGACGAAGGCTGAAAATGCATTATCAACAATCAATACTCGCTCCCTTCAGTCTGCTAATCAACAATAATTTCTTTAGTTGACTACACCCCTAAACTACTACAACTGGAGATTAGTGATTTGGTGATTACAACTCACTGGTTTGCATCTATTGTGCAAACATCATATGCATGGCCCTGTCTCTCTTTGACTCCAGCTGCATCGCTATAAACAGTGGAGCCCCTGTGCCCTAGTTCTGAGAGGAGACGGAGAGAAAGGGATAGAGCTGTGCAAACTAATGAGGGGGTGTAAGGGGGGAAAGGAAAAGCAGTGCAAGCAGGTCGTGTGTGTGTGTGTGTGTGTGTGTGCGTGCGTTTGTGTGCATGTTTGTGTGTGTGTGTGCGCGTCTGGGGAAAGGTTACGCTTGCTTCCCTCTGTGATGTGGTGACAGCGTGGCGAGGCTAATCGTGTGGAGAGTACTGAGCTATGACCAAAGTAACAAGGTGTCAGAGTGGTGTAAGCTCTGCAGGTGAAGACGGCCCATTCTCACAGAGCCGCAGTAGCCAAAACACAAGTCGTCTATGATGGAGCCAGGGTTTTTCAATAGTTATTCATTCAAGCTGGTTATGAAGACCATTAGTCACGCAGCAGTCATTGGTCAGGTTAATCCAAAATCAATCTAAACTGCTAACATGCAATGTATCTAAAATTGTCCCTCATTTAGCCTGTATGACATGCATGATTGCTTTGTGGGTTTTACGCTCAATAATCTTCTATTACCATGTCGGGTCATGTTACTGGGAATAATGGCTGAAAACAGTTTATCTGACCTATGTGTGTTTGTAGGATGACGATTTGGGGGTGAACTATGAGTCCAATCTGCCTCTTTACACATAAATATGCAGTTCTTTTGTACTTTTCTGTATAAATAGTTGTCTTTGCATGAACTCCTGTGCTGTCTTAGTCTTGTGAGTGCAGACCTTCATGCTCAATGTTCTGAGTATTTGGATTGCTCAATTCGACATAAACTTGTTATAGATCACAAACCTAACGTGGAAAGTACTGTACTTGCGTGTGTCTGTGCGTTTTGTTTTTCTATGGGGTGTGTATCTGCTCGTGTGTCTGTTGGTCTGTACCTGGATGATTGATGCGTCTGTGTCTTTATAATGTAAATAGTTTCTATATTTCTAACTTCTATGTGAAATCCTTGATTTGTTTTTTTATTTCCTGTTTTAGGATGACCGTAACAGTGGGACTACAGATGAAAAATAGCCTTTTGGCTTTAATATTTTATTGCTGAGCCATATCACATGTCATATCATGTTATGTCATGATATGACATGTTGTTTCATCATTTGCTTTGGGAGCAACAAAATGACATTTGGAATATCATGATATAATTGCACGTGTGCTGCAGCTGATTTTGCTCTCAGTTCATCAAGAGCAGTTGACACTAACTGTGAGTTTTTTGTATCTGCAGCGCCTCCCCAAACAATAATAGAGAAAGGACTTGGAGTGGAAGCTGTAACTTTGCCTGAAACAAGTTGACACAAATATTTCAAACATCACCGTATCACAGTATCTTGTCTGGCGTCATTGTATCGTCATTTATATCGTTATAATTATCATTATGGTTTCTTGGCTGATATATTGTCATATCACCCTGCTCTACAAAATGTTGTTGATTTGCTGTCCATGGGTTTCAGAATGGTGGGACTCTAGGACCGTTGCCATAGCGATGAACAATTTAAAACAAAATATTTTTTATTTTTAATGTTGCAATCAAGATGTTGCATATTTGTAACAGGAAGTTGAAACCTATGAATACTCAATCCATTATCCTTCACAACACTGCTAACAAACAACAACAGTTCAATTAGTATTGCAAGAAAAATGAGTTTATTTAAATGACGCTGTTATCTTTTGTGGGCAGTGAACAGCTATAAAGAAAATGTAATCCCTTTGTTTCTACTACACTTCAGAAAGATTGCTGGTTCTTCCTGGTCTGCAGTAGCAATGAAAGAACAATGGCTCTGTAGAAAGTGCACAACATCGTCATGTCCACGGCTTGAGCTGTTAACCTGCACTTGCACCTCCTGCACACTGCACTGACCTCAATCGGACTGGCTTTTCTGCGCCGAGTCTTAGTCCATACGTACTCAATAAAACATGGGAGATTTCAGTTATTTATCTGTCTATGCAGGGAGTCAGAATTGTGCAGTCAAAGAAGAACATTTGGAAGAAAAGGAACGACCACATGTGGGGAAGCCAGAGGAACAGGTCAGAGACGAAGAGGAGGAGAAAGAGAGACGCACACACACAAAGCTGCTTAATTCATCATATTTTCCCTCCAGTGCAGCTCTTGTACTGGTTTTCCATCTGTGGTGCACCTTCTTATATTTCAAAAGCAACTGCAAATGCAGATAACTGTATTGTTGTGGAAAATCTATACATTCTATAAAATGGTTGTACAACAATGTCTTCTACTCCACTGCATTAGCTGCTGGTTAGTTTTTCAGTACTGTGGCTTTATTACTCCAAATTAGTGTCACAATTCCAACATTTCAAACTTGATTTTGTATAAGGATCGATACTCAATTTTGAAACCACAATGATGATGACAATAAGCTGTCATTTTCAACACTAAATAATTGGACTTTCTTTACTACCATGTGGTCTTATATTGAATGAATCGTTTCAATGAAGCTCAAGATCATTCAAAAACGTTTCAGGAAAGATCCATTTTGTCCTGTTAATGCGTTTGGGTAACGATTCTTGCTTTATTTAATATCTTGTTTTGATTATGCTCTGATTTTCTTACCCGCTGTCAGATGTGGATGACAAAATCAAAATGTGAGCAATGACTGCTTTTGTTTAATGGGAAACCTCACCAGTAAAGTAGAATTTTGCTGATTTCAGTTCAGGACTGGGCAGTTTACCTTCAGTACAAAACGAAATACACATGATTTTTACGCGTAGGATCTCGGTGACATTTATTTAGCAAAACATTCAGAAATATTGCTTCATCTTCCTGGTCTACAGCACTGCCAAGTCCGTCAATAAAGTTCAAGCAATGTCAAGCTGAGTTGTGGTGCTTGTGTGCAGGTTTACTCTGAAGTTGCAGAGTTACTCTGAAGTTGCAGAGGTCTGTGTGTGATGCCGACGACGGCTTTAGTGCCTTGTAACTATCCTCACTGCACAGCGAGGCGAACACGCTGCTTACGCCCGAGGCACGTTAGCGCGCCCGCAGCGAAGAAAGAGCGCGGTTCTGTTGCACAAAGACTGAGAGTTGCTGCTTTTTTAGTTGTGCTCGATAAGATGTCCACTTTGTACATCTGCAGCTGCTGGAGCACAGTGTGTGGTTCACCGCCAAAAAGCCGTGTCCTCTGCCAAAGTTAGCGGGAAGTTGTTGTTTTGAAGGCAACGTACAGTAAGTTTATTTGTTGAGCACACTTTGTACACAGTAATTCAAAGTGTTTTACGGAACAAGAGAAAATCGATTAATATCAAAATACAAAACTAAACTAATAAAGATATTCATAATCATTTGAAAATGTTGATTGAGTTGAGCAGAACTGTTTTGAGTCTAAATTTGAACATCGTCAGAGCAGATGAATGTCTCACATCTTCACGAAGACTGTTTCAGATTTCAGCTGCATAAAACTAAAAAGTGTAGTTTGTGTGTTTTATTATGAATGGACAGATAATGGCACATCATTGTCATTCACTTAGGGTTGTGCAAGTACTCAAACGTTAATAAAAGAGATTCAGTCACTTCTAATCGTCATCGTCAATCTCTTTTTAATCATGAGGTCTAAAGTCAGTCTTTTGTTAGTAAAAGCATGTGGTTTAGAGCCGAGTTCACACTTTGGAGGATGAAATTAGACAATGGCACTGATTAAAAGTATGTTTTGCTTTTTCAGTTAAAAGTCATCTTTATTTGTTTTTAATAAGACAAAATACAAGCTAATTAAAATCGAGGTGGTTCAATATGAGGAAAAAACAATCCTGATTATTTTTGCCGGCACGGCTCTGAGCTGTAATTGTTATGTTCAGGAGATTCACATTTTTCACGATGATTGGAATGACACAAAACAATGTCGAAATGTTTGTAGCTTTGTTGTTGGGCTTGAGTCATTATTTATTTCCCTTTGTGATTGTCTTCAAAACCTTACTACTCTCGTATTACAAAGCATCCAACCATTTCTTGGAGGCAAGGAATGAAAGTATGTAAGCAAATATTCATCTCATTATGTACAGATCCGTGATGTGGCTGTGCTTATCTGCTGCTCTTTTTGAGTGGTAAATGGCTGAAAACATTGCTTCACAAATATAATCCAATAATAACAAATGTTGCAGACTGCACAACCAGCTGGCAGCTTTATACTTTAATCATGTAATTGTTTTCTATTTCTTAAAGCAATTCCACTGTATTGCCAGACGTCGGGCATGTGAGCGTCGAATGAAGGACTTGGCGTTGGTACTGTATTTTTAGTCTTTCAAGTTGACAAAAGTGAAAAACATTAGTAAAATAATAAATTAGGCCTGACTCACTTGAGTTGTTCGTTGTTTGACAGGTTCCAAAGAACAGACAAACTCGACCACTAAAACACAACAATACCGACATTTCAACGTTAAACTTGAGAGTACATACTTTAAAAATGTGTTTACCTCCAAGCAGCCGCACCCATTTGTAATATCCTTAAGTCTGGCTTATCACTCTGGACTGTGATGAATTAGATCTCAGTGATGGAGTTGTTTACTGTGAGCCCATTGACGTCTCTGCTTGTGTTAAAGTCATTAGGAGTCGGAGCAGCTGATTTCACGGCTCGCACGGCTCCAGTCCGATCCCTGTGCGGTCATCTCTGTCTGTTACCCTGGTATAATGATGTTAACACACCGGGCCCCACATCCTTCGTGTCATGACACTCGCCACAAATCCCAGAGATGTCAAGTCATGTTTCCATCCTGTTGGTGATTCGCGGTGGAAAAAAAAAAGCAGGGCCCTTTTGATCTGAAGTCTATCCAGCATTGTGCACGGGACAAACGCCACCTGCACCCGGGGCTCCTTCGTGTCCACGCTCTTCTCGCCCACATGATTTTTCCTGCTTCATAATCGCCTCGTTATCAATTACCACATTCTGGAAAAATCAACAAAGCTACCAGTGTGTTTAAGAAGCCTGCAGCAACGTCTATATAACTGTTTTTGGCCTCTTTTAAGTTAGACTTTTTATTTTTTATTTTTTTTAATAAATGTGCACTATGTAACTTTTTTGCCTATCTCCATAGATTGAGTTTCCTGGAATTTTCCACAGTATGGCATTAAACCTGATCTGACCTGCTGCTTGTGGCATCACCTACTTGTCCTGGATAGATAGGTTTAATGCCGTACTATGGATCATTACAAGCAAAGCAACAGCATTTCCATGGAAACAAGCAGGTAGCGTAACCCAGTTGTTGTAAACATTTATTGTATTGTATTGTATGTATGTAGCAAATAAGTAATTCAGGCAAACGTGGCATCCAAAATGTATTAGAATTACAATAGTTACTGTATATAACTTTTTATCTAAAAATAGACTAGAACTAATTTGTTTGTTTTCATTTTAAGTGGTTTTATTGCACTAAAATGTACAAAAATTGTTTCTTTACAGTCAACTGCTTATGTATAGCATAAACGTATTCATCTGCTTTGAGAAAGTCTGGTTTTAACTTTGTGTTTCTATGGAATGAGGCGAGTGACTTTCCAATCCTGAAAGTTACATACTGTGCCTTTAAGCAGTCATATCATTAAACACATAGAGGTTCCTCTCTCTCATTTGATAAAGCCTGTTTGGAGCAGTTCTCTATCTTTTTTTTTTTTTTCATTTTTTAGTGCTTGACTTAAACATTACGCAGTTCAGGGTTCATGACACTGACTTGAAAACTATTTGTACTCTAGCCCCATCACCAACCATTTACTCCATACAGTCTATTTTTACACCACCGCAGTCTGGGGGCAATCTGTCTTTGTCAGAAAATACATGTATCAGACTTGTGCAGCTCAGCAGAGAATTTTCTGTACATGAGCCATTACCTTGTAGCTCAAAACGTTTTAACTGGAGTCTCATGTTCCTGTCAGCATCTTCAAACTAGTGTCATACTCATTGGACGAACAACTCTGCTATTACTGTCAGAGTGGACCACAGAATTGAAAGACTCGAGACAGTTAAAGCTTTATCTTTCCACGTTCTATATTCAACGCAAATTAAACGCTGCTTGCTAGTTTAATTACTCGACACAAGCACTGCCATATTGGGTATTTCATGCTTGGCTATTGACATCCTCTTTACAATCTAATTCATAGCGTTTCAGAAAGAGAATGAGGAGAGGGTTTTCAACTGTGAAATTGTTGATCGGTTCGTGCGGGGGGAAAAGGCGCACACACTGATCTTCTTCTGAACTTCTTTTGCGCTTTCTGTTTTCTAATCAAACGCACTATTTGTCTGCAAGCACTTACCGCAGAAGCATTAACAATCGACCTCTTACAGCCCGTATCAAAGTGCAGCCACTGTTTCCTGCTCTGCTTCTCGCGTATTGATTTGCCTTTTAGCCAGACATTTAATTAGCGTGGTTACTGTCCGCTGTGTTGTCTGAAGCTATGTATCGTTTATTTCCTGAAGCTCTTTCATGGGATTTGTCTGAGGCTTGGTATTTCCTCAGGAAGTTTACACCGCCCTTTTTGTCTACCATTTAATTTGGATCTTATATTCAAGCATAGCTTTTAAAATGAGCTGAAGTGACTCTGAGAATGTCATGGCAAGTGGTGATATTGTTCAAAACAAGGTGCACAAAGTCTGAAGCGGTGAACATTTGATTATAAATGTCCCTCTGGTGAGTTTGCAAATACAACTTCAAACAGTAATCTCATTCTAGGCTAAGAACGTCTTAATTCTTTCTGGTTTTGAGTTTGGAAGTATTTTCAAAGCACCATCATTGCAATCCTCAAGTTTATGTGGCCCACACTATGAAAGCTTCCTTCCTTATTATGTAGATGAATAGTGACTGTTGATCAGGTGCTCTGATCACATTATTACCCTGGAGAAACAAGCCATGCATAGCTGAATACGCTAAATAATATTTCACTTTTGATAGCAGTCAAGTGTAGACTGTCTAATAATAAAATTACTTGACATTTTGATGTTTAAAATCCTCCCTCTGTAATTTCCTGGCTTGCCCTTCTCTATTGTGCAGTGAAGCTCATTTACAGTTTATAATAATATAGACAACTACCTTACCACAGGATTAACGATTACTTCTCAGATCTTAATTACATTTTTGCCTTAAAGTCAGCAACACTAAAAGCCTTGTCCAGAAATAAATACTAAATGTGAATATTCAGTGGAGATATTTTCTGCCTTAAGACAATTTTGTGTCATTAGTCCGAAATAGATGTTCAATTTGACCTAACATGAGACCAATACTTTTTTTTTTTTTTTATTCTAGGGGTGGGCGATATTGACAAAAATGAATATCGCAATATCTTTTGGGAAGTATCCCGACAACAATATTCACACAATATTGTGTCTAAAATAATAACATGTCTTTAAACATATTAGTTGAGGTTTAATTATCAGACAAATGTGAAATGTCACTTAATGCCCTTATTTCAACATTTACAACAGCTTTTTTCTTTATCAGCTCTTTTTTTTTTAGCATTTTTACTGTAATCGAAACCCGATATTCAAATGTTCTTACATCTACAAAGCAACATTCACAATATTATCTAAAATTCAATATATTGCCCACCTCTATTAAATGCAATACAACTACAAGTCACTCCAAAATGATTTTATTATTTCATTGTGTTTATTCTTGAAGGTAGATGATCAAATCAAGGTGTTAGTTTGCTTTTGTTTTGAAATTAGCTGTGACATTGTTATTACAGCCCCACAGTGTGTCGCGGTGCAGGACAGTGGGTTAGACATTGTAGATCCTACTATTTCTGTGCTAATCTGCATAATACGCACACATACACTCCTCCTCACAGCATGTACCCATTACCCCCTCATTTGCATATATGCCTTTTATACATGCCCCCTTTTGAAGTTTTTGAGGAATTATTCACGGCATCTGTACGCGTTTACCGAAGCGGCTATTTTTCCAGAACGTAATGAGTTTTGTAATGGGATCATTGCGGCTCTCGTTTTTGCTTTTGCACATGTGTGAGCTGCAAAGATGCATTTAATCTAAAGTTTTACTCTTGGGTTAAGATTTGGTTGGTAGGTTGACAAAGTGTGTCCAGAAAGTTTTTGTTAAAACAAGCCCCTTTCCTGTAGTTTTTGTTGTTAAAGCTAATTGGCAGTTACAGTCTTGTCTAAAATCAATTATATGCTAATGTGACAGTGGCAGGATTTGTCAGTTCAGGAAGGCAGTGGGTAATTAGTGTGTTCCTGTGGGAATTCGAATGTTTTCATTAGAGCCCCAGTAGACGGCTCAACACTGCTGTTTAAACCCTTTTTTCCACATTAGTTTCCAGGAATAATGAGATAATTTGTAAATGTTCACAATGTTACAAAGAATAAACCATACAATTGCAATGTATTTCACACAGATCTTTAACAAATGCTATAAAACTGTCGACTAAAGAAATTGTTGGTCGACTAAAGACTTGACGTTTATTAGACATTAGTGGACTAAAAGGGACACTGAAAATTTTTATATCACCAGCCGCTCCTTGGACATCACAATCAAATCAAAATCGCAGTTTGAATGATCAGAATGAGCAAATAGCAAAGAATAGAGAGTTCAGTCAAATCATTTCCTCTACAACTAAATATTGTGTTTAATCAAGTCTAAAACCTAACCCTGTAATTTAGACCTCTTTTGAGATGCCTGTGATTCTTGGATTAGTTCAGCCGTTCAGAATCACGAACCCATTTTTTCCTCATGTTTTAAATTAAAGTCTGTTTTGCCCCAGTACGGCTTTAGTTTAACAGCAGCTCTTAGTCTCCAAATCAGACCGCTGTGGTGATAAGCGCTCATGAACTCATCGCAGTGAATGATTATGTGAGCAATAAATGTGTACACAAGTTTAAGACAGTTTAAATGATCTACCGGTAGTTGTGTTTGTTTGTGTTTTTAAGATGGTACAGGCAGAGCAAATACCTAACACAAAAAAGACATGATCATCCAAGTAATGTCCAACCCCTTACAATCTATCTCTTCATTGTTGAGCCCAGCCCAGTCTTCTCGTGCAAACAAAAGTGTTTTCAATTAGGGATGACAAGATTATTAGGTTAAACTATAATTGATCATAAGAACCAAAAAATAATAATCTAGACTATTTTAGAAGCAAATTTTAGTATTTTTTGTTCACTGTATAGCCCAAAAATAGGCATAAATGTTAAGACCTTTTTCTTTTATCTGGCTGTTTTTGTCACATTTAACTTTGTTTTGTTTTTCAGAGAGTTCAATTTTGTAAAGCTGGTCACAAACTTGAGAAATAGTAAGTGTTAGACCATGAGAATGAAGGAAAATTAAAGTTTACTGTTGTTAGGTCACAGTCTCAATAATTGTCAACAATCGTTAAATCGTGACAATAATCTTCCTCCTCGCACACAACAGTGACAGCTCCGTCTTTCCCTGGGGAGCCGCGGCGGTCGTCATTCTCGCCGCTGTCACCATCGGTCATGTCACACTCGTCCAGGCCTCATGAGACGACCTGAGCGAGAGGGATCCAGTCCGACTTTAATCACTCCGGTTGAGACAATGTGCGTGATTCTTGAATCTTTCAGTTTACATTTCTCATCACTGCAAAAAGTGCTGAAGTGCAAACCTAGTGTTGAAAAGGAATGAATTGTATGGGTAAGTTAGTTTTCTATAGAGGTCACTTTTACCATAAATGTATCATTTAAACAAAACAAACAAAACCTTCTACTGGTAATACTAATGTATTCTAAAACTGGTATGAAAGTATTGATAATTAAAAAATAATGTCACATAAATAGTGACATATAATGACTTATACCACTAGTATATTAATGAAACGTCTATTACTTTGGGTTAAAATTACATTGTGTTTAAAAAAAACTAGTTTTAAAGATGGAGCATTCCAATTTGCTTAGCAAATGTTTGTTTTTGACAATATATTATTTCACAATTAGGGTAAGGTTAGGTGTTGGGGTTGGTTTGGTTATGTTTAGGGCTTTGGTAACCTTGAGTGTCATAAAGGGCTCTATAGATAAAGGTTGATTGACCATTTCTCAATCACTACGCTTTATAATTGTCTTGAATTTATCAAGAGACGATACAGATTTATCATCTCTGTGGTATAGCTTTTCCTAAGTATCAAATGGAGTTCAAAAGTCAAACTTGGGATGTAGTTTAGTGGAAGAGTGTGTTTTTTATACATGTTCCAGCTTTGTTTCCAGCTTCAGGACACACTCTGGTTTAAAGTAGAAGAGTGGATAAAGGAGACGTCTGTGCTTGTGAAGTGAAGTGCTCTTGATGCGTTTGAGACAGTGATGGGTTTTCAGGTGAGCAAAGGATCAGGCAAGAGTTGGGAGTTGGGTACATCGGAAACGTGCCAAAAGGGCATTTTTCCGATAACCCTCTCATTGTGTAAGGTTATTATGCATTGACATGGAAAAAAAGCTTCAGTGTTCGGATTTGGTGGCAGAATCATGGGCAGCGCAACTGATAAAAATGTGTTTCTTTGCTTTTTGGGCTTATTTTTTGTTCATCAAGCTGTTGTTTTGCACAAATTAGCTTCTCAGTTGTTGCTTCGACTGTGCATAGCTTGGCTAGTTTGTTTGTTAACGGAAGTTGCCCATTTAGGACACTTAAACTGCTGCTCATAAATTATTTTTCGACACAAATTGACTCAGAAACATCTTAATCAAAGGAGAAAAGAGTAACGAGTTCAACCGTGTGTGATCCCAAAGTCTGTATCGGTGATAAATGAGAGCAAAACTGCAGTGTATCTGGTTTTGTTCTTTTAGATGTCATGCACAAACTAAATATTTATCATCGTTGTAGAACTGTGATATTTGTTGTTAGCAGCGGTTGTGTTTTGAGCTCCTACGGCAGACAATGTCATTACTCACCATTTACTCTTGTGTATTTTTGTCACTCACTGCATAACCTCTTTAGCTAAAAACTACAGTGCTGTGCCAAACATTTTCTATTAGTAAGTAATGCTGCGTTCCAGTCATCCTCCGAGTTTTTGTGTTCCAGCGTCAAGTCGGAAAAAACATGAGCGATGCGTAACAGTGTAACAGTGTGTCTGTAATAACTCCAATCAACCAAAATATGGATCTAATTAAGTTAATTTATCAACCCAGACAGTGTAATTACATCTCTAAGTTAGAAATTAATATTTGAATGTGAACTTTACTTTTGTTGTCATTAGCGCCGTGTAGACGTTAGCAACATTAGCACAACATTGGATTTCTAACTGCAGAGGCTCAACGGCAGCACAGGAGCAGCTTCACAGACTGCAGGGGGCAGTAGAGAGAAAGTAAAGTGAAAATAACAATATTTTAACTGTCGGATGTAAAACTTTATCCAAACGGAGGAAGCAGCCATGTTGGATTGGCTAACTCGGATAAATTCGGGGTTTTGAAATGTTGCCCGAGTTTCCAAGTAGGAATTTCAAGATGTGATGTGAATTTACAAGTCGTCAAATCCCACCTACGAGGACAACTGGAACGCAGCATTAATATTTCAGTTATTGTGTAAACGTAAAAGTGACCTGAATCCACACAATGAAACTGACCATGTGGCATATTATTGAGCTTGCCAAATGATGTAAATAACGTCAAGTTACTGTGTCAGTTACCAATAGGTAATAGGTAATACGTCAACATGGCTTCAGAAATACAGCTGCAGTAGATGTTTTATGCAAGGTTTTCAAACATGTGAGAATGACATTGACAAGAGAAAGAGAGCGCAGCTTAAAAGAATAAGAGTTCGCTCCTGTTTTTGTTAAAAGTTGAAGTGTCTGGTTCTCATCCCGTCACCATGACAACTCCAGCAGACGTTTGTGTGAAGACGGACAAAGCAGGTGAGGTAAAGCAATGACTGAGGCTTGGATACAGAGGAATGTAATGCTGCTGAATTCAAAATGGAACAAATCACCTTGTGTGAGTTTGAGGTGAGGGGCAAATATGTGCTAGGCTTTGTATTAAGTTTGGAAATGCAGTTTTTGTGTTTTTTGTCATTCCTATTTACTGTCTCTTTCTCATTACAATAGCTCTTAACATGAAACAAAGGCCAGTTTAGAAAAACAATAACGTCCCTCTGTCAGAACAAGTTAATAACAGGCCGTTGACATTCACATTCTTGGGTTTGACAATGTAATAAATTAAGGGTCAGCAAGGGTCATTATTAATCTATGGCCGAGACACAATTTTAAAAGAAATCTCCGAATGTTGAACTGGATTATTGCTTGTTTGTCAATGAACTCGCAAAAACTCTACATTAAAGCTGTAGCTCTATCTAAAATGATGTCTTTGTGATTGATTTACTTTTTCGAATGGAGAAACGGCACATGAACGTAACTTGTCGCCACCATGTGTATCATTTGTGGACTTTTAAAAATAGCTTTGTGCTTGTTGGATTGGTCGGAGATTCTAGATCTTAACGTTGCAGTTACAAGCTTCAGAGGAGAAGAGATAAGCAGAGATATCCTTGCGACTTCCTGGCTGTGTTGAATCAGCCTTATCCGATTGGCTTTACAACCCTAATAAAGGCCTCCATTTTGCCCTGAACAAGATTTCAACAACTTTCCCACACGCACTTTGAAAAAACAGCTCCGCAAAGACGACCAGGAATGAATTGACGTTGGTTAATATTTACTAGCTTTTAAGATGATGTTTTCAAACGTGATTTACAGCCTGGGAAAATGGATTATTTTACTCGCTGTTACAAATCCTTCTGCACCTGCACCGCGCTGAGAAATTCCAAAACCTCGAATAACATTTTGAACTTTTGTTTTTCATGCGGCGCCAGGGGTCCGAACACTATCTGTCCAATCACAGCTGTGCACCCTTTCTTTTGTATGCAAATAGACAAAAAATAGCTGGTGTATTTGGTGCTTGTTACCAGAAGTTCTTCAGCTCAAATGGAACCAAGCTAGGATGTTTTATAAAAGACAGTGGTGGAAAGTAACAAAGTACACAAGTAAAAGTACTGTAGTTAAGTAACATTTTAGGTATCTCTACTTTACTTTAGTGCATTTTTCAGTGGATACTTTTACTATATTTGTGAGCAGGTATCTTTATGCTTTTCTACTTTTAAATTAAAATAACTGCAAATTAAATACTTTCCATATGGTTTGAGGAGTTATTTTTAGCATGTTCGTGTTGAGTTCAAGTAGCAGTTTTAAGGAAACTAAAATGTAACAAAAAATGGCTTTGTAAATTAGATAAATTCAGTCGCTACTGTTAAGCTCAATTCTTTATCAAAATCCCTACATTTGACTCGACTAGTTCTTAAAATCTATGTGAAATTTGTCTGTTACTCAAAAAGTAATTTTTTAAAGTGGTAATTTTTACGTGATACTTTTACTTGCCTTTATCTTCAATAAAATAACACATTTTTTAACTCAAATTAAAAGCATATGTACTTTTCTGTCTTGGAAATAGTTCTTCATCACCATCATTTATTCATTTTCTGTTTGAGTCATGTTGAAGTATTTTTGTTTTTGATTTCTTGTGTTCCAGATTTGGCTCAGCGGCCGCTCCATTCCAAACGCTCAAGTATGTGCACTCAGTGTGTCCGTGTGCCTCTAATCAGAGCTGCGATGATTCATTTCACCGAATCAATGTCTGATTATAGATGGAACCGCTCCCTGTATATTCCCTCCCCTATGTCATATTACTGATGACGAAACCTATTATGTGTGGCGTGATTTCATAAACTGAATATCCACGCAATAACATTGATCCATGATGTAATGTACGAGACGCTTGATTCATCCGCCGCACCCGCCGGTTCCTTTACACACTTTCACTTTGATCAATAGCACATTATGCACCAACACAACTTGGATATTATTCATTTCAAAGAGCACTGTCATTTTGCATCTCTGTTGTTAATACTAGCCTTTGTTTTCATCCAAAATGGTCCAATCTGCCTGGTTGATTACAGGAGGTTATTAGACACTGTCCATTTACGATGCCTTATCTCTGCTCTGTTTTTATTACTCTGTGTGTGCTAACCTTGGTCTCTTTAGATTTCAGTCTTCACCATAACAACCAAAGTAAATATGTCTTCTTGCGGTGGTTGTATTTGCAACAGTATGTGGTTTACAAAATGGTTCTGAAACTCAATAAGTGTCTCTCAGTGTGAATATAGGAATATAAGATTTTTGTACGTGGTCCCTGACAAACAAATAATAAACTAAGTTGTGGGTCTGAGAAAACAACAAAAAACAAAAAAATCCATCCATTCAAAATTCTGTTTTTATTTTTCCCAAGTAACTGCAGTCAAATCACGTGTAATCTGTGTGGTCAACATAAATTGAAGTTTACTTCCCGCCGGGGATGTGACGATATCAAAGCTTTGTGTTTACGATTATTATTGTTATTCAAAGTTTTACCTCTTGTTTGGCTGTCAGTAATTGTGAAGGACCTATATCATGCAATATCGACTTTTTAACCTTCTTACAGTGCTATTGGTACCTCGTATATGGTTTTTTGATTGATTCCTGCAGTCTTTAGATAGAGAACAGTCTCTAACTAAGCAAGTTATCTAAAGCTAAGCCGTTTGCATTTCCGGGTAGGGGAGCGGGGTCCAAGATATGGGTGATATTTTATAACTATTATGTTATGGGTGTTGCAAATACTTATCAACTAGCCCCTTAGGGTAGACTATGAAACAAAAAAAGGGCATAATATAGGATCTTTAAAGCAGAACTACCGTACTTTTCGGGCTGTACAGCACTCCTGAATAAAAGCCGCGCACACGAAATTTACGGAGAAAATATAAATTATACAATCAACCACAGGTGCCCACGTTGTTATTTACACATCTACTACACGGTAGTAATGCGTATTTTGAACAGGGGGTTTCGCAGTGCACCTGTGATCCGCTGTGCTACGGGACTAATTAGACTAATTTCTCTGTTAATATGAGTTGGATTTTAATAAAACACAGCCTTTTGAAGTTTAACATACAAAGAACACATCTGAGCTGTCCCCTCTGTCCTTGATTACTCGGTGTGAGCTGATTTACCTGTGTCTGTGTCCTCACAGCTGGTTCGATATGCTCCTGAGCTCGTACTTATCGAGTGAGTGTTACTTTGTAATATGAGATATTTACACAAAAATATGTTCCACGGTAGTGATGCAGAAGTTGTCTTTTGATCCGCTGGTCAGGTCTGGCCAAGAAAGTCTAATTTCAGTGAGGCATGTTCTAAACTGCAGACCCGTATATTGCATGTCTGCCCTCTACGTGTGTATTTGCACTTCACCGCGTCTAGATTCACTTCCTCATTAGTCTCATTTCCCCATGAATATGAGTTTGATAGAGTCTGTAGAGAACACGACGTGTCCCCTTGACAGTGACCACCGTCCACTGATGTCTTCTTCTACAGCGTGCCAAACGCTTGCGCTTCCTGCTAGATTGCCCCCCGGTGGCCATTAGCGAGTAAAATCTATAAATTAGATACACTGTTGTAGTGGCCGCAGGGTTCAAAGCGTGCGAAAAAAGTAGCGGCTTAAAGTCCGAAAAGTACTGTAAGTAACTCTGGCGATAGAGCTCCCCCTGCAGGTCCCTTGTGAAAATACACTGTCAGAAAATAGACGCAAAAGCTTTATTTTTTTATAAAAAAAAAATAAAAAATCTGAATAAGACAGTATAATCACTTACAAAAACATTTTACATTACCAAAAAATAAAAATAAAAGCCAGGGTTTCTCAGGAAAGCCTTCAGGTTAATATTGGCAAATGTTGCAAGGCAGGTTTTCCGCACAGAGACAGCAGGGGGCCACGTTGGACACTTAAAACACCCCAAAAATACATATTTAACCATCACAGGGACACACAAAGACGTTCAATAAGGTCAAAATGTTACTTAGTTCTGCTTTAATTTTATTTTCCATCCTTATGTCAAACACATTGCTATTCCTCAAGTTTGTGCCCAGCTTCATAAACTATGTACTTTTAACTTTTCAGTACTTTTCTAAAATGCAGTGGAGTAAAAACTACAGATGCTTGCTTTCAACTGCAGTGAAGGACTGTAAAAGTAAAAAGGATCCACTGTAAATTGACTTAAATACAGATACATAAAGATATTACTTTAGTACAGTACTATTATTTTTGACTTCGTTTGTTCCCACCACTGCTTATTTTCCAGTGTAAGAAGCGCAACATTAACAAACACAGTACCATTCAAATGAGAAGAATGTGTGTTCAAATATGTGTCTATATGTTCACAATGTGTTCTCCATCTAATTTGAGCTGGAATACTTATCTAAATATAGTGTTTTTGTCTTTTTGTGTTATTCATTTGCAAACATTGTGAACTTGCATTAGACAACATTTTTATTACAGAACTGTACTGTATAATAAAGGTGGTACTGAGTTTATAGACTCGGCGATTGCAAAACTAAGAATGTGCTGGAAAAGTGTGGGAACCCTAATTACAAAATTACAAGTAAATGTGACATAAACGGCCAGATAAAAAAGTATAACAACATTACAACACACTACAACATTTAGCTATATATTTTGGACTTGATTGAACTAGAAAATACTTAATAATGCTTCTAAAATAGTCATGATTATTATTATTTTGTTCTTAAAATGTGCTGAATGATCCGTACTATTGATTAACCTATTAATATCGACATCCCCGCCTCCTGTATATTATATTTTGAACACACTCGTTGTTTCTCTGTTGAATGTTTCAATAGATTTTTGTTTACATATGTTAATACTCTCATACATGGATGGCATTGTTACTTGACATACAAAGTAACAATGGATCAGTGGATAAACTACAGGGCAATAATGTTTCAGAGGCCACTCACCTTTATTATGACTATTATTACGACTTCAGACTGACCATTGCCTCTCCAGATAAAGTCATGAACACCAGGGAGTCAAAGGAGAGCTCAGAGTTAATCAGGAAGGACGTTTAGCTTCCACGTAGAGCGAGCTGCCGTCCTGAGGATGAAAATACCTTATCAAAGAGCAGTCAAAGGGGCGAGTCAGTCAAAGTGACAGGCAGGCCATAGCTAATCAAGTGTGAGCTCGGTGTGGCAGCAGAAGACGCAGCAGTTCTTTCTGACAGTGGAGCGTTTTGACAGATATTGACCACTGCAGACTGATAAACCTGCTCTGATTTTGTCACATCAGTTTAACCCTTTATTCTTATGTTTGCATAATTCAGTGGCCTGTTATAGTTGTCAAAAGTATAAAAAATGAGATACTAATCGATTTTAAAACATTTGCCCAAGTATCGATACTATAAAAAAATCACATAAACAGGACAACATTTCTAAATTTGACCTTCCCTGCAGTTTAAAGGGCCTATATCATGCAAAATTGACCTTTCAGAGCTTTTAACCTTCTTACACTGCTATTGGTACCTCGTATACGTGCCCAAAGTGGTTTTTTGATTGATTCCTGCGTCTTTAGCTAGAGAACAGTCTCTATCCTTCTCTTCGGATGAGCAGACGAACGGGGCCTACTCACCAGGTTGAGTGCCGCAGCACGCTTCCCTGTTTCAACCCATCCTCCAGGAAGCACTCTGTACCTGTAACATGTTCAACTATTCCCTTAGGGTAGACTATGAAATGGGTAAAATTGCATAATATAGGATCTTTAAAACTGACCTTCAGCTTCATCAGAACTACTACAGAACCACATAGTAATTACTTTCTGTTGAAAATTACAAACTATTGTAAAAAAAAAAACCAAAAAAAGAAATATATATTTATATTTGTTCATGGTGGTATCAAAATCGGGTATCGAGTCCTATTCCATTGTGTGAAAATTGAGTTTAAGTAGATGTAATGTTAGTATTGTGACAACACCTAGCCTGATGTTTTTTGGGATATATAATATATATATATATTTTTTTTTTTAGCTGTTGAGGGTCGAATAAATCACTTGAATGACTCATTGTTGATACTAACTAAAGTGTTTAATTATTTGCGCATTTAGAAAATGGTCATCTGGGATTCTGTGTGCTTTTGGGTTTGTGTGTCGTGGCATAAAGAAGTTTCAATATTGTATCGGCGATATTGTCTGTAACATTATTCACACTTTGAAATGTGTTATCACGCACCGGTCTGCGCGTCAGTGTGCTCTCGTGGTTGAGTCGTCTTATTACTGGAAGGTTAGCAGTTTGACCCACTCTGGCCTTGTGAATGGGTGAGTGATGGGTGAGTAATGGGTAAGTGATGGGTGAGTGATGGGTGAGTGATGGGTGAGTGAATGGGTGAGTGATGGGTGAACGATGGGTGAGTGATGGGTGAACGATGGGTGAACTTACTTTACACCTCCAAGCAGTGGCTGAATAAAGGTTTACTCTGGAGCATAATGAGAGGCTTGACAAATTGTCTATTTGTGTTTTTCAACCCTTTTGGAGTCAAAACAAATTTTGTTTTGGTTGAAAAGATACCTCGGCATGCAGACCACACTCTAAAATATCACAAAATCAGAACTTTTTTTTTTTTTTTTAAGTAATTCATAATGTGGCGAATAATGTCCTTGCCACGGTCGAGCTCTTTCAATTTGGCAGCAGGTGGTGGGTTTGCGTTCTTTTTTGGTACAAAAGTATGTTCAGGACACTCCGAAAAGACAAATGATTAAATCCATGTTGAGAAATCTGAACATATTTTAAAGGTCTAATTTGTGAACCACAATATAATCCAATCTAATCAACTTTATTTCTTATTGCAGAATTTACAAACAAAAACGTTTCCAAATTTCTGCACATAGTGAAATAAAATCAACTAAACTGCATAATATGAATACATTAATAAAATAGACTAATAGGCATAAATCGCCACAGTGATATAAATTTTTTTTAAAAAAGGATGATAAAGGACCACACAACTCACGCTGTTTTAAAAGCCAGAGAATGAAAATGAGTCTGAAAACGAGATTCCAAACACTCCACTGTGGGGCTGGTCTAATATTAATCCAAGGAAATATTATTCTAATATTTCCTTGGATTAATATATATTCTAATTCTTGTTGAACACAGTCCCATCAGTTTTCCCTGATGTTTAATTCATAACCACCCACCAACAGGAGGCATTATAGCGAGCGTGGCGTTATTCCCTTCATCCGTCAGTGGCCATAATGTATTGGCTGATCCGTGCACAGTTCACAATGACACAGTGACACATCCTGCTGAATATGTCGGTGTAATCCCTCATTTGTCCTGGAGTGTTCCATTGTAGAAAAAGATTTGATTTAGACTTTGTTTTAGAAAAAACTAACACGTTTCGACTCTTATCCAAGAGTCATTCTCAATCTGTGAAACAAGTCTGAGAACTCAGGTTTATATCCTACTCTGTGAAAGACGCTGCTGACAGGGCAGGTAGATAGTGGCCATTGAAACTTTCTCATATGCTGAGATGGGCCATCTACGTCCTATTTGTGACCTGACTTTGGCTCCATCTCCTCATTGAGTACCTGATTAGACATCAGAATGCCTCGGGCGTCTCCAGGGTTTCAGCAAACCATTATAAACAAAGGGAAGTTTGAATCTTAAACCTCCATTACGATTTAAGGAAGGATTCTTCTTTTTTAACAAAGATTGCCTCCTTAACTCCTCTTTCAAACCATCTTTTCTCCCTGCTCAGAATCTCCACCTCACTGTCTTCAATAGAGTGGTTTGTGGCTTTGAGATGAAGATGCACGGCGCTCTGGGGTCCTGAACTCGCATGTCTTCTGTGTTGATAAAGCCTCTTGTGAAGTGGCTGTTTAGTCTCCCCTATGTAACGCTCTTTACAACTTTCTTCACTGCATTGGATAGAATACACTACATGCTCTGTTTTTGTGTAGGCATCTTATCCTTGGGTGAACCAGTTTTTGTCTTAACGTGTTGCCTGGTTTGAAATAAACAATTGACTTCATGTTGTCTAAAAATTCTTTGCAGTTTTTCTGACAGTCGCTACGAGACATAAGGGATAGAGACACCCTTTCTTCTTGGTTTTGTTTCCCTTTTGTCCCTTTTGTCCTGCTTTTTTCTCTCACACTTTTGTTAAGAGCCAACTCGGGTATCCACAGGCTGAGGGAGCATTCCGGCGAGTTTTCCTCTTTCCTCTTGCCCTCTGAGCTGGTGGGCACTGATGAGGCATTTCCAAAAGCCTCTCAAATGTATGAAGCATTATAATAAGAGTGTAACAAGGGATTATTTGCATTGTAGTTCATGCTAAAACTTTAGAGCAAAGGCCTATAAGTTTATTATTTTGTTTATTAATGTTTTCTTTTACTTCTTATTTTACTATCTATCTAACAGAAAAATCAATGTAGAATAGAGTAAGTCTTTATATCTTGAAGTTTGAAAACTACAGTAAGATGCCACTTGGGGCTGCCACCAGAAAAGTTGGAGGCAGACATACAGTCACTACGAGTTATGTAGCTGAGATCCGGAGGGTGGATCTTAACGAAAAGGGGAAAACCTGAATAATTATGACACTATGGGTTGGTACAATTTACGCGTGCCAAATGTAAAGAGGCTATAGGACAAAGTATGGTACGAGTGGGGAGGTCTTGAGTCAATATTTATGAGTCAGGACAAGATATAACGGCGTGTTTTGCTCTGAACCTCGGCTTTTTCCTGCAAAAAAATTGTCCTGGGTCGTTTGTGTTTGTCATCTCACCAATAAAGACTCATTTTGCATTGAAACAGCATCTCAAGTCTGGATTTTGGTTATTCTTCACAAGAGTTTTCTTCTTCAGAACAGTTGTGCTCTGTGTTGTAGTGTTGTGATCACTCCCAGGTTATGCTGTAGTGGGTGGTTAGAGCCAAAGAGCAGGTACTGATCCGTGTATGTGGGTTTCCTATATACTTCTGTCTGGAGCTTCCATCTTCTCCTCTGATAGTGGAACAATCAAGAAAGGCCAAGCAGTTCTCCTTAGCATCTTCCTCTGTAAACCTGATGTGCGGGTCCACTGCATTGATGTGCTCTGAGAAGGCTTCCAGCTCTTGTTTCTTAATTGTCACAAAAGTGTCATCCACGTAACGGTACCAAAGACTTGGAGCAATACCTGAAAAGGAGGTCAGTGCCTTCTTCTCCAAATGCTCCATTTAGAAGTTGGCCACTAGTACAAGTTGGCCACTTCTTGCTGAATAATTGTCACTAACGACAATCCGAATTCTCCCGGCGCGCAGCGTCAACGGTAGCCGTCGGCGATGACGTATCCCGCGGACGTATTCCTCTGCCATGTGTGACCAGCTAAAACACCTGCAGGACAAAACCCAGGGAAAAGCGTTAGCATGTTAACAGCGTGCGCAGACAGTCAGGCCTCTGTGAGAATAATCTGCACTTTGTGAATCCATAAGGCGGATAATGGTGAACAGGGTGTGGCGCTTCATTGAGATTGGAAGATGCAAATATATCCCCAAATAGTAAAAATAAAAGTAAAATAAATCTGTATTACTGATACTATATTGTCCAGTACCGGTAGGCCTGTCATGATATTTACTATATCAACTTCAATAAATCAAAGATTGAACAATATTTTTGTATCTTGTGTAGCTTTTCTTTGCACTAACACCAACAGTTTTGCTTGCTTTTTTGGTAATATATCCAAATTTCAGCTGTAGAGAGTTGAAACATTTACATGAACATCTCATAAATTATACTAAGTGTTCAATTTGGCTTTTTATGTATTATAGTTCATGATTTTGTTTTGTAATTGGGTTATTTTTTAAGTTTTGTTTATTGTGATTTTTTTAAGGTTATGTAGGATGAATCTGAAACCATTCCCAAATTTTTTTTTAAATACACTTGTCCCATCATGTAAGTCTTTTGGGGGAAAAGTGGTGTGCAAATACCTAGATTTTTTTTTTTCAGCTTTTCCCGATGACGATATTTAGACAATATTAGCGCATGCTGATAAAACTGCTAAAATATGTCTGCAAATGTCTTGGTTGAGGTTCATGTGAATGGGACCATAAGATTAACCACAAAAGGACAGAATGTATCACTTTATATAGATTACGCTGGACGTTTCTGTCTCTTTTTGCTGTAATTTTTAATCGTTTTTATTGTAGAAGATGCACTTGATATTCTAATTTTGCATATATCCAAAATTACAATTGCAAGATTATCAATTTTTCGATATATCTCTTGCACTTCTAGTTGGGAAACACTGGTTTAATATATTTTGGTTCAAATATTAGGCTTTGTGTTGTCGTTTTCATTAAGCTGGTTTATTTATTTTGGTGCTGGTTAATTTATTTTACATTTATTATTATAACTGTTTTCAATATATTTCATCATCTTGAATTTGGAAATATGACGCTTTTAATTTGTTTTTGTTTTTTGTGTTAATCTTGTCATACAAACTTTGACCTTGGTTATTCCTGGGTTACATACATTTTACCTGATTTGAGATTAATTATACAGATGATAAAAGATGGAGTAAAGGGCTGCATAAACTTGCTTGAGACTTCTGCGAAACAAACCAAGGTGTAAACAAACCTGAACCTATTTGTTCTTGGTTGCCGTGGTGAGTCAGATGAGCGGTGGGTCTTTAATGCGTGGCCAGATCAAACACTAAGGTGACTGCAGTGTGCCTGTTGTACGCGCACACATTGTACACACACACAGGAGACACAAACATACACAAAATTGCACAGATGATTCTCCATTGCTGCGCTGCACATTTCACTGCCTGCCCTTCTCCTGCCTCCCATTTTGCAGCCTGAATTATTAAGCACCCGCATCGCACAGCTTCATCCTTTTTCTATCCTTTCTGTTCGATGTCTGCTATTTTTTCTGCAGCCAGGCGAAACCGTACCCAGCTAAAGTGTTGACAGAGCGTTGTTTGAGTAATAGCCAGTGCTTCTTCTCATCTTCTCACTAGGCGGGAGATCAATTGTAAATGTGTACAAAGAAGACCAAATGTTAAATCAACATGATTTGTAGTCATAATCCTGGCTAAAGATTGACCGATATGGGTTTTCCCTTGGCCAAGTGTTTGGAATCCAGAGAAACCAATAGGCCAATATTATTAAAGCAACTTTTAATCATTTTCCCCAGATTATGTTTAAAGGGCACATAAAGTTTAACGGGTACATATTATGCTAAATTGATTTTTTTTTTACGCTTTTAACCATGTTAAACAACATTGTTCTCTCATCAAAAGCATTACTGGAGTAACATTTAGCTTAATTCATGCTAGTTTGCGGAATCCTAGTTAGAAAATCCTCTCTCCTCCGACAGTGAAGAACACTCTTTTCAGAATCTCTTCGATAACTGACGTCTCCTCGATAACTGACGTTACTGACGCCTCGTCGATAACTGACGTCTCCTCGATAACTGACGTCTCCTCGATAACTGACGTCTCCTCGATAACTGACGTCACTGACGTCTACTCGATAACTGACGTCTCCTCGATAACTGACGTCTCCTCGATAACTGACGTCTCCTCGATAACTGACGTCTCCTCGATAACTGACGTTTCCTCGATAACTGACGTCTCCTCGATAACTGACGTCTCCTCGATAACTGACGTCTCCTCGATAACTGACGTCTCCTCGATAACTGACGTCTCCTCGATAACTGACGTCACTGACGTTTCCTCGATAACTGACGTATCCTCGATGACTGGTGTATCCTCGATGACTGACGTCTCCTCGATAACTGACGTTTCCTCGATAACTGACGTATCCTCGATGACTGGTGTATCCTCGATAACTGGCGTAGTTTTGAGAAATCTTCTTTGCCTTTTTTAAAATAAAGCTTTATCATTATTTCTCACGCGACAGGTTGGCCAGAACAAAATATCAATCTGCTGAAGATATAAGGCTGATAGCCGATAGCATAACTGCTATCTCTGGTCTTAATTCTCCTCTTGGTTTAATGTTTCAGTCATTCAGTCATGTTAGTTAAAGGGGCAGTAACTGATTTGTTTCATGTAATAAAGTAAAATCTGCAAAATGGGGGCATCCGCATTTAAGTATAGAGCGTTTCATTCACCTCAAAGCAGGAAGTGCGCTGTTAGCATGCTAGTTGTTATTAGCTTCACCGCGACTGCAAAACTCGTTCTGGCCTCTCATTGTGAAAAGCGCATACAAACTTGAGTAATTAGGATGCTAGTAGGAATGCAGTAGGTACATGAGCAATACATTTGGATCGCTCCGAAGAGTTTTAATGAACTAGCTCTTTTTTCATGTTTTTAAGACGGTGAAATTCGAAAGAGATTTGTCACAGTCAAGCACAATATACTATATTCTTTGCTGCTTATGTTACTAGTGGACACTTTTGGTATTGCAGTGTTGAATTGATGTCTTAACTCCTAGTTTATTTGACACCTTTTGTCTTGTGGGTAGTTTACTGTGCAAGTGCTGTTTTTACATTTGACTAAAGCACGTCCTAAATGTGTCTCCAGGCGGGCGTCAATCCGAGCCAGACGAGGCGGAGCTTCTGAGGGTCAGCAAGCGATTGGTCGAGGATGCCATCAATCGGGCGCTGCAGCAGTACAAACAGGAAACACTTCAGAACGGGGGCGGACCCAACGCCACGGCGACGCAGCCTCCAGGGAACGGCGAGGAGACGAAAACGGACACTACAGCTAACTCTACCTCCGACCACAGGAAGTGACATCACCGGAGCGAGGGACAGAGACTTGACGGAGCAGCCGCGCGGAGACACCACGAGCCGCCGACGTGGAACAGGAGCCCCCGTGTGTCGGCCTGGACCAATCACGTGCGCTCAACGTGGCTAAACGATGCTAATACTCGCTCTGAACAGCGCTGGTAAACACAGTGCATGCTAAGTGACACTGACATCTGACAGTAAGATGTTTCCCTCAGTCCTGGTGCACTTTTGTTTGTGCGACTCACTAAGCGCTCCTACGTATAGACTCCCACTAAGGGTTCACTGTGACTTTCTCTCACAAACTGCCCTTGTAGAAAAGAAACTACAGCTGTTTAAACTTTCTAAGACTTTCTTAATATGTTTTCAAGTGTGTGTGATTTATTTTCTGAAGAGGATTTGAAATGAAAAGCAGCTACGACTGTGATTCATTTAAAGCGTGGACTTATGCTGGCTTATTTTTGTTAATTAACTACAACTGGTTGTTTTTTATATCTTTAGGCTTTTACTCTTTAAGCTCACGATAGAGGATTTTAGACATTGCTTGTAGTTTTGCTTTTCCTCTGTGACGACATTAATCCTGACAATCACAAGCGTCACAACCCATTTCACTACAAGTATTTCTCTACAAAAATATTACATGTATAAAATACATTCTGTTTCCATAAGGTTAAGGAGGCTGTCGACACTAAATTAGCAACACTACGAGGTTCCAAGATGGTCCTGCTATGTCGCCAAATCAGTTTGAAATCATTCTTCACATCAGTGGTGG
Source organism: Chaenogobius annularis (assembly GCA_015082035.1). Classification (NCBI taxonomy): domain Eukaryota; kingdom Metazoa; phylum Chordata; class Actinopteri; order Gobiiformes; family Gobiidae; genus Chaenogobius; species Chaenogobius annularis. The sequence goes on along the minus strand of BJKM01000309.1, from coordinate 958,124 downwards.
AAGACAAATCACAGATTTTGAGAACTCTTTTGGCATCAAATTGTGATCTTGATGAGTGATGGGCGATGCCACAGATTTTTTTTTTCGATTTGATACCAAGTAATACTATGGCAAATATCGCGATATTTACTAAAATACATAGAAAACTCAACTATGAACGATTGTACGTTGGCCATAGTTATTTTTTGTGCAGAAAACTAAAATATGAACAATGTTTTACAAAATGTAAACAAAATGTATTAAAACATTTTATTTATTTATTTTATTTTAAGTATCGATATTTGCACAGGGGTAATGATACTTTTCAATACTTCTGTCAGTATGGATATATCGATATTTGGTATCGATCTTTGTTTGCTCAAAACTGTGACTTTGAAATGTAGGAAAGATGTCTCCATAAAAATAGTTGAGTAGAAAGTACAGACTCAAATTACTGAAAAAGTGTCCAAAAGTGTGCTTAAGTAAAGTACAAATACCTACATTTTACTTCAATACTTCTTCGTTACTTCCCACCACTGACAATAGCTAATAAACTATGGATGAACTTGAATAAATTAAATTAAGCATTTTCTTTTCACTGAGTTGATTTAAAAAGCTAGATCTAAGTATTGTAGATGGTGAGGGAGCGTTCCTCTTCACATCATCTTCTTCACATGCTGCGGCGGATGCCAAGCACACAGTTATTCATCTGGGGACGCTCATGTTGCCAAGGTTAATCCGACGCAATAGCCTTGAGTGCTTAATTTTTCAGGGTCTTGCATCCTTGCTCATCCTCCTCTCGTTGTGTGTTTGGCCTCTGCGCGCCGCTAAATGTGACGACAACGTTTTAAATCCATTGAAGAAAGTAGAAAGCTGACTCGTAAAAGCGTATGTTTTTACAAATCAAATGTGAAGGTTTTTTGGTTTTTTTTAGAGAAGAAAAAAAAGCACAATTATGTTTTGGTTTAATAAATGTCCTTTTGATTTCAGTTTTTTCAAAGCAGGTAATTCTAGATGCTGTTGAATCACCTCTGCTCAGAGCGGCCTTCACTCTAAAGTCACTGAAAAGATAGAGGATTTTGTTGCTTTCCAAGAAGTGCTTCAGACTGAGGACATTCAAGTCGTGTCTGTTTGTAAACGAAGCTTTGCGCGAGTGTCGTGAAGCTCACATCGTGTCATTAATTGCCAAAGTTTCAAGTAATCGTTTCCTGAAAAAGTCGGAACACGGTGAAATTTAAAGACCAACTGAATACAGTGGTTTGCAAATCAATAAACTTCACTGGAGTCATAGATTTTGATTACAGTAACACAGTTGTTGGGACAAGGCAACAAAAAGCCAAAATATTTTCAATTGGCAGCATTTATTTTTATATTCTTGGTTGAATTAAATTAGCTCTTGCAGTTAGTGTCATTGTAGAGTTTTTATTGAAACATGTTGCCTTCTCCCAAGATTTTTAAGATATTATTACTCCTATTAAATTCCAAAGCAGTTTTTTTTTTTTTTTTTTTTTTTTTTTTTTTTTTTTATTAAATTGGAATTATACCTAAATGTATTATTTCTTTCCACTTTTTGATTTGCAAACCATTACCTTCTGTTTCAGTTTACATTGTGCACGCTGTCCCAACTTTTATCTAAAAGATGATCATTCAAGAAAGGTTTGTTAGAAATCCATCTTAAGACAGAACTGATCTTGTTTCCTTGACCTGCTTGCGCTCTAGAACAATAGAAACACTAAAACATGTGCTGTGTCTCGCCACAGATTTCAGTCGTATGAGTTTACGTTCCGACATTGCATAACAGGGTGTGATGTTGAAAAAAAGCACTCCCACATTTTGGCTAAACCCCTGTCACATCGTTCTGTCTTAAGGTGGACTTTGATTATTTTGCATTTTGATCTTTCGATATCGTCACCGGATCCTTAATCTCCACCAAATCCCCTTTAATACACACTTTTTGCCGTTTTGTCGTGTCAGTGTGAATGAGGAGTGCGTGTGTGTGTGTGTGTGTGTTGTGTGCGTCTCTAACATGTTTGTTTTTCCATTGGCCCGTGGACTGTATGTATATCCCCGACGGCCGGGTGTGCTGTTTGTACTGTGCTGTACCTCGTTCTGCCAGATTTGAACAATAAAACCGGATATGAGTTTCCAGGTCATTATTCTTATCTGCCTCGTGGAGATGAACTTTGCATATGTCACACAGCACGGATCATTTGAAAGAAGTAAAATGTTTGCACTCTGCTATTCACTCTATACTCAATTTATATTAGTACAGTTTTCCCATTTAAATAATCTGTTCAAATGAATGTAATGTTTTAAGTAAATCGTTATAAAGTCTGTGTTTTTTTTTTTTAGCTTTTCTGGCTGTTTTTGTTAGTTAAACCAACAATTTTATGAAGCAATTACTGTTCTGGTTTTACGGTTTATACATAAAAACAAATTGACTTAACATAAAATATATATTATATGGAAAAAAGTGACAATAAAAATAAAAACAGGGTTCACTTTTCATTTATTTTTAACACAAATATTTATTATGCTTCTTTTTTTCATGATCGTTACTTTATTAGCCTGCTTATAATTTATTACAAGTTATTCTGTTACATTTATTAGACAATTTAATCTGAGTGCTTCTTGTGAGTCGGTAGAGGGGTTTTATAGGTTCATCAAGTTCTTAAACAAGTAAAATTAAAGTATTTTTGCTCATTAGCCGTTTTAATCATCAGTTTACTCCAGCTTGCTCAAGCTTGCACCTTTTATAATGTCCGATATCATGACGTGGTTGAGCTTGAATTCACATGTAAACCGGCTCTTAAACTCACATTGAGGCTCTGGGGGTTAAATAAATGCACACATCATAATGTGAACAGTGTAAGTCGATAGGTGAAAGACATGAGCTGAAACATGCTGAAAGGACCGGACTATTAAATATGCAGATACTTACCCTCCTCCGCAGTGACTTCAATCTCCCCCTGTCACCTGTGTCTCGAGTCGTGACTGCGTAGGTAGACCCTCTGCTTTTATCTTTATCAGGACTGTTGGGACGAGTTGAAAGGCAAGTCCCAAACGCACAGAGGGGATTCGCTGTCCATTGAACTTTTAACTTCATTTGATTATTGCGTTTTAACCCCGCGTTCGCGCCTCCTACATCGATTAGAGCCTGTAATGTAGTGCTAATAAAGTGTTCAGACTGGACGTGATCGGGCTGAACAGATTATTGATGCGAGTAAAACCAACATTCAATTCACAGTTTTCTCATTTGCATTTGCCACTCCCATTTTTGCGGTTAGTGAAAGTATATTTTCCGGCAGAGATGAAGGGTAACTAAAAGGTATACTCAATTAAGAGCAGAGTTACTTCAACATAATCGTATTCACGTAAGAGTAAAAAAGTATTTTGGAACCCACCACTCAAGTAAAAGTAAGAGTCATAGTCTGGACTGTATTTTCTAGTCACAAAAAAAGAGAAAAACTGAATCTTATCGGAAGGAGTGGTGCCAGAAACACAAAACTACTATAGTATAAAATAAAAATAAAATAGACATTACTATGTACACGAGAATTACAGTTAAATTAACAGTTGTAGTAAACAATGTTCATAGGAATTTGGCAAACAGATCATGTCCCAGCATCTTCTGTCCTTTAGACCCTCCTTCTTTGTGAGGAAAAGCTACAGAAACTCCCAAAAAAAGAAGCAACCTCAGGGAGAACCACAGTGAAAGAGAGATCTTTCTCCCACGAACAGGCTGCAGACGGTCCAGGACTGACTGCTTCCATTTGCAGAGAGGCGGTGGAGCTAGAACCACTCTGGAGTAAATGTAACGAGTACTGTCCTCCTCTGCTTTTTGGGATAAATGTTCTTATCTAAAACACATTATTCATGACAAATCTGTAAACATGTTGTACCAATTCAATCTGTTTTATATTGCAACGTTACTATAAATGGTGCTGTCTGAGGACACAGAGAAAATCCCACTCAAAGATTATTTGTTAATATTAGTCTGCAAAGGTTTTCAAAGTGAATTGCTGCTTCAAAATTGTTCCCCTTTGGCTTCTGTGTGTAGTTCAGATGACAGCAAACCTATACAGAGACTGAAGGATTAGAGACCAGGGCACAGTGTCCTTGCAGACGAGGGCAGAGAGGGAAGACGTCGGAGAGTATTTTGTTTGCCAAATAAATCAATAACTTCACAAGCGAAACCAGCTCTAGAAGAGACTCGATCAATGATAATGGCTTGCCTTCTCTCCCCTTGTGTATTTTGGCATCATTTTACTCGTCTCCAGCAGACTATAATGATCTCATCGCTTAAGTAAATGTAATTGTGAGAAGCTATTAGCCCCCTCTTGAACATTCTAACTGGATTACCTGAGATAGAAAGCATGGTGAAATGAATGGGAGACGTTGGAGACAAGGTCAGGAGGTGGATTTCTGCATGTAAACACTGAAGGTCTTTGGCATCGCTGCTCCTCTGAGACAATGGCTGTGTTTTGAGGCCACAGTGAGTGTTTTGTCACGCTTTGGCCCCCTGTAGGTTTAGTAGTGACGTCAGATACGCCTGAAAATCATATTACAATTTTCTTAGAGTCTTAGATGTTGTGACTAATAAACAGCTTTTATTTCAGTTTAGTGTTAAGTGTTTAGTTTTCTATTTTTATTTTTTATTTTTTAGTTAATTGTATTGTGCACTGTCCCTGTCTTATAAAATAAATAAAACAAATGGAATTAAATAGAATTAAATAGAATTAAATAGAGTTAAATAGAATTAAATAGAATTAAATAGAATTAAATTGAATTAAATTGAATTAAATTAAATAAATTAAATAAATTAAATAAATTAAATAAATTAAATAAATTAAATAAATTAAATAAATTAAATAAATTAAATAAATTATCATTTGGTTGAGGTCAAGGCTTTGGGACAAAGAAAACTAATCGGACTGAACTAAACTAAACGCCGCACCTTTGGGGGTCCCAGCTTATTTTTCAGCTTTAAAATGACACGGAACAGAATAACATGGAACACGGACCATGACTCGAGAGAGAAAGCAAAATGGACGACGGCAACAAAAGACATTTAATTCAGCTAAGGCACACATAGTCCAACAAAAACCCACTCTGCACCAAACCAAAGCTTTTCAAGTTAGTCGATTTGCAAATGAAGTCTGAATGTAGTAGGCCTGTATATTTTCAATGACGAACTGACATCAGACATAAATGGAAAGACATATTTCATTTTAATGACCTTTTAACCATGTTCAGTTCTCCCGAAGCAACAAAGGTAACCTGGCAACCACAAACTCTTATCTGGCAACCGAACAAACACGACTGGAATATAAGGCATAAAACCATTTGCTGAATAAGAAAGTGTTTGTACGCTGAAGTGTGCAGAGTGTCCCAGTTCTTTAGACTCTTTCACTTCACCAGTGGCTTCTCTCCGCACTTCCAGCAAGTACATTCCCCACAATGCATTTCATTGTAATGTTTTCAAACGGTGCTTCTGCCTGTCCCAATTCTCCTGTTTACCTCTGCGCCCTTGTGCACTCACACACTTTTCACACTTTCAGAAAATGCACTCTTCAGTCAAGTGTGTAGTGAGTTGTGTGAGTATTAGGACAAGACCAGAGAGAGAACAAAACAATAATAATAATAATAAAAGCACCTACAAAGACAAAAAGAAAAAACTCGCAGCATAAATTGTCCAGTATGGAAGTCCAATTTGGTCCAAAGTCTGTGTTAAATAAGTACATTTTGAAATAGAGTCAGTTTTTGTCATCCATTTGTTTGTTATGGCCTTTTTCCAGGCCACCAGAAGTATATATGGCCTAAAGGTATCCATTTATTATGTCCATGTCAGGAGTTTTGAGACCCAGAAAGATACATAGTTCTGAATCAAGTGCAATGTCAAATACAATCTGCAGTGCTTTGTGTATTTCAGTCCGATATCTGTGAACAGTCACACAGTCCCAAAACACATGATTGAATTAGCAATAACCTGTAACTCATATGTCTAATGTATACGTCTTTTCACGTATACTTGTTTATTTTGTTTTTTCCACTGTAGCCCCTCGAGGCAACTGCTGTTGAGATTTTGGGCGTTTACATAAATAAATTGAATTGAATTGAATACGTCAAATTTCAAACAAATTACATAGTACATCGTTAAGAGCCACTTCCACCAGTTCACTTCCTGAACGTTCTCATATGAAGATCTGCAACATGAAAGTTAAACTAAAAGTGTCCCATAAGTCACAAAGTACATATAACATAATAGATTATAACTATTAAAGAGTGAAATGTGGTGATCTTCATAAAGAATTTGACCTGATTCTTTAGTTTATACATTTCTCAAGTTTCTAGACTTTTCATATGCATATTTTGGTTTGCTCAAAGACTTGAACTCGAAACCTTTAGGCGGAATGTCACTATGAACATGCTGCATACTTTTTACTTTTCAGTCCAGTTCAAAAATGTAATGGAAAGTAAAGATTCCTGCCCCCAGATGTTGTGAAGTAAAAGTAAACTTTATCCACGGTAAGATTTACACTACTATTACTTTTGTACCTCTTTACTTTTCACCACTGGTATATAATTTAGCTAGTCAACAGTTCTTGTAATAAAGAAATACTTCAACAAAATGGCAGATGAAAAAGCGTTGTTTCACACTTGTCATTCCGAAACATTTAAACCCATTTGAATTCATCACAGGTTATTGCATATTTTCTCTGCTAGACCAAACATAAACATTGTGCTTAAACACATTCACACATCAATAGAGAGAGCGCGTTTGGAGTGATAATTTATTCTTGTGACTGCATCCTTCATCTTGTCCTTGAGGAAGAGAGGTGACAACAGGCCTTAAGTCCCAACGTCATTTTCTCACACTCATTAAATATGCAAATGAGAGCGTGAATATTCATGACCAAACTAAGCAATAATCATCTGTTCTTCTGACTATTACATGTGCCAATCACATTTGCATATTTGATTAATGACACAACAGATTGATTCATAGAAGCGGTTACAAACAGTATTTTAAGTGTGATATAAAGTGTAGTATAAAGAGTATCTGATCACATTAAGAAGCAAATATATCTTATTGAGAGGTCTGAATCTGAATGCCAATACTTTGTTTAATGTTTTTATTCAGAAACTATATATTTTGTTTTTTGTCTTTTGTAGCTAGTTTGATTTAGATGAAAGCAAGGTAAATATAAGGTGTCCCTCTGGTTTACCACGCCTGAACCTTGACCTCTAACATCCTCCTTTAGAGAGAAAAACTAGTATTTATGAGTGCTGACATGTCTAGAGAAGTGGCTGTAAACTCAAAACCAAAGCAATGACATTTCAGAGCGAGGTCAACACGATTGCACCATCACAGGCTCGTTTTTCAGTCTCATCCTCTCACCAGACCTGACAGACACTAGATATTGTTTTGAGACAATATTGTCAAGGTAACCCATTTTTTTTCAAGTGTTTTGAGGATAAAGTCTGAACCGATGAGACAGTCCTTGTAAAAGGATGCTGAGGCCCTATTGTACTTGTGCTATTGTAGATTGACAAAGGTCCAACCTAGACACAGGCAGAACTACTTTAAACAGAAAGGGGCTTTTATTGGCTGAGAACATCTAGCCATGACAACACATTATGGTAACAAAAGCTTACTTTCATTTGACATTACAAAACATTCCCTTTTATAAATCAGATCTTTCAAGGGAAATGATATCTAAATTATATAAATGCATTGCTAATCTGCACAACCACTCTGCTAAATATATTAAAAACAAATGGGAGAGAGACGGTAATCTTGTTTTGACGGACAAGGAGTGGGAAAATGTGTGTACGTCCCAGTGGACATCCATGTCTGGAGGGAATTTTGTTGTGTGTTTCACAATTCTTCATAACACCATGTCAAAGTGCTGTTTATTCAGAAGGAAAAGCAAATTGATGGAGAAACTATGGCAGGAGGCAGAGCTTCAATTCTCATTGAAATTGCTCAATGAGAGAACGACAATAAGTATAAGTAATTATTATGATCCCCATGTCTGTATCAGTGATAAATCTGCGTGTAGCCTGCAGTGGTGCCCTTGTTTTATCTGGGTTTCTACCATTGTTTACATGCTTTTCTTATTTTTCAGTTTAGTTTAGTCTATCAGCAGTAAACTAAATGTCAAGCAGAGTTGAAGACTTTCAAATGTGTAACTATAGACTGTGGCTTTTTCGCAATTGAGATGTGTTACTACTTACTGTCTAAATGTCAAATGCTGTGATGTCATCTGCAAAGCCTCTATTGGGCAAACTGTTGGATGAGAACTGTGTGGAAGCAGTACGTTTGTCTTTCAGGGTGACGAGTGAAAGTGCGGGTTGAGCAAACAGTTCAAAATGTAAAACGTGTTCCTCTCTCAGCGTTCAAACTCAGGTACAAGGCCTTTAATAATACCTTGATTGGTCTTTCTGCGCCACCTTATGACATCAGATGGTGGAACGGAGTCTTTTGAGCTCTTGAAAATAAACTGAATGTACGGGATGACTCAAATGCCCGAAAACAAAAGCAAAATAACACAAAAACACAACTCCAGGTATGTTTTTGGATAGTACAGAATGGTTAAGACTTCCAAAATAGTAAATTAACATAATACCGTTCCTTTAATTGAACTGGTATGATGTAATCGCAGCTTATAGTTAAAACTGCTCACAATATACCCATTTGATCCTTTTCTTTTATTTTAGGAACATTCTGTCCTCACTCATAATAATGTGTTTATTTAGTTTCTTCCCACAGGCACAATCTTTTCATTTTTCTATTTTAATCCTTCCATCTGCTTTAGTAAACACATTCTGCAAGTCTTTTTGTATCCGTGTCTCTCAGTAGGTCTATTTCTTTTCCAGATTCATGCCCAGGCGTTATGATCAAATAAAAATAGGAGCAAATTGCCAGTAAGTGTGGGTTGAAAGCTGGTAATTATCACAATAATAAGTTTAAAAAATTCAAGGGCAGCGCGAGCGTTGGGAACAATTACTTGCCAGACCTGTAATATAACACAAACATGACAAGAAGATGAAGGGGCTCGACCCACAGAGCACAGAGAACACTGACACAAAGACGATGAGATGAAATGTAAACATGAGAAAGATGCCGTGTCAATCCCTCTCTTACATACATGAGTAAAGTATGAAATGTCTTGCCCAAGGACCCAACATCATTACACTACGATGGGATTTAAGTACAAACCTGGAACTGGAACGGTTTGCAGCAGCTGCAATGAAAATCAGCTCCTCCGAATCAGAGGCCATGGTTCTCCACCAGAAAAAGGTGTCTTGCCCCCACCAGGGGGGTGTGGAGTCACTGGAGGAAGTGTGTGTGGAGAGGGAAGTTTGGACCTCCCTGCTCAGACTTGGCCCCGGATAAAGCAGAAGACCATGGATGGATGGGTCAAAATTGATCAAAGTGGTACAGTTTACAGATTATGATGTTTAGTCCTGATTTAGGACCTAAAATCCACTTTAAGACCTGCATCTAGTTGAATCCAGGTCAGTATTGTAAACCCAATTACAATATTGTAGTTTGAAATGTTTTCATTGGGCTGCCCGGTGGTCGAGTGGTTAAGGCACAGCACACATATGCCAGGCTCCAAGTGCAGCCGGCCACAGTGTCATTAGTTTGAATCCTGATGGCGACTATTTCCTGCATGTCCTCCCTTCTCTCTCATCCCCCATTTCATGCTACTTTCCTGTCATTAAAGCCTACGGGCAGAAAAAATATTAAATGTTTTCATCACTTATTTGTCCCAACTCTGACTCCTGATGTGAACTTTTTCTCAGCTCATATTGATATCCAATATTTGATGTGTTTAAAAGTGATATTTGCCTTCAAAATATTAACATTTATACCAAACCACAAACAGAAATGAACTTTTCACATATTTATATATATCTACATTTCTTGATCTGAAAAGAAAAGCATATCTTGGACTTTTTCAGACCATATTGTTCAGTGATCCCCGCACATTCATTGCAGAAGAACCTTGAGACGCTGGATTTAAATGTTGTCATTCCTGTGTGTCTTGTTTGGTCTGAGCTGCAGGTGGTTCAGACGTCCAGGGGCAGATAAACGGACACAGGTGCTCCATCGTCACTGTGCAAACACTCAAGTCGTGAGAAAAGAGCTTTAGACTCTTGAACGTGTCACTAAGCACAACAGCACAATGCACTGTTTATCAAATGTTGTCACCTGGTGCATTTTAGCTTTAGTTTGGGCAATTTGTTTGTAATGTTAAAGTATATTCAGCGGGACAATCATTTCAAAGTGATGTGTTTATACGACATTGTGCATTTTAAATCACTTTATTTTCAGATTCATGCATTTTTTTGTCACTGTGATTTACATTTAGTCTGAATACTGTTACTCAGGTGTAAACTTAGACTACGCAATTGCTGCATTTCAGGAGAATAGGTATGTTTTATTTCAGATGTAATGACAGTGATTTCATTGGCATTAAAGGACCATTGTGTGTCTAACTTTGTGCACCGATTTCGCCACTTTCCCTTTCCTCTTTGTTCTGATCCAAGGACACACCGAGGGCCTTGTTGTTGCTAAGATGTGACTATTATTGCTTTTCAAACGGCATCTTTTCCCAGTATATTTCACAACGCAGCAACATCAAATGGCTTCAGATGTAATAAATCATAAAGTAACACAGTTTTCAAGCTTTTGGAGATATTATGTGTCTTCATGTTGTTGTTTGTTTACTTTATTGACTCCGAAATGAATCTTCTGCATTTGTATCTTTCAACCAGGGCCTCTGAGTAACTATATCCAGATGAGCTGTGGGGAAGAAACTGAATACATGTACCAAAAATAGACATTCATAATACTAAGTTTGAGTAAATGTATTCTGGTGCAGTTCCTCTTTCATTCTGTGATCTTCAGAAAACAGTAACTTTTCTAACATCAGATGATTACATTGTGATATTTGATCATGAAATTTAGGTTTCAATCTGCACTGAATTAGAGAGACAAATAGAAAAAACGCAGCTCTTATAGTGAGAGCAAGCGCATTTGTCTCGGCAGTTGGCTGCTTATTTTTAAATTGGCTAGCACAGTGTTATTGTCAGTACTTCTTGTCTGTTCGATCTCTATTTCACTGACTCTAAAATGAGTGAATACTATAAGATCAGGCAGTGAGCAGTGAGTAGTGGTGGATGTTAAAAAAACAGGTCAACACTTCTACTGTTTGTGATCGACTGAGTGTCTGTGTTTGATAATTGAGCAGTTTTAATTGAATACGAGAGTGAAACCCAGAAATAACAACTATCTCTTACATTACAGACAATAAACAGGCTTTTCGGATTCACAGTGAAGTATTTCAGTTTGTGGCCGTGGTACAAGAGACGCCGAGTGTGGAGCGGTGTGCATTGAACACACTAATACAATACCCAGGCCTCAGTACACCTAAAACAGTGGATCCAAAAAGTCTTTCATCATAACTGAGTCTTTCTTACGTTTTTCCACAGCCGTCACTTGGTATTTAACAACAAAAATGAAGGAAAACACAGGTTTATCTGCTCCTGGTTTGTTTGCCACGCCACACATCCTCACATTTCTTTTCATGATACGTTTCACAGTGATCAAACCACTCGCCTCTGGCTGTGTGTGTCTCTCTCTTTCTAACATGCCCAAATTAAAAGTGCAGCGCTGTTGAATAATTGCCAGTGTCAAACCGTTACAAGTTCCAACAGCAGGTCCATTCATCATTTCCCAGGTCAAATGTCTGTTTCTCCTTTGGTCAGACCCCGATGTGTCCACCCAGGCTGCAGACTGATATCGTGTAGGATCAATACAATCTCACTGTGAGGCAGATTGAATCAAGTGGATTTCATTGAGGACTCGGACACATCTGGCAACCCGCAGGCGCTCAGTGGCAGAGAGCAGCAGTGGTCGTTTACCAAAAGTAAAAGTCTGATATTCTGACGGCAGCTTTTATTTAAATGAATATTGGATTTCCATGAAGCGGCTGGAGATAGATCATGCTAAGCAGGTGTTTGAGTGGGCCGTGAGTTGTTGTGATCGTCTTACAATGAGTAGGAACAGCTGTAGCGAGAGACATTTTCCATTTCTGTGCAGGCTGAGTTTTGTCAATAGGAGACGCTTTTTTAGTGGATGGTAACGCACATATGGACTCATACATTATGTAACTGACGGAGATGTTGTTGTTTTAACTGAAATGTTCCACGTAAATGGCATTAAAGAAGACATTTAATGCTTTTTTTTAGTATTAAACTACATACTTAGAAACTTATAAACTAGATACTTAGATTATTGTACATTTATTTCACTGTAAATCTTAATATTGGTCTAAAGCGACTTGATCATAGAAACAGGTGCACTGAAGGGTTTATTTTTTTATATATATATTTCTTTTTTTGAAAACATACAGCAACAAAAAAATACATAAAACAAACTGACCTATGTAAAGAAAAATATGTAATAATAATAATACAAATAAATAAATAAATCAACATAGCAAGTAGCACATTTTCATTGCGGCCTATGTGTTGTTATTGTTGAAAAATGGCTACGGGACATGTTTTTTGACCCCACCTGGCTGATCCAGAGACTGAATGTTTGTTAAATAATCACATGTGAGTACAGAGCAGTGGGCGGAGATAGTGTGTAGGTGAACATGGCAGTGCAGGATTACTCAAACATGCATGAATCAATAGAAATACTACTCTGAGGAAGATGTTTATGATGGAACATTGTTATAAAAGAAAACACCACAAAAGTAACTTTAAAACATGAGAACTGTGCTTTTAACCTATTCAAAGACTCTCTCAGCTTAGATTTGTCCGGATCCAGATTTAAGGCAGTGGTTCCCTTATGTCCCCCTGCATGAACCGGAGACTTGCCAGGCCCCCGAGTCCAAAACTGCAGCCCGACAAATGCATCACATGATAAAATGATGACTAACAATCATTTATTTCAGACAAATAAACAGCAATTGGTGCAGTTAATGTTCCCCTAGTCTTAAAACAAAAGGTCGTATAAGCTTCAAAAAGGCTCCAGACAGAACCCTTTCAGTAAAAGGTTCTTTCAGGTTCTAACAGATAACTGCTGTTCACTGCTGGAAAAGGGGAGTCTGATACAATGTTAATGAGTATTATTCAAACTATATTTATAATAAATGTGAGTCATCAGTTGTATTTACATATGGCAATGTTTCCCCCCAAAGTTGCCTTTGCCAATGCTAATAAAGATTGGCCTAACAGTTACATTCAGATGTAAATGTTAATATTTTCTTTTACAGATTTTCTTGCGTATTTATCCAGATTCACATAAATTTAAACAATATTCAGCTGTGACTTGTGCTTCATGTGAAAGATTGAAATTAAAAGTTTAAATGTTTCTTATTTCAAATGAAAAGTTTAATGTTTAACTGTTTGAAGAGTTCAGAGTCGTCTCCATCACATGTTTCTGTTGAAATGTTTTATATGCTTCATCATTAAGTTTTATAGTACACTCTGAGACTAATGTTTTTATTGTTCTTATCACAGATAAAAGAGAAGATATGTTGATGTCCAATTTAACTGAAGGTGAGAGGCTTCTGTCTCTAAAACGTGTAAACCTTTTCTGTGGGTCACTGATGCATTTGGATTCATCTAACTCTGTGTATGTTTCAGGAGCTCAGAAACTTCAGCCCAGGTATGTATCATAACTATTAGAACTGTGTGTATTCCAGGCTTTAGACTGCACCGGGCTGAACCAGAGAGAATGTGGAGGAAAGTCCAGACTGAACACCTGCTGCTACAGTAACCTGCAAAAACTTGGAACCTTTTAACCTAAGGGTTTTTGATTATTTTTTTCATTTTTTTTCATTTTTTTTTGTTACAAATGGTTCCTTTAAAAAGGGTTCTTTCAGAAGAGAAAGTGTTAAATCAATTTTAAAAAGCCGTAATCCTCTGGTGGTGGATCCATCCAGGCCAAGCTCATTTCATGACAGATTGACCTGCCGCTGGAGAAAGAAAAACTCTTTAAAATAAGACTTTGAAATGAGCAGAAACATCACTGCCTTTTTGTGAAAGTGTTACCATCAAATTGGTCTTTCGCATAAAGAGCATTGCAACATACAAAAAGGCAATTGGGCAAAAGGAAACAAATGAGAACATGGAAATAAATCAATACACAATTTACATGTTTCAAATGTAATGGTGATTTATGATTTATCAAATAGAATGAAGTGTTGTTAAATCTTTGCAGAAAGAAAAGTAATAAAAAAAAAAAAGTTGCACTAGATTTAATGTATAAATGTAACAGTGTTTAAGTAAAATGCATTTCTGTTTAAGAGAGAACACATTAAGAAAACCAAAAAACATGTTTTAAATAACTGATGTCCATATGAAGGATGTTACTGGATGAAGAACGAAAGCCAGGGACAGAAACATGTTCGAATGAAAATTAAAGAGTTGAAAAGAACATTTGCACCTTTACAGAGACATTTTCAATCATGGACTAAGAGGATTTTGGGGACAACTTTTTATTCAGTTGTGAATTAAATACATTCAGCATAATCTAAATCCTTCTTATGTTAATTTGTCTGTGGGTTTTAACAGACATTTCATGAAGCGAAGCAATGAAATCCACAGCACAAATGTCAGAAGCTTCAGCTGCACTTTCCAAAAGAGACAGCAGATTGAAAGGCGGCACAGTGGATCTTCTGCCAGAACAGGAACCAGCAACGACAGCGTTAAATCCAGTTTATTGACAACACAATCTGAACCACGTTTATCGCCGTTAATTGCCCGACAATCATTCATGGACACACACTAAACCATGAAGCTGTAGATTTATGGACCCACATGTGCCTTTAGGACAGCATGTTCCACCCGCCTCAAGCGCACACATTATTGATAACTGTTCAGCGTTGCGCCGGTGGAGAAATGTCACCAGCAAATGGCCTGCGTGCGAGGCTGTGTCATGGTTACCTCTGGACCAGACATGTTTCTCACTGATGTGCGTAACTAAAATGCAAACAGAGCAACCGGAGCGCACTGCAGCCACTTTCAGCAATCGTGAATGATTCATGGTTGATTGGTTCGTGTGATGTTGATGTGTCTAAAGTGGCTTTGATCTGGAATAATGATCTCCGGCACTGGTCGCGGTTCTGTTTGTGCGTTTTGTTTCAACGGGGAAGTTGTTGTGGGATGTGTATTTTGGAGACTTATGAGTGTTTATGCAGAGGCCCAGTGGGATGGACACGTTCAAACACGACTGAGAAAAACCTAAAAAACCTGCAGAGTCTGTTTACACTCACCAAAACAGGCGACAGACACCATGAGGCTGACATAATTGCTGTTTAAAAAAATGCAAATGCAAAAAAGTGAAACAATTATGTATTCATTTTTCAATTTCAAACACAAAAAACACAGAAAGAGAGCAAAAACAAACAAAGACACAAGCACAAGACATCCAGTAAAATAACAGCACATTTTCTCCAGTTTAAAAGTCAATTTTTTACTTAATTAATAATTGTTTCCATTTTTCGAATGTCCGATATAATGTCGGTCCAGTCCTTGGTTCAGCTTGTATTTTTGTGAATCTATTGTGGCGGTACTATATTTGTATAATTTTAGTGAACTTTTTACAGGGGGTTTTGCTGTTAAAAGCACAGAATCATAGTATTTTATTCCTACTGTGATAACATGGGATAATTACCCATTTTTAATTTGATAAATGTTTAGCTTAATCTCAATCCTTCGCGCACTTCATTCTTAGTTTTACATGCTGTGAGGTGCGTTGACACTTTCTCACACGGCGCATCATCACCATTGGAACAAAAATGGGACTAAATCCAGAACTAAACCTGGACTGGACTGTGATTGAAGCAGGCAAACAGGACCACACCAAGTCTACAGGACTCAACTGGGCCCAAACCAGGCCCAAACATGGACTGGACTGTGAATGCACCCTCAGTAGTCCAAGCTTGGATTTGTATCTTTTAAGAAGACTTTTAGGGAACACAACTAAACAAAGAAGAGTTAAATCCCATTATTGAGTTGTATCAACAGACTGTAACAAGAATTGGAACCTATCATGTATATTTTGTCAAAGTTTGTAGAATGTTCAATAATAAAACTTTGCTTCGATTTTTATTGCATACATGTGGGTCTCTCTCGTATATTTATATTTAAAAAAATCTTGAATCTTGAAATTACACTCGGTCAACATTTTAGAGATTGCAGAGAAAATATAGAATAATTTGAAACTGAAAATGAGCTCAATCAATGTCAATGTTATGATGAGACTAGAGGATCCTCATCATGGACAACAGACTCATCATTTTCAACCATCGTGCCGTGGAACGTTAGTGTCCAATTTTGAGTTCACACCTGGATTTAAGTCAAATAAATCACAATTTTTGGAGCTTGTCCTTGGAAAATTCTAATCCAAAAAAGAAAGCAAAACAGTCACTATTGCCAACTTTAAAGAGCCCGACAGCGACAAGGACAATTTTTGGTACATTACACTTTTAAAAGGTGTGATTTGGTCATATTTTAGGTGTGCCGCAGAATCTTTTCAACCTAGAAGAGTGCCGTGACTCAAAAGAGGCAGAAAAACACTGCAGTAGCCTATATTTGCAGCCATAGCTTGCGTTCCATGTATAATTCTGCTTCATAAGGGGTGGATTGTGCCGATGACCAGACCAGTAGTATCACATTAAAAGTGACTCACGACACTGGAGCTGTGTGGACCCTGCACAGTTCTACCTGTGACTCAGCTCGGGGGAGAGAAAAACAGAATAACAACCTCAGTGTGTCAGCGCCGTGTCCAAAAATACAAATACGTAACATTTGAGACATGTATCAGCGTAAAGCAAATGTATTTCTCGTGTGTTAGTTGTCCTTTTTCTCTTTTTCAAGCCTTGGACTCCGCCAGTAAGTGTCCCCGATTTATGAAGAAGAACTGATAATCAAAGGTCCGCCACCTGCGTGTGCCACAGTATTTTTAAAGCTCTAAAAATACCTCGAAAAACACGCATCTGGGGTCTCATTTTTAAAGCGTGCGTGCGTACAAAAATGTTAAGACTTTCCACATTATGTTTGTGAGCTAAAAAATGACAACTTTAAATCCAAATTAGCGGTCCGGTACAAAAATTCAGAACTTTGCACATCAGGGTTTTCAGAGACGAGGAAGTAGACGATCGGTGGCCAAAGAGATGAGAAGTGAGCAAGTTTGTGGAAGTTTGTTGTAAAAATTCCATGTAAAGTTAAATAAATTATTATTTATCTAAAGTGCACGCGACGGGTTCTTGTGTTTTTCTAATTTGGTGGGACAGTGTCTGTGTTATACGTGCATCATAGTTTTACATTAGTCAAGTTGCAGGTTGTGAAGAAAAGGTAGGAAAAGAAAAGACGATAATGACGGGAGGTGGAGCTGAGTTCCATCAAAGAGCGACAATCCGCCAAAAATACTAGAACAGCTTACACGCAACTGACTTATGTTTCTGACCGTTTAAACAGACATGTAACTAAACTAAGATGTTATCAGGTATTATTAGTTAATAATTTGTCATTTATGTTGATGTTTGTTTACAATGTGGTTGCTCGGTAACAGCTGTGGCGTTACCTGTGTCACATCTACTGCTCATGTCCAACTAGGAAGGACAAGTATAAACGTCTGCAAACTTGTCAAACTGGAGGAAAAAAGTTTGTATGTTGTTTTGTAAAATCTTAAACACAATTAAGTTCACTCCATTTTTGTGTGGTCCGACCTGTCATATATGCACTTTAATTTAATCTTACTGTTAATGCAAATTGTAACCTTATATTCTCTCCTTTATCAGTGACGTTGGACCATCTGGATGCACTTCAGGGGAAGGTCAAAGTAAAACTGCTTATATGCATGATATATTCCTGAGTATGCATCAGAGCAGGTACTGTGCACCTAGAGGTTGAGCGAGGACGTCATTGTCACCTCTTCATTGAACAGAATTGACTCGGTGCATTGAATATTCGGTTTGATAACATTCGACTTTTTGAGTGCGCCGTGGAGCGACAAGTAGCCTCTGCTAACGTTTGGTGTGATTGAATCATTTGGAGACCCGCTGCTGGCAATCACAGCACAAGGGGCCCTCGGCTGAACGAAGGATTTGTATGAAAATGGTGGATTTGCCTTCACACCACTTTGTTTATTTCAAATACAAACGGATTATGGCACGGGGCTCTGTGGAAATAATGCCATGTATGAGATGTATTGCAAACAGCAGCTGCTTTGAGTCAGGAAGTGCGGAGCAAAGTCAATATTATTTACTTAACAGTCACTTAAAAGTTAGTGGGTATAGGAAAACGTACTTCCAGGAACTCACATTGTTTAACCTCATTTAAATACTGGGCACAAACAGGGCCCGTCTGTCCACATTTTACTCTCCCGCCAAAGAAAGCTATAACTAAAATACATCTTAAATCAACCCACCCAAATACAGCCGCCTGAAACCGGGCCTGGTCATAAACAAACAAAATGTACTCACAGAATATATGCACATACTTCACATTTGTTATTTTGTCTTAAACAAAGCCCACTTTAGTCCTAATGTAAACTTTGGTCCCGTTCTAGTCCAAGTTTGGTTAGTTAGTAGTAAACCTTTCCGTGCCAGTATATTGAATAAAAACAATCACACTTACCTTTGCGTTAGAGAGCACTTCTCACATCTACAGACAGCTCATGTGGTAAATATGGCAGAGCAACAAATCTGCTGCTCCTTTCTCCTTGTCCTTCTCATTATTGTGTCGTTGATGATGCTTAATTGCTTCCTCTGGCCTCGTTATCACTGGCTTTCTGCTTTTCTGCCTCGGATTCATTTCAGACAAGAACAAGTCATTTCCACCTGTCATTCGTTTGTTCCTCTGGTGCATTAGGAGATTCTGGATGTAACTGGGTGATGGGCTGAGCTGAATGAGACGAGGTCGCGCGCAAACATCCCCTGGTTTGGTTGCCATGGAGACGCTGGCTGCAGTAAAGCGAGCGTTTGGGGTTTAGCTCTTGGCTCTCTGACACTTCCTATTTGGCAGTAATTGAACGTGATGGACTTTTTGAATGCGCATATGTCGCTTTCTGTGCTGCCGGTGGAAGTTTCTCACGCCTGATTACGCCACAGAGGACTAAGAAGTGGCTTTGGAGGGGGGATTTTTCAAGCAGCAGTTAGCCTTTTCTTGTACTAATGACAAAGTTGCAGAAACAAGCGCATGAAAATATTGAAACAACCTAAAAAAGGGATTTGAGTAGACTGTGAGGTAAAGACCTAGTGCTCCAACCAGGGCTGTAACACTGGATGTTCTATAGTAAAAGGGATACATCATGTTGAAGATATTTGTTTTTATTGCAAAAACCTTCGTGTTGAATCGGCCCAAATGACCAAAAGCTGTCCTTTTTTACTGTAAAAAATTGGAAAAAATTGTCTAAATAAAGGTGGTGGCTTATCAAACTACGTCAAATGCAACATTTTGATTGATTCATTCAATTGTCACGCGTCTGTGGCCCTCAGAATGTGGCCCTCAGAATGTGGCCCTGGGTGAACAACATTCGGACAGCTCATGGTGTAAAACATTGGTATTGGTAAAGAATCCAAATCCCCCCCTAATTCTTCTCTCATGGATGGATTTTTATTGTTGGCCGATCTTGCAGTGCTACGACGGAGTATGAAACAATAAAATAAAATAAATAAAAACATGGCTTACTTTCTTTACCCATCACTTTTTTCCAACTTTAACATCCAACACAATTAAACAAGCTTTTCTATTTTTTCTGCTGTTATATTCATCTTCTCCCTTCACCCAGCTCCATGTTCCCTTTTATTAATCGCCTCTTTGGCCAAGGCCTTCTATTTGTCAGTGTCAGCTCCTTGTGCCTTCAATGTGCCTTCAATCTTTGCATAAACATAAACCAAACAGGCTTTTAATTTGTTAACAAAAAGTGTTCATTTTTACTCCTTCAAGAACTGAACTCGGCTCCAAACCACATAATAAGTTTAGAGGATTGTCTGTAGACCTCTCGATCAAAAGGACCCAAGCTGATCAATGATAATTTGAAACAACTGGATCTTGATTCGATTCAAATTTGATCAACTCCTCAGCAGCCCTAACTGATACAAGTTGGTCTGGATTTGTTCTCCCCAGAAGATGTGTGTCCTTTTCTCACCTCTGGTTTTCGATTTCATTATCTCTCCATGTTTTTTGACCCTCTGGAAATCAAACAAATATTGACTGGGATAATTATCACAGAAAAGATGACTAACTTGAGAAACTAGCCTCAAACACGTTCATATTTGAGAAGAGCCTTTGTTCCCATTCCTTTTTAAACTTTCCATTTTTAAAAACTGCTTTCATAATGACGCCAGGTTTAAAACAGTGACTGAGGCTCATTTTCCACCACAATGTCAATCAAATAGCATTTTTCCATTTTTCTAAACCCCTCTGGAAACTCAAATCGACTCATTTCTCTGAGAGCAGAAAAACACCTACGGCAGCAGGCTTCGACACTGCAGAAAATCCAATCGACCCAATCCGTGCGCCGACATCATACCATAAAACACACCCTTGCCACGGCCAAATCTGTGGAGCTTTGTGCTTGACGAGCCTTGACCTACATCGCAGCCATGAGTCACAAACACACATTACACAGCAGCGACGGAGCCACGATCACGCCACGGTTGACCTGCTGTACGTGAAACTTTAATGAGGGCGAATAATGGCATCAGAATTTCACGAGTCGTAATTTCCCACAGGGACCAGCTGTCGGCGAAAGATGAAGAGGAAGTGACCTAAACGCGATCGAGGGACGTGTAATGCGTGTCGATGGGGGCGCACAGGTGAGAGGTCGCGATAACTGATCCAACCACATGTTACTTTATTAAGCAAATGTCAGATGTGTTGCACTGGCACAGCATTTGTTTCATTCAGATGGTTTAGATTTTTGCTGTTAAAAATACATAGGAAAACCTGTGTTCTTGCTGTAAGTGAGCTTGCTTCTCCACAGATCTCACCTGTAACTTGGCCTGGTAATGTCACCTGATCATCTCCATGGAGATAGAGACTTTTAACGCCAGACGTGAACGTTTCAGGGGACAAGCAGGTGGCAGACCCTCCCCCAGAAATGTTACACAGTGCACCTTTAAACAAGGTGTGACACATTGTGGAGTTGGTCAGACTTTTCCAATCAAATAATTAACATTTATTTTTATCAAAGGGAGATTTTTTGTATTATTGTTTGTACTTGGATAGGCCGTTACACAAGTTAGGTTCACTTTTTCTGACACCATATTTACTTGTATTGCAAACGTCAGATTCTTAATGCACTGCACGTCCATCGTGTTGCCCAGTAGTAGTTTCTCTGAGGTACAACGTTGTGTACTTCTACTTGAGTAAGAGTATTTTAAAGTAACGCTACTCTTACTTGAGTACACATGGCTACTCTACCCACCTCTGGACACAATAGCAGTCGCAGTGGTGGGAGCGAGGGGATCGAACCGTCAACTGTCCGGTTATACGACTACTCCTGAGGCTGGAAATCCTGTTTGAAATTTAGATCTAAAATGGGCAAAACTGCACGTATTTCTCGGGGTAAATTGAGGAAATTCAGGGTGGTAGAGATGATCGACCGTCTCCTCCTTTACCTTTGATCTGGCCAGGTAAAAAAATCTAAATATGAATATTATATTGACATTAAAACCACAATTTAGTTCATATGTGGCTTTTCGGGTGGCTCGTTTATGGCACTAAATATTTGCATTTATTCAAGACACCCACTACACATGTTTTTATGATCTTCATTTTTCCCTGTTTTTCTGGCTAAAAATGATCTTGAAAAAGCAAAGCAACAACATCTCCATGGAGACGAGCAGGAAAAATGACATAGAGCACCTTTGACACGTTTGGCATTTGACGTCATTTCTATAATAACGTCGAATATCTAAATAGTTTTGGCCACAAATAACTATAACATTTCTGTCTGGGCGGGTTCCTTTGAAACATAAACTTAAATTACTCTGTGTTTATATTGGGCCACAAATGTTCCTCTCGAACGCTCCCGGAGGCATCTCTTCAATTACAATTTGATTTAGGGACTCAACAGATTCACAGCGCTCAAAGGGATTTACAGTCTTCCAGAGGATTGGTTTCTTGGCCAAACGTGGCACTAGTCCCAGATCTGACTCAGCCAGTTGAAAGTGCTCTGGGCTCAACTCCCAATTATAACAGCTATGAGTTTAGATGCTTTAGTGATAGGGTTCTGACTTCACAGGGGAGTTATTAAGCTCCAAGAGGAAAATGACTCCCTCTAGTGGCTACACTGCACTGCTGTCGTTTTAGAACAGAACAACTGAAGTGTGAGGCAAAAACTGTCATTTTGAGAGAACCGTTCACTCATTTTTAATCATAAAAGATCAAAGAAAAATATATTAAGAAGAAAGGTTTAAATTTGATATTGATTTGATATCCATCCTGAATCAAAAACATGGTGTAATTGAAATTAAATACAATATTCGTCTTGCCCCACTGTTGGAGATTGTTGAGATTTTTTACACTATTACTACGGAATCCCCCCCCCCCCCCACACCCCCCCCCCCCCCTCCCCCCCCCCCCCCCCCCCCCCCCCCCCCCCCCCCCAACCCCCCCCCCCCCCCCCCCCCCCCCCCCCCCTCCCCCCCCCCCCCCCCCCCCCCCCCCCCCCCCCCCCCCCCCCCCCCCCCCCCCCCCCCCCTCCCCCCCCCCCCCCCCCCCCCCCCCCCCCCCCCCCCCCCCCCCGCCCCCCCCCCCCCCCCCCTCCTCCCCCCCCCCCCCCCCCCCCCCCCCCCCCCCCCCCCCCTCCTCCCCCCCTCCCCCCCCCCCCCCCCCCTCCCCCCCCCCCCCCCCCCCCCCCCCCCCCCCCCCCCCCCCCCCCCCCCCCCCCCCCCCCCCCCCCCCCCCCCCTCCCCCCCCCCCCCCCCCCCCCTCCCCCCCCCCCCCCCCCCCCCCCCCCCCCCCCCCTCCCCCCCCCCTCCTTATTTCAATCAGTGTTTTTTACTATTATGTTGTTTAGTTAATTTGTATTGCAACACACACACACACACACACACACGTGTAAAACTATCTGGACTCCTGAATATTAATAAATATAGAAAGGGATATGAGTTGTCATTATTTAAGGAAAATCACCACAGGAATCGAAAGAACCGGGAAGAGAGGAGACGAGGATTCCGGGTGACCTCCTCTGGAGAACAAAGGCTCCAACAAGATGATGGTGAAATCTTGGACTGAAACAGCATTTCGGCTCATCACACTTCCAGCCAGAAAACAAAGCCTTAATGTTCTAATTTGAATGTTTTTTGAAAGTTTTGGCTGCAAAATCGTCATGCTTTACACTTTAAACTGAAACCTCTTAATATGTTGGCAGTTTTGGTACAAATACAATTAACACGGTCAAAATATACATACTTAAAGGGGACATATTAAGCAGAATTGACTTTCACAAGCTTTTATCCCGGTTATAACGGTGTTCCCTCATTTGCTTTCTCAGAGTTTCATTTTGATTGATTCAAGCATGTGTATTGTCCCGCATTCGAGGCATGAGTGCACTGAAAATGTCTGTTTTCACCTACCCCCTATCTACGCCCAAAGCTCTGTACGATTATTAAAAAGATTCACACTCCAGGTCAAAAACATCGAGTTAAAAAAGGTCATTTTTAAACCGTAAAAAAATTACAATCTGCTGCTTGTTACGGTGAAATGCCGGTATGAGGAGGCGGGGCTTATCAGTTTAACAGGAAGTCGATGGACCTGTTCATATTATTAGGCTGTTTTAGGTCATTATTACAGTTTACGATGAACACATGTAAAATAAAGTTATAAATTCGTACAAAAAAGCATAATAAAAGCATATTTAAAGAATAAAAAAGAAGAATCCATGATCTTTTTTAATTAAGTACACTAAAAAACATTACTGTAAACAAAAGTATAAAAACTTGATAATACAAAGGAAGTCTTCTTGTTTGAGTCCTACAGTCTCAGAATATTTCCATGACATTAGTAGTACAGGTCGCTTACGTTTCAGTCCCACCGTCTCCGGCGTCCTACATGGCGGCATGTGCGTGCTGTGAGGCGGGCGACGGGGACCCGGTGGTGGGGGTGGAGGTGAGTGCGGAGGGGGCGGGCTGACTCGGAGCGGCCGAGGAGGAGGAGGAGGAGGTGGGGACGGGTGTGGTGGAGGGCGCGGGAGGGGCAGAGCTGGGGGGCACGGGGGCGGCGGAGGCGGAGGCAGCAGCCGAGGCCGAGGGTTCCACTTTACTGCTGTGCGTGATGAAGCGCAGACGCAGTTTCATGGCCGGCCGGAGCGTCATGATGATCTGATCCACCTGGACAGATAAGAAAAGAGGAATATTAGTGCACGGTGAGCGGGTGGACGTTTCCTCCTCTTCTAGAAGCGCCCGTGCAGTGAAAATAGCCTGTATTTGCACTTTTCCTCTTCACTGTGTGGGATTATGTGGGCGCTTGCAGTAGTATGAAAACATGTCCAGGAGAGAAGACATTCAGTGGACACAATATTGATTGAAAATGCCCACAAAACTTGTAGAAAGAAGTTATGTTGTTGTAGAACTGCAACTAACGACGAGTCTAAGCGGAGTTTTTTTTTTGCATTGAAACTTTCAAAATTTGATCAAGCTTTAATCGGAATTTCAGAGATTATGGATTATTTTAGCGCACCGGGATGGAAAGATAATCAAGGGCAGAAGCATTTTACTGGACAGACAAAGCTTGAGATCGACGAGAGAAGTGGATTTCTTTAACTACACTGGACTAGAAGTGAGTCAAGGCGCTCACTAATGAAGCGACAAATGTACATCTGCATTGATTTGGATTTAACCATCATCTCATAACAATTCAAAATCTTTAATAAGATTCTGAATTGTATTAATCATTGATCTGTTAAGCGAGAGCGAGAGAAGATGCCTTTTAAAAACAGCGTTGCTTAATCAATTAATAATATAATGATTTTTGGGTATTCATTAACTGACTTGAGTGTATTAGTCTCCTGTCATGTACAAAAACTTCCCATTAGTCAAAGTGCACCATGTTTTAACCATTTCATCAAGATCACATCATGGTAATTGTCCACATCAGTTAAAGTTTTATGTTCAGGCTTTTATAATAAAGTGTATTTCGCAAACATCTGCAGTGACACGCTTTGATGACATTAGAAGGTGGAAAGTGACACACAAACTAAACTCTTTAAAAGCACAACTGGACAATCAGATTTGTTTTTAAGACGCTTCAAGATAAACTCCAAAAGCTCGTTGCCATTAATTGCAGCAGATTCTTCCGCCGTAAAGACGTCCTCTACAAAAGTAGTCACGTGCTGCAGGAGCGCTATTGTACATGGAGACTTTTTAAATACACTTTTAACCAAATTAAGCTTCAAATATGGCAAATGATGGAGAATATCTAAGAATAAAGTGTATTATTGATGTAATTCAGAAATTTTTAAATCTTTTTTGCCATTTTGATATAATAATGACGCCGTCTTTGTATGTGTTTTAGAGTTTGTTTAGTCCAAATAACGATTACGATTATTTTTCTTATAGTTGACTAGTCTTGTATTCAAACTCATACTTTCCATGAGGGCTGCACAAGATATCACAATCAAATCGAAATTGCGACTTGAGTTGGCGCATTTATCAAATCAAAAGGATTCATTATTTACATAATACGATATCCACTGCAAAGAACAAAAGATCCTGTCTCTTTATTACCGGTAGTTTATCAGTTCATATTTCAGTCCTTCTCTAAAAATGTGTAATGATCCTGGAGTTGTTGACAATGTGCTTTCGTTAACATAAATCGCAAATCTAAATCGCAATAGCAATAAGTTAAAGTGTGCAGGACCTTTGCTGTAAATGTTGTAGGAAAACTCTGGCAAACTCTCTCTCTTTCGACACGACATTTCAGTTCCTCTGACCTTCCTCAGTCATGACAGTGATGTATTTGAGGAAGGTCAGAAACGCCGTGTCAATAAAAGTACCGGTAAATGAAGAGTGAGGAAGAGAGGTTTTTTGCCAAAACAATACGTACAGTACATCTATTAATTAAACTGTTCAGTTTGGAATCATTCAAAAGAAGCATCTTATAGTAATCAATGACTATAAAGCCATTTGTTATTTTATATAACTGACAGAATTAATGAATTACTATGTCAAGATAGAATGACGACTGGTTTAAACATTTCAGTGTCTGGATTAACTACTAATGATGTTCAGCCTAAAATACCATGAATAAAAAAACAAACAAACATGAATATTGAAGAAGTGTTTGCATTATCTGTCTGATTAGAAGATAAACACAAGTTGATGAAAAATAAGACTCTTTTGTAATTAAATGAAGGTTAGTTTTGTCAGACTCACTTGTTCCTTCACGCTGTCTCCCGTGTACATGTATTTAATGTGATACAGGAAGTCGCAGATGGGGTCCATGTAGCTGAGGTGCTGGCAGTGTTGGTCCACAGCCTGAAGCATCTCGTAAAAGGCCACTCCGATCTGACACACAATCAAGACGAAGAGGCGTGTTGATGTGAGCAAAACGACGACTGCGTCTGACTGTGGGTGACATGGTTTACCTCCAGCATGCAGCGTGTCCTCTCCTGCTGGAAGCGCTGCAGAAACGGCCCCACCAAATGGTACACGTAGAGCAGCTGGAACTCAGTCTGAACGATAGGCTTCAGAGTCTTGGACAGGAACCTGAACAGTATTCATGAGCTTTATCAGTTGGGCTTCATGACCTGAAAATACTACGAATAATGTATGCTTCTGTTTTAGGAAGTTTCTGATTCACATTTTGAATATAACTACAGTGAACAATATAGCTACGCTTATTAGTTTATGCCACAAAAAGTCATTTATTTTGAGGCTTTTAGTTCATTGTTAAAGTGCCTCTGACAGGTTGGACAACTCATTGAACTAAAATGCAGTTAAGACAAATATATTTTAAATTGATCCCAGAATAACAAATCATTCAGGTTTATAATTTTACTTCCTGTTTGTGATTGATGACATCACACTAGGAAATTACACAGCAACCACTGGGCCTTAACTAATTTAACGTCACCATTTTTTACTTTATTTGACAAATTAAATATATATGAGAGCAGCTTTGTTTTGTTGAAATAATGTTTAGAGGGTCAAAAAAGTTTCTTTTGTGTAAATTATGAATAAAGTTTAGATGGAATGATTTACAGATTTTTCCACTTTTCTCTGCAAATAGTTACTTTATTGGTGTAAAACTATAATTTATATTTACATTTAAGAACAAATACACCAAATAAAGTCAAAATTTGAAAATCATAAAGACCTGTCATATGCACTTTAAGCTTGTTTGTTAGGGTGCATCCACACTTGCACACACCTCTGCACCGGCATCACTGGAACTAGATCGGAAACTAAACCCAGACTACACCAGAACTAAGCCAGGACTAGAACAGGGCTAAACCAAACCTTCATCACTACTGAGCTCCAAACTCAACCAAACCAGGTCAAGAGTGAACACAACACACCACGACTTGAGAAACATAGACCAAAAAAGGTAAACCAGTAACTCTTTTCTTAACAGAGTTCATTTTTAGAATTGGGACATAATAAAAATATATATATGATTGCAATGTTTTATATGCAATGTTAGAATACTGAGGACCGGTATAAAACCTATAGTAAAAGCAGTTCATAAAAAGACACATTTCCGATGGACTGTTATAATATCGTCTTTTGTTATTGTGGTAACTAAAACATGTACCAAGATTAATTTAGTCAACATTGCCCACCCTTAGCCTTAGTGAGCTGCGGTACATACTTGGGTATCAGAGACAACTGTCCAATAGACGAGTGGTGCCATACAGCGTGTGCCAAGGCCAGCACATAACTGCAGTTCATCTCGCTGTAGCTCTGGTGACAAGCTGTGAAGTCTAGCAGGGCGAAGGGATAGCCCGCCCACGCCGTCTCTGAAGTCAGCACGGGCGAGCTAATTACAGACACGATCCGGTCGTGCAGAACAATCCAGTAAGGCTCCTAAGGGACAAATCATGTAATGAGCAAATGAACCGTCTTCAAGGGCGTCATTAGTCGAAGTGTCCAAGTTTGTCTCACAGGCAGCGCCGTGATAACGAGGCCAATGGCGTTCATCCAGGCTGTGATGTTCTCCCTGGGCACAGAAGGTTGACTGCAATAAGAAAACATTAACCGCCATCATTTCTTTATATTCAAAGTATGGTCATGTGTGTGGAGTGCACTTTTGGCAGAAGCAAAATAGAACATAACAAAGAAATGTATGACAGGAACTGAGCCGACTGTCAAGGACTGGACTGAGATCATTTTGGACATTTATCTAAAAAAAAAAAAAACCTTTTACTTTGAATTTAAACATAGACACATTTGACAGACATCGAGACAGATGGATTGATACATTGGGGGACATTTGCAGGACTGACATTTTATTTCCCATTTCCTTTTGATTTCACCTTTTCTTTTTTGTGCTTTGTTTGGTTTTTCTAATAATATAAAAAGAAAACCCATTTACACAAGCAGATAGCAAACTCTCCAGAAAAGCTACATATTGCACCACTTTAATACGAGTCTGTTAGTACTGTAGTTTAAATGTATCATGGGCAGTGTAAAATACATGTTCCAGAAAATATGACTTGCACATTCACTAAACCAAAACTGGGACAAAACCCAAAACTAAAACATGGACTAAAACAGGATTAAAACCAAGACTGCAGCACGAAAAACAAATGGGCTCAATTTCGGACCAAATTACGACAAGCGTGAACCTTAAACTACCATCCCGTTCATGAAGCTCACCTTTTAAGTGTGACGTTGAGCAGAGCGTTGCCCACGTCTTTCCCGGGCACGGCCAGAGCCATCAGCTCCACACAGGTGACGTGCAGCGCGTGGGCCGCAGGGTTCGGGAACTCATTGAACCTCCAGTCACAGTTTGGAAAGGGTCCGGGTGATTTCCCCGCCATTGGTGCAGAGAAGTTAAAGATTTCAAAAGGGAGAATAAAAGCTGACGTTTTATCGGTACAGGGTTTAACATTACTGATTGTTTTGCCTTTAACG
Source organism: Chaenogobius annularis (assembly GCA_015082035.1). Taxonomy (NCBI): domain Eukaryota; kingdom Metazoa; phylum Chordata; class Actinopteri; order Gobiiformes; family Gobiidae; genus Chaenogobius; species Chaenogobius annularis. The sequence goes on along the minus strand of BJKM01000309.1, from coordinate 929,025 downwards.
GCCCAATAAAGAACAGCTATTCCATTAAGTGGATTTAAGAGCTTAAAATGCAATAACAACAAGGCAAATTAAGGATATTGTCGACCAAACGTCCAATGAGTTTGCAGTAGTAAGTGTCGTCTGGGATCCACACATTGTCTTCTCTGGGGTTCATGCCAAACTTCAAGTAGGTCTCACTTAAGCACCAACCAGGGGTGCGATTGTCCTGTTATCGAAAACAAACAATGCAATATTAAATGATGTGGTGTACACGAGCAGGGGAATGACAATGATTCTCTGTGGGGAATGTTTTCCTTAATGGTTTTCCTCATACCTTCAGTGAAGACATGATTGCGTGAACCAGTTTCCTCTTCAGGTTTGTCCGGTCTCGCAGATGTCGCTCATAGTAATGAAGGGTGTTGTACAGGTAAGTGACAGGACGATCTGAACAAACACATGACTCACAGTTGTTTCATCTTCTGCTTGTTGCGGTTAAAGGTGCACTGTGTAACTTTGATTGTGGAGGATCGACCACAACTACTTGAAAATCATGCATTCTTATTGTGAGCAGTGGTGCCATTTGATGTCTCCATGGAGACAGAAAAGGGAAATGCCATACTGTGGAACAGGGCTGCAACGATTAATCAACTAACCGTGACTAGTCGACAAAAAAATACACGTAAATAATTGTATTTGTGTTTTATAATTGCAATAGTTTTCTGGACTATAAAGTCTCTAAAACAACAGCAAGAAGACCTGAAAAAAATTTATGAGAACATGAATAAACTATATCCAATTTCATCAATAATTCTCTTTATTCAAAACTGTGCTCCTTCTAGCAGCCAACATTTCAACCTTTATTTGATTGATAATTTATTCAAAAAGTGGCAATGTACAAAATAAATCATGTTTGACCAGTCGACGACTAAAATAATCATTGCAGCCAAAGCAATAAAATCTCCAAGGAGACGTAAGCTGGCTGACCATTTCCCAGAAAAGCATCTTTGAAGTCTGCCCTATATAGACTTTTATCTCACCGTGAAACTTGTACAAGCCTCCCAGATGATCCAGCAGTGTTTCCAGAGATTTAGAAACGGGAAGAAGCTCCAGGAAGCGGTGGATGACGATGTCAAAAACAGGCAGGAAGCGCAGACACACATTTCCAAAGTAGATTGGGAGATACTGAGGCTGCAGCTGCATCGGGGGGTTCACCTGTTCAGCAAGCCCCTCAAAGTACAACTTCTCTGGGTATTTCTGTAGAAAACACAAGAAATCTAAATCAACATACTGCACAGTTACACATAAGAAAGCATTAGTGTGTTCTTTTAAATGATCAGGACGCACGTAGGTGTATATCTGTTTAAATTCTTAATCTCAAACATTGAGATTGAGAAAGATAATGGGAGTTCCTTTAGTGCCCATTATTTGCTGAATTTAGAGTAAATTTTCTCAAAATGTTTGTCCTCTTTTGTGTTAATCCTTGTTTAGAACTGTTATAACAATAGTGCAGTCCCGCTTTAGCCCTAATTTTACCCTAGAAAAGCCCTGTTTTTAGACCTGGTTTAGACCTGGTGGTACCCAGGACAGATATTTTCTTACAGTACTTGAGAACTGTAATAGACGTTTTAAACTCCTCCTTGTTGTGTCAGCGTGGATCTTTCTGTCACAGCTCATATAATAAACAGAGTCAGACCTTGTGGTAGCTCATGTGCTTGGTGTGCCAGTCGCTCTGCAGCCAGTGCTCCGGAGCGTTCTCCTTGACGAAGTCGTTCACTCGGTTCCTGAAGTCGTTCGGCTTCAGCAGGAGCAGCTGAATGATGAAGTAGCAGACCTGGGCTTCATTTCCTTCATGGCTTCGCATCGCCTGCAGACACAGACAAATGAAACGTCAACCAGACCGTGACATATATGGAGCAGAATTGCAATGAAATGATGGAAAATCTCAGATGTGGCCTAGTTAGACACAATAACTGAGAGTTCAAACACTCTTATTTTGATCTTAATATTTATTGCATGCTTCCATTACCTGCACTCATTTAGACTACTACTTTAGCATTTGAGTGTTTGATCTGTGCACCTCATGCTCGATTTACGATGTGGTTAGAAAAAGCATCACTGGGATTATCACTCTTAAAGGACACATGTTAAGCAGTATTTGTATTGTTATAAGCTCCATCTATTGGCTGCAGAGGGATTTTTACAAGGGAGCTAAACAAACCTAGCTTTCCTCAGACATGCTAATGCAGGTACGCAGTTGTAATGAACGTGATTTGACAAAGCTAAATTGTTAGTAAATTGTTTTTTCTAAAACAGAGTCCAGATGACTACAACTGAATCTTTTTCTACAATGGAACACTCCTGGACGAATGAGGGATTACACCGACACAAAGCTAAATGTTACTCCAGGTATGTTTTTGATGAGGGAACAATGTTAGAACACGGTTAAAAGTTACACAAGTCAATTTTGCATACCGTAATATGTCTTTATAAGAGATGGCATAACGTGGTTTTCGTTGTCACTGCTGATAGTATTATTTTTTGTAGTGTTTCAAAATGCGTTGACGTGACAGGCCTGGACGTTACGAAAGTGCGTATTTACCAAACAGAGAATGAGTCTATCCAGCGTGACGATGTTGTACTTCCACACCATGTCGTTGAGGATTTCTATGCACTTGTTCAGCTGCTGTCCGCCGGCCGACGTGGAGAACTCGTACACCAGGAAGTCGGCGAAAGTACGCACGTGAGCGACCAGGGCACGTGCTCCGATGCGCTCCAGAACTCTGAAGAGGAGAGGAACAAGCAGCCGTCAGCCAAAACACAGCACGACATCACCACAGCACGACATCACAACATCAGATGTTGAAGCTCGTCGTTGCTTCAAGATACTGTACAGCCACAAAACAACATGAATTAATGACGGGTCAGTGACGTAAGGCTATTTTTTGGGACCAGGATATTAGGTATACATCACATTAATTAGAATTTTGTACAAAAAGCCATAATATTTTTCCTTTTTTGTTTGACTTTCACGTTCTGGTACAGCGCCGATTTACATAATACGGTTCAATATCTTATCAATGAATCAAGGCATTGAAAATTATCATTAAATGAAACTTGGAAATGCTCATATATATGCAACTGTTTATGCAAATGTCAGAGACGGAGGAAATTGCCTTTCTCTTTTCTTTTTTTATACCTGGATAGCGGGGGATTGTGTTCTCTTTTTGGTGATTCCTTATCGGTATTATTTTTGCTGCTCTTTTAGTTTTTCCAATTGAGCTGTGATTCTTAACATTCAATTTAGTTCATTCTTTATTTCTTTTCTTCAGAACTCATTGTCAAAAGGAGTGAGAAAAAAAAAAAAAATAAAAAAAAACATTAAATTGTGCATGACGTTGAATCATGCATCTTAGTGTATAAAATTCACAATCTAATAAATACTTGGATCACAAAACAAGCTAATGAAAATATAAACGTGTTGACATATGCTTGTGTTTAACATAGAAGACATATTTTGTTAATTGTCCTAAAAGAGTGCCTTGACAGACCTGAAGCCGATTTGGTTTATGTGGTCCGTCTCCAGCAGCATCTTCCACAGCAAACAGAGAAAGAGCGGAGGAGATCCTTGCATCGAGAAGTGTGTTATGATGTCGTTCTCATTGGCCATGGACTTCCACTTCCTGTACTCCTCCTCGACGTTCTTCTTCAGGTTGAAACGAGACTCCTGCGGCACGTTGTTCTGTTCGAAGAAAGCCTGAAAGGAACCCGGGTCAATTGGGCTTCGGAGACTGAAAGAACAGCTTAAGTTTAAGTTGTGGTAGTGTCTTTGTTTTACCTGTAGTGGAGCAGGGAAGCAGGACAGAGTATGAGAGGCCCAGTTGTGAGGAGTGAAGTCCATTATGGTTTTGAGAATGTCTTTACACCAGGTTCCATGAATGGAATCAGACCCTGTGAAAAAATCTATCAAACACAAGAAGTTTACCTTAAGAAAAATATAAACAAGTATTACATCCATTTAAAATGTAACAAACATAAACACTTCCCATTCAACTACCGGCATATAAACGTTACACCCATTTCCATTGGCTTGAACAGTGGATTCAGCCATATTGTTGTGGCCCTAATATAGAAGTTATTGGTTATTACCAGTGACATGAGTAGCCCTGGCCAGCGTGAGGATGAGGGCTCGGTTCAGCTCCTCGGACTCGGCAGACAGGACCGTTTTTGGGTCATTGAGGAAGCGTGTAAACTGGGGCTGCACCTCCGAGCTGCCCAGAGCGGTGATCAACCTCAAGGCTGTGCTCTCGACACTGTGCAAAAAATAACATATGGTCCTGTATGAACGAGGCTATTCCCATCAGTCTAAAGTGTCATTAATAATTCAGTGTTATTATGGGCATTACCATAGATGCAGCTGGTTCTGGTTGGTTTGTGGTACAGCTGCCAGACTGTGGAGGTGGCTCAGCAGCTGGACTCTGTAGTGAGGCTGGATGTGGTGCATTCTGTAGCTGAACATCTCCAGTAACGTGTGAAGGATGCCCCAGGCGTGAGACTTGAATACATTAGGAAGTAACTGGCCTGCACAGACAGAGTTCAATTACATGCTTCATGCCCCAAGTACATTTAGACAAACTAGTGTATAGTAAAACATCAGAAATTACCATTTAAATCTGTTTATTTGCCATTTTAAAGATTTGTGATGACTAGATTTGTGCACTATATTGTTTTACCCGAACCCTAACCCTAACTTTTAGGGATGAACAGACAGGTAATCTGCAGAGACAAAGTAATAGCCAAAACACTAAATAGCAATGTAGTAAAAAATGTTTTTTTTGTGAAAAAGTAGAACTAGTAGGCTCAAAGAAAGTCCCTAACTTCTGCCGTTTGTGTCCACGGAAGATTTGGACCTGTGATTTCACACTTAAGAATCCCATATGTCACATATCACGATATCTTGTTTTATTGCTATGGCAACGATCTTAGTTTACATTCTGGAACCCATGGATGAAACGAATGACATGCCTGGTATCTGTACTTGTACTCGGTATCGGCATGTACAGGAAAGGAAGTACACATATTGGCTGTGGAAAAAGCGATATCAATGCATCCTGACTAACTTTTCATTTGGACATAGTCGCAGCTCGTTAAATAGTTCAAAACAGTATTTCAAGCAAACTCACTGATGAATCCTTTGATGCCCAGAGACTCGATCTCCATATAAACCAACAGTCTGCTGTACGTCTCGACCAGAGCCGGGGCCAGGGCCACACTGGACTTCGCCTGGGCCAGTTTGATCACTCTCGTTGCAATGCTGTGAATCAAACTGAAGAAAAAGACAAACGTGTTCAGTCCCAAACTTGAAAACAGAACACAGATGTGGTTTCTGTTCATCTTGTGTACCTCATCTTTGCGTGAACCGTGAGTGAATCCAGCAGGTGCATGGGCAGTGGCGTGACAGATCCAGACGCCATGCACTTTGTTCCAGGCAGGTTGATCCCCATAGCAGCATTTCCATAGATCGTCTCCACCAGAACCCCCATCGGCAGCGTGAAGCACTCAGAGTTAGTGCTGTAGGCGTTACACAGCAGCGCTATCTTGTAGTCCGACATGCCCAGGGATTTGTTACGGAGAGACTGCTGCAGGAACCTAGGAAAGGTGAGAATTTATATTTTAAGGCTAAAATATATCTGTGATTGTTGGTGCATCTAAACATGTAGACGCAGCTTAAAATACAACACAATATCTGACGCAATCAGTCATGTCGTTACACAATTCCTACACATTTTGGTGTAAATAAGCTAAATTTGTTGCCACATTAACACTGTATATTCTATTCTTTCATGCACTTGAGCATGAACTATTGCCACTACGGTACGAACAAATTACTTGCAGGGTTGGACAATATTGACAAAGATGAAACATGTACCGGTATGAATGTATATATTTTTTGAGGATCCCGATAACGATAGTCAGATGATATTGTCCAATCCAACTAAAATGTGTTAAAACATGTCTTTAAAGTATTTAGCTGAGGTTTAATTTTCAGACAAATGTGAAATTTCAATCAACATATTGACATAATTTTTACTCCTAATCAGCTCTTTTTGGAGCATTTTTCACTATAAACGATCTACTTTATATAAAAATGTTGTATACCTTCAAAATAAAATTCACAATATTATCTAAATTTAGATATGTCACCCACCACTGATCAACTGTGTGCTTTTTTTATGTCAAATACCAAGACGCATATCACAATTTTGTCACACTTGCCCATCATTTCTGCTTCCAACACACACATTTGTTATCAAAAGAGATAATTAACCGCTGCTCGAGACACATACTCGTGGTGAAGTTTGAGCGAGTGTGGGATGGGAATCTGTTGTTTGGAGTTGTCGCTCTGAGCCTTCTTATTCAGATGGATCCAAATGCAGGTCATTGCAAAGGCATGTGTCGACTGAGGCTTGTTGATGTCCGGAACAGGGATGCACTAAAACAAAAAGATATTGTAACACATTTACCCTCCTGGCGAACAGAAGTAATGTTTATTGGATGCTGCTTACCTCTTTTTCGGGGTACAACAGATCAAACAGCTTCATGACAGGTAAAAAGTCGGCCAAGGCGTTTTTCTGGATGCTGCCGGAGATAAACTGCAGCAGCACCCACATGAGATGATCTCTCCCTTTGATGAGACCTCGGCCTGCAAGCTACAGACACATCACAGCTCAAATCAGAACCGTTTACAAACGTTTACAGCAAAGTCCATAGAATGTAGAATTTAAAAACAATAATTTGCAAATCAGCATATTTAAATAACCGAGGAGCTATTTTAACGAAACAACGGAAATGTATTGAATGTCTATGTTAACAATGTGATGTCCCATGTACCAATAACGCAAGCTAAAATCTTGTGCAAACAGTATCTTGTTGTATGTTGTATGTAACTGTCTCAGTGCAAATATTTTTTTAACGTTTCACTGGTGGGCAAGCCGCTTTTGACTTTTCATTTCCTTGACTGTTGAGCCTGCTAAAACTAAAATGCACCTAACATTTGTGTACCAACGTTTGATAATTGAGTTTATACATGTCTGTGCCTTATTGCAGTTTTCCGCTCAACTTACCTTCTGATGTAATGACAGCACCATATGAGGGAAGCTCGCGAACTGAAACAGCACAAAGAAGATGAGCTGGGACGAGAGGTGTTGCCATAGCAGCTGACTGGTCCCTCCGATGTCCGCGTCAAAGTGTTCCTCTGTTTCTGAGCGCTCCATGGCGTACACCACCAGGTCGACCAGCTGCTCCTCCAGCACAGGACAGCGCTGCTTGTGCTGGAGACAAGGGAAGTGTTATGGGGCAAAGAAATATATAGACAGGACAGACACAAAAGTGTAAGAAATACACAGGAAAATTCAAAATCGAATGTTTTAACAAATACATTTCTACAATATCTTAAACCTGTGCTGGAAGTATTTAGCAATTATTAAGTAAATATGATACAGCCCAACTTTGATTCTGGGTTCTATAATCTGTACTTTAACTTTAAATGCCATAAATTGCGAAACAACCCAGCAAACAAATGAGCCACCAAATTAGTTAGTAAAACTACAGCACAGAAACGCACAGTTACAAAGCTCACACATGCAGGGTTGAGTGACAGAGTGAACAGTTGGGGGCTTTAGGGGCAATCATGCTTTCAAAAAGTGGGTTGTGAGAGAAATAGAGGAGAAAAGACAGAGATAGTTATAGAAAATAGCAAAGATATGAAATGTTGTAACTAGAAAGCAGGCCCAAAGGATTCCTCTTTGTAGTAACTGAATGTTTTCATTACTTTGTCCCAGTCTAGCCACAGCTGAGGGACATATTTGCAATAAAGTCTTCATCGCAGCAAAATGCACCATGGGCTAAATTGACAATTTGGCAAACACGTGTACCGGTAACTGCATCAATATTTAAACAGGCTCCTTGTGGCCTCTTTTTCAATGCGCAACACCAACAGATCATTACACAAAACAAGTCATGGTTCACTCATCCAGTCACAAAACCAGTAAGAGACATCTTCCAACCTGGGCAAAATACACACACTGTTATTAATCTCACAGGAGCATCAAGTATATATTTCCATATTTACAAAACCGTGTTTAAATAAGAGGAAAAATGGAGACAGAAACATAAAACAACATTGGAGAACACATCGGATTTCTATGAAGGCAGTCAAAACAGGAAACAGAATACAAAACAGCTCTATAGTTTGTGTTGTTTTATCAAGCTTTAACATCATATACTGTATAACATACACAAACTATGGCAGTGGCTTTTACTCCTCAGTGTAGTTTTGCCCAGGTTTGCACCACAAACAGCCTCAAGTGGAGACCAGAGGACCGGCCGACAGGCACAGACTACATCCATCCACACATGCAGCGCAGCAAAGCTTGATGTGTCACCAGCAGGGTGTCGAAAAGTCTCCACAAAACAAACTCTTAGTGTAAATTGTGAATAGAGATAACATTAGCCGTATGCAGATTTAAAATGACTTTTTCATAATACTGTAGTATCTGTGAGTCAACAAATGCATCTACCAAAGAGTGTGATTGTGGAGTGAATGTTGTTAAAGTACTATAGTCTAGACACGTTTTATGATTTATGATTTGTCTGTTGTGTAAATACGTTTATTTCTTGCTTGGAAAATGTTAAATACTTCCTGGTTTTGTCTTTAAATATTTCCCTTCTGTGACCACATTAAGCTCTGTGCTATTTTTTTATTTCTTTTTTCAAGGACTCCATTTGCTGATTGATTTCTCATGTTATTAACTTGCCAGACAACAAAAACAAAGCATCCAATGGGCTGGTTAGTTGGCAGGTCATGTGACCAGAAAGAGGAACAATGACAACATACCTGGGCAATGTTCAGAGTCTAGAGAACGCATTGTAGTGAGACCGACACAACGAACAACCAGAGGAGAGGAAGGGTAGAAGAAAATAGAGGAAAAATGCAAGACAGAACAGAGAGGGAGAAAAGAGACAGAAAGAAAGCAGTGACTAGGGAGATAGGCAGTACACTGTTCAGCATCACTTCAGACAACTTTTATAAAATATCAATGCATATTTTAGTTCTGTTAATGGCAATTTACTTGTTTTCAATAACAGTTGCTGTGCTGAAGTGAAATGGCATGAACTGAACAGAGTAAACTAACACCAGTGCATCATGGGTCAAGCTCACAGCATTGGCTTCATTTACAGATAATCACAAGTGGAGAATATGGGGGAATAGTGGAAATTGAAATGGTATCTTTCTATAAAATTAAATAAATATCAAACCGAGAAGTAGGAAAGTGAAGGTTCATACATGACAATGTGGGGCCTGGGAGGATATAGAAAAATAACTAAATCAATAATGGTGTTAATTACCTGTTTATTGAGACCTAACATGTTGCAGACCATCTCCCTTGAATAAGGCTGCTCTAAGACGTATCGGAGCAAACCTGTCTGTGGCTCAAACAAGTCCTGGAGATAGTGACATATAAAATATATTTATAATTTATTTCTGTACATTTGTACATGGATTATTACCAAGTATTTTATGAAAGAGAGTTACTTTGCACAGTACCTTGTCATATGGCAGCATTCCTCTCAGAGGAAAGCGCAGAGTTGTGGTGTCCAACTTCCAGGAGTTACAGATGGCTCCACTGTTATTTACAACAGGCAACAAGTTGCAGCGACCTGGAAAAAAGACCCATCTTTTAGTTTATTAATAAAGCATGAACATGCTCTTTGAATACAAATCCTAAAACCATTTGATCACTTTCAATTACAGTATAATAAAAAATGTATAAACCTTACCACAAATTGAGTTGATTCTTGCTGTAGGTCTAAAACTATCCACAAAGTCTGATATTAGACTGCCCAGAAGCTGAGCAAAATAAACAAGTGTGTAAATAACATGAAATTCATACACAGTGGGAAAATGAACTAGAAAGAAACACTTACCCAGTGTGACAACTGTCCTTCTGGATACAGTTTTCTAATTTCGGTTATGGCAAAATAAGCAGGCAACAGGCACGCGTTTCTATCCAAAATGTACTCCACCACCTGCAATACAAAAAAAAAAAAAAAGATGAATGGTAAAGATAATTGTCAGGGGAAATTTTATGTGTAACAATTACCTCTCTTGCCGCCAGCAACTGCTGCACGATAGCTGAGCTCACAGTGGTAGGAATAGTTTGGATTTTATCCAAAACAGCTTTCAATAGGTCCCGAACACCCTGAGCCAAAGACAAATCATCAGTCTGACAGTCACGAATTAAGACTAAAATGTCAGTTTTATAAATTATATTATTAGTTATTTGATATACTGTATGCATGCATATATGTATCATGTCAACTTTCAAGTAAGATAAAAACATCTGGTACCTTATAGTCCACTCCACCAATGATCTTCCGGATCAATTTGAAGGTCAACGCCCACAACTGCGTCCTCTCCCACTCCAAAGTGTCAGAGCTTATAAGGGCGACACAAACCATTCTGGACAAAATCAGAGAAACAACAGTAAAAATACAACAAATTAAAATAATATATCATTATTATGGTCTCATCGATGAACTTGTGTTTACCTTGGTGGTAACAAACTGGTCTCCACTGCCATGGCCAGGCAGTCGTAGAGGAAGGCAATTCTTTTGGGACTGTGCTGGCTGTGGATGAACCTCACAACCCACTGCACACACTGTTCGTGTGATTCCTGTACATGTGTACAATATACAATATTTAATATAGACAATAGTTTACTTCATAAAGATGTTGTCTCACCTGTGGTAAAGTACCCCAGTAATGTTGAAAGGCACCGAGACAACTGATTAGTTTGGTCCTCTCATCCTCTGGTGTGTCCATTAACATACTACGATAGAGAATGCAGTTAATAAGGCTGACCATAATAATGATCTGTGTTCACTTTTGTCTTACCCAGCAAAGGCTTCTTCTATCATCTCAGTTTTCTGCAAAAAGAATGGCAACATATTTACTTCGCTCGCTGCAACAACATAATATATCGTTAAGGTTTAGTATGTTACGGCATTGATTAACTTAAACAGCCTAAACTATACGCAATCAAAACCTTTGCATTGTAAATACTTATCGTTTCAATGAGTGATCATAATTGCGTCTTGCATGTTAGCTTTAAAACATCAACATCTAATAAATGCATTTATACCACAACATCTTCAAAAATGGTCTGAAGCTGTGTTTCCATCGAGAGTGCCATGTTTTCCGGTGTAGATTAATCAAATGTTTAATACGGCAAAACAAATATTTTAGGCATTTTCTTCATCGGCGCTTCATTGCTAACTGCTAGCTTTGACGCGCCGGAAGTGTATAAGAATGAGTGTCCCCGCAAAAACAATCCGTGTGGAAAATGTAGCACAACATGTTGTTCCTGATTTTCTTTTAATTATTCTATATCTATTCTATTCTATTCTATTCTATTCTATTCTATTCTATTATATTATATTATATTAATTAATATTAATACGAGATTATGTGATTTTGATTTTTTTTAAACGATTTATGATGAAAGTGGATTCTAGATTAAAACGACACAAATATCAGTTTGTTCAATTTAAATAATTATGAACAGCCATATTTATTTTTATGACTTAAGTTTTGAAGGACGGGCATATGGTGATGTGGTGGGCATCTTTCCAACTGTAGCCTTAGGGAGGATGGAAAATCAAACTTGGCAACACTTGCACACAGTGTTATGTGCAAAAACAAGTGAGGTTACATTCCTCACTGAACCTGCGTGATTTGACCGGTACCTTTACCTGTGAACGCCCACCACACGCACTCTTCCGCCCGCCCCTCCGGCACCTGTCACTGCGCTGCGCTTCACCACAGAGACGCGCACAACACCGGAGCTTTATGACGGACTTTCACACAAAAACATGAGCGCTTCTGACAGACATGTGGACCAGTCTGTTTCTTGTGCTGGTTTCATGCACAGGTAAGGCTGAGTCATGTCTAAATATTTCTAAAGAAAGACAACTTTTTTTCAGATTTATAGCAAAAATTGCAAATTGCAAAGTCATGCCATTTAGCCCTGCGTTTCTCTAACTGTGGTAGTAGTTCTATTGAGTTTGAGAGGGTCTATTGGTTGTATTTATAGACAGATTTAATGTTTATGTCCTCCTTTGGGTTAATAATTGTTTGGAACTACCTTCAGTCATTTAGTCATTCTTAGACTATGTTTACAGTTTAGTCTCATTTTAGACCAATGTTTTGCCCTAATTTAGACTTTATATAGTTCAGGTTTTGATCTGGTGGTGCTTGAAATGGAAAATATTCCCTTATGTAGTGCTTGGTGTGGAAAATATTAACGTACGTTCTGGTATGTTTTGCTACACATTTTTAGACAACGTTTCAATTTTCACGTTTGTTTGCCTAAATTATGTGCTGAAAAACAACCTGATTTGATCAATGCCTTATCAAGTGCTACCAGATTCATTCAACATTGTAAACCACACTGTAATCATTGTTCAAACAGAAAGGTTTTGAGTCAGCGTCCATATCGCCATCTGTTATTGATTAACCTTACTTTTTATAGTTGGAGTGTGTGAAACTGGAGAATAAATACTGCAATAGCGACTGATTCTATTGTTGACCTAAGTAGGTTATTTACAAGGGTAGAATATAGATAATAGCAGTGATCTTAAACTAACCTAATTTGTATATTCTATATATTATTATTTTTTCATTGAGTCATAGATTGCTATATTTATCATTATTATTCCATCCTGTTAACTATGATGTTATGTTAAGTATGTTATTCTTGTCATTTGTGAGTAAAAGAAGGCTCACATTGAGTCTGTGTTATACCACTAAACTTGCCTAAATGTTATATTCATTGAGTGAGCTAATTTAAACACGCTTTAATTTGTTCATTTCTTTTCCAGCCGTCCTCTCCTCGCCCCCAAACCCCATCAATGTCATCTTCGCTTCTGAAAATTTTAGAAATATCCTGCTGTGGTCTCCAGGTCATGGCACCCCAGCTGACACCAAGTACAGCGTACGTTATGCAATGTAAGTACAAAAATAACCTGGCACTTTCGTTTTGTAGCAGGCTTCGTATTAAATGAATAGTATAAAATAATTTTACTGTCTGTAAACCTGTAGTATCTTAAAGATTATGTAACAACTCCCATGTTAGTTGACAAAGAATGGGAAGAGTATCAGAACAACCAGTAGAAGAGAAACTTAATCTGGCTTTGTGGTTTGAGGCGGAACAAAAGTTTGTATTTAGGTTGTGTAACTCAATTTTGGTTTGTTTTCTCTTTTGGGAGCAGTTACGGGGACCGTTCAGGTCTGGAGAAGCGGGTTCACTGGAGGCCTGTGTTGCATTGTACCGAGATCTCAAGGCCCTGGTGCGACCTGAGCATGGAGACCTCTGACCTGGAGCACGGATACTACGCCAGAGTTCGCGCTGTGAGCAGAAAAGGCCACTCCAAATGGGTGGAGACGTTCACGAGATTCGACCCTATAATTGACAGTAAGTTATGCAGTTTTTATAGTATTGCATTCTCAAGCAAATATATTACTTTTATTTAATTAATTTTTTTAAAGTAATGGTTTATTTTGGTTATTAAGTGTTTAAACAGAGCGACACGCAGGATTTTACTTCACAGATGTTACTACATCATTACCTTCAGACAATATTTATAAATATTATGTTTGTAGTCGACATGTTATTGAAAATATTTCATGTGAGGAAAGTTGTTTTCTTACTGCGTGCAAGCTAGGATAAGTATAATTTGCTGGCGTCAATAAAATAAACAGTGATGTAGATAGGGGTGGGCAACTGGCACAAATGAATATCTTACAATTTTTTTGGATCGTCCCGATAACGATATTGAAACAACAATATTTTGTTAATCCGACAGAAGTGTTAAAACATGTTTTAAACGTATTCATTGAGGTTTACACAAAAGTGCTGAAATATCCTTAAACCCTAAATATCACATAACTTTTTTTTCTTTTTAAAAAATAATCTGCTATTTTTGTAGCATTTTTGACCACAATTGATGAACTCAATATAAAAATTTAGCATCTTCAAAACAACATTCATGATATTATCTAAATTTCAATATATTGCCCCCCTCTAGATCCCATAAAGAGAAGAAAATCCCTCAAATTTAATCTATTTATGACCGCACCCTCTCCTCCAACGCACCAGTTCTGCTCCACCTCTAGATATGATATATATCGATGTAAAATACTCATTGTCAACACTTCTCCCGCATTATTCTGCAGCTGAGTTTGGCCCGCCGCATGTTTCTGTGGAAGTTGATGACAAATGTGCCGTCATCAAACTGAAAGGACCAATGAGATTCCTCCCTCGCAACGACACAACACAAGTTTCCATGGCAACTCTATACCGCCACATGACCTATGACCTCTCTATCAAAAACACTCGCAGTGGGATGATTGTGAGTACAGCCCTCATACTGTATTTGTCCTGATTTTGTCACAACTATACAAACTCAGGACAAACTTAGGAACTCAGTCAGGATTATTTGGTTCATCCAAAAAAGGGATTTATGTATTTATTTATTTAATCAGGTAGAAAACCCTTTTTATTATTCATAATCGTACTGACAAAAAAATTATAATTGTGACCATTTTAGAAGCAAAAGTAAGTTTTATTTTCTGGCTATATATGTATAACTATATATTATACATGTATTACTAACTTATTAATTTGACTTTATCATTCAGAAACTTTAATTTGATAAAGCCGGTCGCAGAGGAATTGGGATCTATTAGTATTTTACTATTGTTTGCTGTCAATGATCGTGAATAATCGAATGATCGTGCTGTTTCTCCTCGTGACATCACTAATACATACTCTTTTTATTTGTCTAAACAGCGTCAATTCACAGTGACCGGTGAACAGTTCAAGTATCCCTTCTTGGATCATGGAACCGAATACTGTTTCTCTGCCAACACTAAAATAGAGGACAGGCCTTTTCCCTCCAAACATCACGCTTCTGTCTGGCACTGCATCGCCGCGCCTGAAGGTAACAGCCGAAAGGTTTCTCTGTGTGGGAGGAGGGGAGGGTTTTATGTTCCGTGCTGAAATACTTTGAAGGAATGACACCAAACAGGATATAAAAATGAAAGTAAGATTGAACTTCCTTGAATGTGTGACAGACATTTGGCATTTGTGTTCACTGTTGTTTCGAGGTAAATATTAATATTAATAAATGGCATTAAACTTTATTTAATTATGATTAATCCAAAAATAGTAAGTAAAAGTAAAGTTATTGCATGAAAGTATTGAAACTATTACTAAATGAGACAGCAACTAAAACAATTGTGGCTTATACTACTTTTTCTTTTCTGTCTTTTCGTTTCACATTTTGGTTGCAAGTGAGTTTATTTTATGAGTATTGCCCGTCACAGAGGCAGAATGATGCTTTAACAGTCCCCCGCTGTCGTTACGTCATGGTAAATAGTAACTCATTGTCATGTTTCTTTGCAGTTCCACTCATCGACCGACTGGAGAAAATGGTCATTATCAGTACAACAGTTCCAGTGTTGTTGCTGTGTTTGCTTGGGGCAGGCGGCTACGTCCTGCACAAATATTTGTCGGGAAAAGACCAGAAGAGCCCTTACATCCTGGTGAGAAAAACAAAAATAAAGTGTTCATTACAACACTGTTTATCTGTTAAACATAAAGAAACGTGCACCTTACTAAATTAATTAGAGGTGGGCAATATATATCGAAATTTAGATAATATACTTTTTGAAGATAAGCTAAATTTGAACATTGAGTACATTGTTTATAGAGAATAATGCGATCATGCGACAGAAAAGAGCTTATTATTATTTTTATTTTTTTAATAGTAATGTGGTTAATTTTCAAATAACAGATGAATATTTCTGCATTTTGTGATTCCTTTGACAGACATTTTACATTTGAATGATAATTAAACCTCAACTAATACATTTAAAAGCATGTTTTAACACATTTCTGTTGGATTGACATAATATCTCCTGACCATCGACACTCATTTTTGTCAATATCGCCCACCCCTTTTTTGTCAGAATCGACCCGCTTTCCTCCCTCCGCCTTGGCAGGCAACACCTGAGAGTTTCAACATGATTGTCACAGTGACTACAGACGACCTGCCGCTGAACAAGTTGTATCCCAAGTTGTCAAATACACCAATACCAAATCAATGGGAAGGTTACAAGAAAAAGGAGTGGCAGATTGAAGCCGCATCTTCCGGGACCACTTACGCCTCGCAAAGCTCCTCCCTACAAACGTCGTCGGCATCAGCAGCGGATCCAGTGTCACTGAATAACTCTGGAGAAAATCAGCAGGGTTTAAGAAGAGCGAGTGAGAGTTCCAATGTAATCAGTTCTCCGAGTTATGCTTCTCAAACTGCCCAACCTGCAGAACCGACTCACCAAGTAGACAACTTGCCGGACGACTACGGTTTTGTAGGAGAGGCTGGCGAGGGGGACGCAGCGGATCTGTGTTCTCAAGAGCAAGACGACGAAGACACAGGTTTTCTTCATCTGAACTGGAGCCCAACGAGCCAGACATTACTGATACCAGGTTTTGATTTGGGGATTGGGCAGAGAGAAGTAGGAGGTCAGCCTAATCTGGAGACCGTGTTCGTGAGGCAGCCGTCAGAAGAGGACGCGCTGTTGGGAGGCGAGGGGAGCCCAAGCGGTCAGTGGGATCCGGAGGAATTCATGGCAAAGTGGGACCTCATTGTGTCGAATGAGTAGCACTGAAGGCGTGCCGCGTAACCTCTCAGCTTGTGTCGTGGAGGTGTAATTGCTTTGCCTGGAATGTTCCACAGTATAGCGTTAAAATGTAAAATGTATCGTTTACAGTATTCGATTGCAGTTTTCCGTTTCTGTCGCCCCAAAAATACATGAGTGGACTGGCCTCTACGCACATCTGGGGTTGCATTTATTTAAAATAAGCGTACAAACATGACATAAAACAAACTTAGCTTGGATCAGATCAGAATTTTGGGCTCATTTCCACATGAAATTGTGTTTTTGCACGTGACAAACTTGGACGTGAAAAGTCTCGTGTGCAGCTTTTTTTGTACGCACAGATACTTTTTGTACAGACAATGTCAATGTCAGCGTTATTTCTATAGCACAGTTACAACAACACCAGCTGCCCAAAGTTCACAATTCATGGGAAAAGGTACAAATATAGTTAGAAACACAACGGCTCAAAATGCAGTTAACAACAGCAGACAACACAATAACATCTCCATCGAGACAAGGCGGGTTTTACAGAATGCACCTTTAAAATGATTGATTACGTTACAGTAAGACATTGTCTATTTATTTAATTGGAGTTTTGTGAAATAATCTCTAGGTAAATATATATAACTTTGTTTAATGCCAAAGACCAAGGCCAGTTTTTTCCTCTTGACACTAATTACGGTATGTTTTATCACTCTGTTTACTGTGGGTGCCAGGAAATGTGTCATCATCATCGTCATTATATCCATTATGTTATGTTGTTATTATTATGTGAGGAAAAGAAAGCTTGCACTGAGGCTTGTTTATACCAACATATTCAAAGTATTTAGGACTGTACAGTTTGTGTCTAAAACTCACAAGCATTCTCTCTCCCTCTATTTGTATATATACTCAACTTACCTCTGCTTTATGTTATCTCAAATTCAAGCCCTGGAGTTGATTTTAAGGCTGAATATAGATTATATTTTTATATTTACTAGGGCATTTTTAAAAGCGAAGTTGTTATCAGTGTCAAATCCCAACTCAATAGCACTTTTTGACAGCAGGTTATTCCGAAATGAAGGAGCTCTTACCTAATTTACTGTTTGTTTGCTTTGTTTGTTTTGTTTTGTATTGGAATTGACTACATGTCACATTGCATTTGTTTTAACGGTTTATGTTGTATGTTACATTATTTTACTGAATTCAGATGACCAACACTGCTATCCTTTAATTTTGAATAATAAGTAACTATCGATACATTCAATTACTTGGAATTAACTTTTGTAACACCTTGTATTTGTTCGGGTATATATTTGGTGTTCTGTATGTGGTTGTTTGCCCTGTTACATACATCTCTTTAAAAGTGAAGTACAATAAATGTATCGCAGTATCACAGTATTTGTTAATGTATTGTTAATGATTTGATTGATAATTTATTATATCAATCAAATCAATCAAAATGTATTTGTAGAGCACAGTTCATACAAATGTAACGCAAAGTGCTTTACATTATACTTTTTTTTTTTGTCACAATACAATGTAAATCACAAAAATAAATAGTTACCAGTACATTAAAATGTGTTTAAAAATCCCCAAATTGTACTATATTTTGTATACTATATTTGTGTGTCTGCCTTTGTGTCTGAAATTAACTCTGAAATGAAGGGAATGAAAATTGCAAAAGGAAGAATTAGAATTACAACAGGAACTGAAATTTGAGATTAAATCTTCCCATAAACAGGTCTTGATTAAATCCCTTTACCAGAATACTAGTCTGGTAGTGTAAGATTTTTTACACTTTTGGATTACATGCAAAAATAATCAATCCTAATTTAGTCATATGAAAGTGTATTTGTTTAACCCACATACAGTGAAACAGCAGTGGTATAGCGGCCTCTGTTGGTGAGTCATAAGTATCGTTTTATCCGACAATGAGGACATTTCACAGCTCAAGAACAGCAGGAGAATAAAAGAAAAAGATAAATAACCATTAAAAAAATGACTTAAAGCTACAATATTAGAACATATTTAAATAGAGTTAGACGCAAAAAGGTAACGATTATAAAGTACAACACTGCAAGTAGAGCCTAAACAAAGGTATTTCATTGATCTAATGTCTGTTACTGTTTGAGTTCTCATAATTTTGTCACCTTGATAATAGAGGTGAATAAGAAAAAATTAGAGATACCAATTTGAAACTTCTTCCGTAGTTTAACTAACTAAATAAAAAATACATAAAAGTAAGTAAAATATGTAAGTTTTTTCTATATTTTTATGTTTCATATAAAATACAAGGCATTTTCTGTGTAAAATTGTACGTTTCTGACATTTTGTTTACATATTAGATTCAAAAAATAAAAAATACAGAGGAACCTTTGGACAATATATATATATTTTTTTAAATAATAATAACTAGAAACTGCAATGGCAACAAGCCATTGGGAGTGACTGCGGAAGGTAAAAAAATGTTGCCGAAAAATCCACAAACTATGAAACGGAAACTATGAAGGTTATTTTGTGTTTTTATTACCAAAGCTTTTATTTTATACTGAATTCATGTAATTGATTTTTTTGCATTTGAATTATGTGAACGGATTTTTCTTTTACATCCAAACAAGTGAAAATATTCATTGAAAATAAAAAAAATAAAAATAAATATAATGCTTTAATATTCAGTTTGTACTGTGTTTTAAATTTCAGTGTATGAAAATACAATATTTAAAAATTAACTTTTAAATACAGTTGCTTTTTTTAAAATTCAGTGCAAATAAATTCGGTGTAAAAATGTTCAGGGTCTCAAAAATCTTTGATTTATTTCTGGTTAAAACCAGACTGAAGCAATCGAGCTGATCGCTCCCATTGCTCTCCATAAGCAGTGTTTTCCCTATTCTATACCTTATGCTTTGCTTTTCAAGAAAGAAAATAAGTGTGCGGGTTATAATATGTAAATATATTTACATTTATAATTGTATGTAGCACAAAACACAAAAGGCCAACAGTGCTCGGTCCATACGTTACCCTGGAGTGCCCTCTGGTGGCTAAACTGTGAGCAATCAAATTTACCGTCAGACAGCCAGAGTTTGAGTTTCAGTCACGTGACCATCGAGGAAAGTTCGATCGCCATGGGGTCTACTACTTCACTGGTAGGTTGCTAGAAGGAAAACTTAAACGGTCAATGTTCTCTTAAAGTAGCCGTGATTTTATTCCACAGGAATCAGTTTGACAACGAGCATTACAAAGGACAAGGAAGAGAATTGCCTTAGTGACAGACAGAGACTCAGGATCAACAGAGAAACATTAGAGAGCATTCTAGCCCTGAGATTGCTATGGCTGAGATCAATGGAATTTCTAGGTCGACACTTTACAAGAGAATGCGGGAGCACGACCTGTCCGTTAGAGAAACATATTCTGACATCTCCAATGCTGCTCTTGATGTGAAAGTACGGTCCATCAAGTCTAGAATGCCAGAAGTGGGCTACAGAATTGTAAAGGGAGCTTTACAGGCCGTGGGCTACCGCGTGACATGGGCCAAAGTGAAGTGGTCGGGCATTTCACAAATATGACTCAAGACACCCAGGACAACCAGTGGGACATCAACAGCACGACAGAAATGTAGTTCTTGACTGCAGAATAAACATACACCATATCCACCGGTTCCCTGTCTATCATTCTGGCAATTCTCTCTCTTGTCATTAAGAAAACATTGACCGTTTCAGTTTTCATTCAAGCAACCGACCAGTGATGTAGTAGACGCCATGACCGCGATGGTCACATGACTGAAACTCAAACTCTGATTGGCTGTAAATTCGATTTCTCAAATTTAGCCACCAGACGGCGCTCAAGAATAACAAAGAATAAAGTCTAAAGAATGAAGTCTAAAGAATAAAGTCTAAAGAATGAAGTCTAAAGAATAAAGTCTAAAGGATGAAGTCTAAAGAATAAAGTCTAAAGAATAAAGTCTAAAGAATGAAGTCTAAAGAATAAAGTCTAAAGGATGAAATCTAAAGAATGAAGTCTAAAGAATAAAGTCTAAAGAATAAAGTCTAAAGAATGAAATCTAAAGAATGAAGTCTAAAGAATAAAGTCTAAAGAATGAAGTCTAAAGAATAAAGTCTAAAGAATTAAGTCTAAAGAATAAAGCCTAAAGGATTAAGTCTAAAGAATGGCGGTGATGTAACACTATGGATACCAAGTCTAAAGAATAAAGTCTAAAGTCTAAGACGTACAACCACAGTAGGTGACGGTAAATACAGCAAATGGAGTCTAAAGAATAAAGTCTAAAGACTGGCGGTAATGTAACACTATGGATACCAACCGCCATAAAACACCACCAAAGAAGAAGATGAAGAAATACACCTTTTCAGTTGGCTGCCAACCGCCACTAAAAGTAACACAACAACAACAACTGTCGGCTTTTTGTGTTTTGTGCTACATACATTCCTAAATGTAAATAGATGTACATTTATGTATATTTTCTTTCTTACAATGCAAAGTATAAGGTTTGGAATAGGAATAAGTCTGCTTATGGGAGCAATGGGAACGATCAGCTCGATTGCTTCAGTCTGGTTTTAACCGGAAATTAATCAGAGATTTTTGAGACTTTGAAAATGTTTATACCAAATTTATTTGACCTGAATCTTAAAAAAAGCAACTGTGTTTTAACAAAGTGACACAAAACATTGTAATTTCATGCACTGAAATTTTAAAACATTTTAAAACATTTTTAAAACATTGTATATTTTGAGATGCTGAAAATGTTCACACCGAATTTTCATTCATTCATTCATTTTCTACCGCTTGTTCCCATTAGGGGTTGCGGGTGACAGGAGCCTATCCTAGTGACTTTGGGCCTTAGGCAGGGTACACCCTGTCCAGGGTACACAGAATTTTTTTGCACTGAATAAAAAACCCTGTATTTTAACAAAGCGAATTTAAAAATATTGTATTTAAAAAAAAACAAAAAAAAAAAAAAACATTTATATTCTTAATAATTCACATAATTCAAATGTACAAAATGTAATTACATAAATTCAGTATAAAATAAAAGCTTTGGTAATAAACACAAAATAACCTTCATAGGAAACTACCAAAGAAACTCGAAGTGCAAAAACTTCTAAAAGTACAAAAAATCTACAAAATAACAAACCTGAGAAAGAAAGCCAAAAAAAACAACAACCTGGAAACTTACAATTACTAGAATTCTAAAAGTACTACAAGGTACTACAATGTAGTACTACTACAATATAGTACTAACATAGTACTAAAAATACTGAATAGACTGCAAGTACTAGGATTAGTAGAATTCTAAAAGTACAAAAATGTACTACAACGTACTACTACAATGTAGTACAAATACTGCAACTATTACAAGTACAAGAATGACAAGAATTCTAAAAGTACGGGAAATATCTACACTACACTACAAACCTTAAAAGTCCTGACAAAATACTAAAAGATCCGTTAACACCCTGACCTGGAAAACGACAAATCTTGCTAAAGTGAAACGGAAATTTCGCCCTTCAAAACAATAGGAAAAATTCTAACTTTGACGACAAATTATGACAAAACCGACAAATACAAAAAGTCAAGAATCACACGAAAAAAACAAAAAACGTGAAACGTGCCGAAAAACAGGTGTTTCTATAATAAGAGTAAAGAACTACTGGAACAAATAGTGATTACGGACTCAATAAAATCGGCTTAAAATGAGATATCAATGAATAGTGTTTGATCCATCAAATAACACTTTCTGGAGGTGGCACGTGACCTGCATGAGTCCATGGAAAGAGAAAGTTAAAACCATCCTCTGAAAGTTTTATGCCACATGGTGGAATACTAATGACAAAGGGCCTACATTTCACAACACAGAAAGCAGATTAGAACTGACAAAAGACAACAAAAAACAGTCGAAATTAGAATAGTCACATTTTCCGTCAGATCTAGTTTACTCAAAATCTAAATAGGATAGAAAAATTATATAAATATTCGTCATTTAAAAAAAAAAAAATCGAATACAAATGAAGACGCAAGAAATTGAAACCTCTCTTTTTTTAAAAATTTTTTTATTTAAATGTCCCAAATAATTTTGACCGTTTTTACACATAAAAATGCCATCTCTATATGAAAACATGATGAAACACTTGTAATGCATTGTATCCTACATTTGTGTGCGTAAACTACACCTGCTGTGTCTTGTGTGGGATAAATAATGCAAGGCCGCTCGTGTGTTTACCCTGTGTCTGTCCCTGACAACCACCAGGCGGCGCTCTGCTCTGCTCCGCTGCTCCTCTCGCAGCTTCTCTGCCCCTGTCCGTCACCGGTCCGTCATGGCGGCCTCCTGCGGGGCTTCAGCTCCGCATCACGGGGCGGGACCTCGGCGGGGCGGCCTGCCAGGCTTTGGGCACTTCCGCCGGGTTTCGGGTTTCCATCGCGTCGGCATTTAAACCGAGCTGCGGCGCATCAGCTGCCGCTACACGGGCTTTAGCACAATAATAGCGGCGCACACTTGACTCAGAGCCGTCTCAGGAGAAAGCGGGCATCATCGGCGCAGAAGAGGCAGGTTTGTCCCGCCGGAGCCGCGTTTGTGGACCACACCGCACGTCTGCGCGCTCACACTGACAGCCGCCCGGTGCGCATCGTTTTCGGGATTCCTGCGCGCTTCAGGAGGATATTGAGGCGGTAACGTGATGCCGGAGGCGCACATTTTAGACACTTGTTATTCATTTGCTCTGTGATTTGTGCTAAGATCCCGCCAGACTCTGCTCAACCTTGAATGATCTGTTTTGTGGGCCTGGACAATGGAGGGCTGCATGTGTTGCATTTGAATGAAGAGTAACACACAACGTCTTGTTTTATCAATATAATATATAAAACACAAGATAAAACACTATTGGCTGTGACTACCACAATAAAAAGGTCCAGTCATTCATTGAGGTGTGATACAGCAGCTCTAAAGTGTCTTAAAGCTGTGTTATAGAGCAGATTAGCATTCTCTGCATCTGCCAATACAAGGCAAGCAGATATTCAAAGAGGAAATTAATAAAATTCAGCTGTAGCCATGTTCAGCTGGCTTGGCACAGATGACCGGAGGAAGAAGGAGCCAGAGGTTTTCCAGACGGTCAGCGAAGGGCTCAAAAAGCTCTACAAAACCAAGCTGCTACCTTTGGAGGAGGGCTACAAGTTCCACGAATTCCACTCCCCTGCGCTGGAAGATGCTGACTTTGACAACAAGCCCATGGTGCTCCTGGTGGGCCAGTACTCCACGGGCAAAACCAGCTTCATCAGGTGAGCGCACGCATTTGCATTGAACCCAAATGAGATGCCAGAAAGATGGGAGACAGAAGGAGAGACGGTGGAGGCACACCCAAAGTCTGTTTCAAGAGTTTCAACACTCCAAGCACTTTAGAAATTGCATGACTTCACCGCGTTTGGCCCCAAAAACCTGCAAATAAAAGCAGTATGTGTAAACAAAGTACGCCCCAAACCACTGCTGTTTCATCAAAGCCATGAAAAGATTACAATAGAGAGAAAACTTCTGTGTTTTCATTGTGAATTTGGTGGCTCAGAGGCTTTTAATTGACTAAATCATCACATTTGTGGAGTTTAAGCATCTTAAATTGCCCATTTTACCCCCGATGTGGGCTTTGGTTGGTTTTGTTCCTGCCCTTGTTTGGTCCTCATCTAGTCCAGTTTTAGTTTTTGGGTTAATCCTGGTTTATTCCCAATTTTGATGTGTCACTAAATGTCCCTTGCTGTACAGCTCTTCATGTTTTTCAGCTTCCTGCTTATAGGCCAAACTTTGAATCTTTAAGACTTTTGTCCATGGAAAAGATCTGAAACCCATCGACACTTCACTCTTTTTGTATATGTTTTAGCAGCGGGAATACACTTTCACTTATTTCCACCACCAAATAACCTCTACTTGTGTTTTATGATGGCGGCGTTACTGTGGTAAAGGTGAGTAAAATGGCCTACAGAGAACAGGCTCACCTATTATTATGGTTCATTAATCATTACAAAACAAGTGCCCACATTCAAAACTACAACGTTCCCACGTCCCAAAGCCTTGGACCAGTATAAAAAAAGTGCAGGTTTAGTACATTTTTTCTGTCTCTTGTGCTGCTGCTGTTGAACATCTCGTCTGTTTCGCAGTAAGTCATCATTGACAGCCACATTAGCGTCTGTGTGCTGGGCCTCCACTCCCACATCTCTGCTGGTAATTACTGGGATAGGCCCGTAAAAGCCGAGGAGGACGCTCCGAGTGACTTCCTGCTAATATCAGATGGCACAAACGCTTGTAATGCTTTTTCAGCTTTGTACGGACCCTTTGAAATATTATGTCATTTGAAGAAAAGCCAAAATGGAGGCGATTGGAGGCAAAATTAAGAAAAAAACCCAGCACATTTTCAAAGATTAAGTGATGTCAGACAAATGTTATGATTGTGAGTCTGTATAAAAAAGAAATAAGGTAAGGTAAACTCAATTGTCCCTGAGAGTCGATCCTCTCTCAGTAAAAACATGTGGTTTTGAGCAGAGGTCACACTTGGGAGGAAGAAATGTGAATATTAGTTGTGTTAAATGGCACAGATTCAAAGTGAAATCATTACGAAAAAGCAATTTTTACAGTAATTCAAACTATCTGCTTCAAAAATAAACATACTGCAATACACTTAATGCATGAAAGACATGTAGAAATGACAATAGAGATGCCAATCAATATTAATACTGTTCATATAGTTGAAATTGCATTAAAAGTCCTATAGTTTAACATAAAACGCCTCTGCGAAAGTTTGAATTTCCAGTGCAGAAATGTCAGTTTGCTTTTTCTCTTACAAACGATGGAAGGAGGAAAACAAAAATTTCCAGCCTCAAAAAAGTGCATTTGAGCTTCACAAAACTATAATTTATGGGAAAGTATGTATTACATCTGTAGATAAAATGCAAAACAATTGTGGACTGAAGTGTTAAAAAAATGCTCGTGTCTATTAGACGTAATCTCATGTTAAATAAACAATTCATGTAAAATCCAATAGTAAATGTTTAAAGCAGGCTCTGACGTCACTCACATTTGACAAAACCATCTTGATTCTTTTATATTTTGCCATATTCTGAGGTTAATCCCAGTTTCTCCACTGAAATCACAGCATGTTCCTTGTGCTTTTTGCCTCCATCTGACATTTAGACCGTTTTCAGTGACCTATTTGGTGCCTATCTCCACCTTTTATAGTGGTATTGTTATCGTGTGTACGTCTAGCGCACGCCGGTCAGCCGCTCGACCTCTCATTGTGGCGGAAAGGTGCAGAATGTGCTGAGTAACTGTGTGTCGACTTTCCGCAGAGCAGCAGAAGATAACGCTCAGGCCCATGGGGTGATTTTGATCTGCGCCGATCGACAATCAACGGCTTTAGTCTGTGAAACTGAACGGCTCCGTCTGACGCGTTCAGGGCAGGGAACGATGGGAAACCGATTGTGTCTCGTTGTATTCTAATTGAGCCACGTGCTGTTTATTGATTTCTCCTGTGAAAGGGTCCCTGGTAAATTGTTAAACGCTTCCGCCGAACAATAATACTACGGTCATTGTAGTCGCTTTGTTTTGTAATCAGTCGATAAAGAGTCTTAGCCGACCAATTATTTTAACCAACATTTTAAGGATTTTAATGGACTACAGCAGAAAGAAGAAGGCGCGGATTGAGTTTGCTGGAGTTTTGGGAGCGTCTGGGCAGTTTTTCACTTAAAAAGAAGCTGTTTACTAGTACTTCTCTGTATGTACTGTACAGTTTTTGTGTGAGATCCGAATCATTTTGAGAGCTCTTTTTGTCAGTGACGCGCCACATGAACTTTTAGTCAGTTCATAAATGCACCGGTCTTTTTCTTTTAGGAGACTACAGCCCTAAATAATGTTGATTCGTGTTGTTTTTGGACCGACACGTGACAAAAACGCCACCTGCTCATTGATCCCAGTTGTTAATATAAATAACTATAAACACCAAAAGGATGCGTACCGTGTGCATCGACCGCCCAAATTGTCAGTGTCGAATCAGTTTTTAGGTGATTTTGAGCTTTCACTTCTCACATGAATCACCTTCTGCGATCGTTATTGTTTGTGCAAAGCTGTTCGATCGATGTAGTTTGACGCCGGTGTTAGTTGACCGACTACTCAATAGAATCTCGAAACAACACAGGATTATCGAGGTTTACGCTTGTGAATACAATATAATATAGTCAGTTCTGTTCATTCTTTCTTACAGAACAAAAACACAGACGCTGCTTTAAGTCCGTAACAGTAGATCAATCTGCTAAGTGTTTCCCAACATAATCGCTGTTGCCTTTTTTGTGGTCTGTGGCTTTGGAAAGACTTTCCCTGAAGAACTATTTATTAGTGACATTTCTTTCTCATAAAGCTGCTTTGCCTTTGGCTGTACCAAACGATCTACCTCTTAATAAATGTTTTTTTTAATAGGGTTATGTCATGTCTTTATTTGTTTAGTCGCGTAATCAGTTGATGGTGTTTTAGTTGAACAAAACCTTTTTCAGTTTAATCTAGATTATAAAGATTTATATGCATCAGAAAGGAGAAGACGTGTATTGAGTTAGCTGAAGATTTGGGAGTGTGTCGTGAGTCCCTATTTCAACCAATAAATGCAGTTTTTAGTTGTTTTTTTCATGAACTGTGCAGTTTGGGTCAGATCATGTTATAATAATAATTGGCTTGCTTACCTTCACAGTGTCAAATGTTTCATGGTACTTTAAGTGTTTTGTAATTTGTGTCCATTGTTTATTTACTCAATGTGGGTGTTTTTAATGTTTTGCTGTGCACTTTAAGACTTTCCTACATGTTTTTTTTTACTCCAAATGGCAAATAAACTAAACTAAAAATGAATAATAATACATCAAACTAGGGATGTCACAATATTAATTTTAGAGTCACGATTATCATGAGAAGAAAAAGCACGATTATCAGCAAAAATTTGGTTTTATAACAATGAACTTCCCTACCATTTAATACACCACATTCATTTAAAAATAAAACTTAATTGCCACAAATTGATGTGGCGGGGATGTGTGACGCTCGGGTGAGGGGCTTGAGACTCTGAGAAGATCACTTTACGTTGTGTACGTCAACAACAAACAGATTTGTGAAGAATAAAACAGGTAAGATTAGGCTCTGGAACTATCTATCTCTCTCTCCTCTCTCCTCCCTCCTCCCTGAGCTTGTACGTTCAGTGGCTTCACTTTTGCTGAGCGGTCGCTTTGCGCTCCAGTGTCGTCAGCGGTGCGGCCCCTCGCTCTGCCCCACATAAACTCATGAAGGAGCGGCATTAAAAAAAAACTACTCACGCTGACTGTAGTTCACACTGTCGCACTAGTGAGGACCCCCGTGCGTAACGGACCAGTTGTTCAGCGCGCCACAGTCATGTATACAACAGACAAACAGATCAGGCACACACACCCTTGTCTGTGCACGCCGCCGTGACTTGCTCACTCCGTGTGTAACAGACCAGTCGTTCAGCGTCTTTATCCAGTCTTTTTGACACCTGGGCTGCTTGTGCGCACACCGCTGTACGTAACTCGCGTTGCCTGGAGACATTTCTGCGGTTAACCGCAGATTCCAAAAAAAACACGCATAACCTATTGTGGCCATAAATAATCGCGATGATTGAAAAAACGGTTAATCATGACATCCCTACATTAAACTCATATAGTGCTCCAAAACGATACATTGTAAGTAGGTGTGTCACCATATCAAATTTTAGTGATATGATTATTGTGAGAAAAAACATCACGATTAACGATTAACGATTATCCACGCTTTATTGAGACTGACCAAACAATAGAGGAATATTTTAAAAAAAAATCATTCCTGGTCTAAACATGTTACTGTTCTTCAAGTTTGTGACCAGCTTCACGAAATTTAAAGCAAAATATAGTTAAATGAGTCAAAAACAGCCAGATTTTAAAAAAAGTTCACATTTAGGTCTATTTTTTGGACTATAGATTGAACTAAAAGGACTTAATTTAACTTCTAAAGTTGTCACGATTATTATTTTTTGATTCTTACGATTATATTGTGACCTGAACTATCACGATTATCTCCACATCGCTACTGAGAGGTTTTGAGAGCTTCACACCACTGTCCCCTTTTTGTCGACTGATCTAGCGGCAGGTCTTTAGTCGACTCCATCCCTGTTGTATACCCTGTGTCTTCTTTATACACAGTTCTTGTTGGGCCTCATGATGCAATGAGGATTTGAGCTGAGCCTATAGAATTTACCCCATAGGAGCCGTCAAGTCTCGATGATATAAAACATGCTGGGTGTTTTGCTTACATCGGCAGTGGACCAACACCCTCCCAGCCTGCATGTGTTTGTGTGTAACGTGTGCAAGTATGTGTGTAGTGATGGCTCTACCAGGCACTGGAGATGTTTTAGACTCATCCTTACATCTGTTTGCCGTTAAAATGTATACTCGCACTCCTCCCCAACACGTCGAGATTTACGCCCCTCCTGTCGCTGCCTAAGCCTTCTTTACGGCGCGTGTGTCACAATGTTAGAGCGGGAAAGTGCACGCAAACACACCAATATTCATTCGCTGATGGTTAAACGCCGGTGACTTACGGCTGTGGGCTCAACCTCTCACGCCCAACATGAGGTCAGAATCAGCTGTGGTGCCAACGAACCGCAGATACAAACAGGGTCGAAGGTTTCACTCAAAAGGGGGGTTTTATCTTTGTCTCTTTTGTTGTTTTAACCAAAGTTACTGGACTTCATCTTGGTCTTTGGAAAAGCATAGTCCTCGATCAAGTCAATGCAGGCGGTCGCTGTTATGTTATGATCATTGTGAAACGCTTACCAAAGCAGCAGATGGTTTGCCTATGTGGTGATTAGCTGATAACTCATACCATCTGATATTTTGGCTGCCGAAGACGGGGAAAATGTTGTGTTGTCGGAGCAAGCCTTTGGCAAAACATTCAGTAATTTGATTCTTCATTTTCAGGTCACTTTTAGAGAAATTTATCTTACGTGAGCATACAGATTAAATCAAATGGGTACATGCCAACTACAGCATGCTCTGTGCATCGTTTTGTCGACTAAAAGGGGGCGTGGTGCTGGCAAAAGCGTTAAGTATCTCAGTGATCAAGTGTCCAACCCAAAGTGCACAGACAAGAACACAAGCGCACAAAAATTCACAGAAATCTTCTTGTAAACAGTGTATTTATCTGTAAAACTGCAGATTAAACTCTCAGTTCGCTCACAAATCTCAAATTAACTCACTCCAAGCCTTGTCCTTTCTGCTGTGGTCCATATAAATATATATGAACCCAATAAAATAATTCGACAACTCATAAGAGAAAGACTATTGACCGATGAAACGACGAAACGACTAAAGGCCGACAGCCCTGAAGTCCTTCTTACGCCAGATCTAAAATCTGACAAGGCCAGAGATTAGGTTTTTCTGGCGTGCAAATGTAAACGTAGTAAGTGTGATAATGCATTTCTATTTATCTAACATACACAGAACATAAAACATTACACAACGAGTGAACTAGCCCTTTTTTTAAATTCAGTTTTTCCATCTCATGCATGTTCATAATTGGGCTGTTTGTTTGTATTACTTTCAATAGTCTGTTTTTTCCTAATTGTTTATAACTGACAATAGAAATGCCTACAATAAGCGGTATTAACTAAAAGTAGGTGATCCAAATTGCACAAACAGCCCGTTGCAAACCTAAAAGGCATTACTGCATGTCCTGTTTGCAGGCTAATCTGTTGTTTTGCTTCATGCTACATGTCGTTATCGCCCCTGCAGATACCTGTTGGAGCAGGATTTTCCCGGAATGCGGATCGGCCCTGAACCCACCACAGACTCCTTCATCGCGGTGATGCACGGCGACACGGAGGGCGTCATCCCCGGAAACGCTCTGGTGGTCGACCCCAAGAAGCCCTTCAGGAAGCTCAACGCATTCGGAAACGCCTTCCTCAACAGGTGCTTTTCATACTTTCGAGCCACACCAGGGCTGAAAGAATTCGCCGCCAAAAATCTTGGGATCAGATTTGCAATATATCTTTTCATCGTTGGATTTTGTTCAAAATTCACATTTTAAACATGTCCAGGAGCAATAATATTTGAGAGAAGACAAAAATCTGAACTGCTTAAGTTATCCAAGAACCCCATGAAGCATCTTTTATACATAATAAGTTATTTTGTTTTGTTTGAGTTTAATGATTACTGTCTTCGATTTGCTGTTTGCAAAATTGCAATTCGCAATTTGATTCCGATAAATCTTACAGCGCCTAATTCACACTACAGTAAATTATTTCAACCTTTTTTGAGATGATAAATCGGTTACTTTTTGGTCAATATTCTGCTTTGTTATGTAAGTGAATCCATTCCCTTAAGTAAATCAAAGTATTGTTATCAACTAATATTGAATCCGACAACTCATCACAACTGAGACAGAACAATTGAACAACTTTATTGTCAGAGCCTTTGAGCGAGGAAAAATCATATTTCATGTGAAGCACAGAACAAGGCATCTGCTGAGAGAAGAGGTTTTAGGAGTGGAAGATATTGACAGAAATGTGTATCTCAATCCCTCTAATTCTTCATGTGTCTGAGCAAACACACAAACTCCCCGAGCGGTCCCTTGGACCACTATGAGCAACATCAGACGTGCGCACTGTGTCAGGCCAGTATCACATCCGTCCAAGTTCCATGCTTTGTTAAAGGTGTTAGATTACTTTTAATTAAGTGCTTTAATCCACTTACAATGAAAAAGACAAAAACCTTGTTCATGACCTGTGCAGCAGGGGTAGATCGGGTGAAAAAGTGGCCGGAGGGTTGAAGTAATATTTACTTTTATAATATTTACTGGGAGTCCTAAAAAAATAAAATAAAATCAGCAAATGATGATCTCAATTGACAATATTTTGTCAATCCAACATAAACATGTTAAAACAAGTTAAAACACGAATGTGAAATATTGGAAAAGCTAATCACAAATGCTCAGAAATTTCACCTTATATCCTCATTTCAACGTTTACAACATGACTTTTTAAATTTTGACCATCAAAAGTTTGCATATCTTCAAAACAACATTCATAATATCTATATTTCGATATATCGCCCAACTCCACTCATAAAGCAAGAATTTCATCAAAGTGACCCAGGAAATTTCTGTTTTTGATATAAAAAAAAATAATTTTACCATCAGGACGTCTTCACTTTTTCTTCTTCTGGGTCAAATTTACTAAAATCATATCAAATATGCAAGCCTTTCACAACTAAAACAACCAGGTGATTACCGTGATCACACAAATACTCACTTTTCTTGGACTAGCTAAACAATTGTCAGTTGCGGCCCTATTTTGTGAGATGAATTGTCTTTTATATTCTGTGCCAAACGTCTAAAAGGAGAGTTCAAGCGAGAATCGGCACCACTGCTCTACATTCCTATCTGATTAAATTTCCCTTTGCTCCCTGCTCTGCTCAGACTTAATGTGCTAGAAGAACGGAGAGAAGAAAAACTACAACTGCTCTGTTCCTTGTCATCCTTTAGCGCTATTTATTTCTCTTACAGCCGTGTCACGTTTGCCGACTTTACGCGCACAGTGAGGACCACCACTGGCCTGTCAGTATTTGGACAGCTGTGAAGGGCAAAGTGCACAGGGTCGAGTACAAAGACGGGACAGAGAGCCAAAAGAGATTGCTTGTTGTCAAAGCGTTTTACACGTCTGCAGGGTGTCTCTCTCCATCTCTCAAGTGTTTTCTCCTTTTTTTTTTCCCAATTTCTTTGCAGGTTCGTCTGTGCGCAGCTGCCTAATCCCGTTCTGGAAAGCATCAGCGTGATTGACACTCCGGGAATCCTGTCGGGAGAGAAGCAGAGAATCAGCCGAGGTATCGCCAACGCGCACACAAACACGCGCACACACGCACGAGCCTCTGAACCACTCTGTCAGCGTTTCCTTTGCGTTTGCACTCGGTGTGTGTTTGTTTTAGGTTGGAAGTTTCAGGAGGATTACGCTTCATTCATTTCAAAGAACGGGGACTTAATGGCAGATACGAGGCCCACGAAGTCATGGCGTGAAGGCTGTCAACAAATACAGCAGTGTTTTTAGATTCAACGTGTTTATAGTAAATGTTGTGCGATCCAGCAAGTGTTCTCATTTCGAAACTTAGGCCTACACATACGCACTGGCTCAAAAGTCCAATCGCTTGGAACAATATAGGGGGAATTCACTGATGAAGCTTTCATTTTCTGTTTCTGTGAATTGTCATGGCAAACTCAAGAAATGTTTTGACTTCATGTGCCTGTGATTTCATGTGCCTGTAACTAAATCAAATGTTCAAATACGTACATTAGGTCAGTGGTTCTTAAACTGTTCACTCCAAGTACCCCCAGATCTAAACCAAGTCTAAATTAGGGCGAAATTAGGGCTAAACTTGGTCTGAATTTTGACTTTACAATTGCTATACTAGTTCTAAACCAGGAGGACAAAAATGTGAATTAAATTGACTCTAAATGCTGCAAATATTTGAAATGCAGAGGAATCCGCCGCGTACCACCTGAAAGAGTTTTAGGTTCCATTACATCCAATGTCAGGGTTTACATTGACAGTTTACAAGATTCACACAGATTGATCACAGTCAAACTGAAATCACAATTTGAAAATCTCAAAGGAAAGGCAGCTGCCCTAAAGTTAGTATATTGTCTTCCGCAAACAATCCTGTCTCTGTGTCTTATATTATGTACAAAACCTGCAAATCCTGTAGTTTAAACCACTACAACATGTTCTGAAATGCATTTGGCTCATGTATTGGTTCTAATTTCAGAGTTATATAACGTTAAAAGAAACAAACGGCTAATCTAACCGCAATTCTTACAAACAAAATTAAATTATATCTGAAAATCGTCCCTCCCTGGTGCAAACAGCGCACAAAGGTCCTTCTTGCTTTACTCCTACAGCGCGTCTCATCGCCGGCGTTCTCACTGAGATCTTTGTATTGCCATAACAACTTCTTACAGTCTCACGAGCATGTCCAAATGACTGCTATTACTTACGTTTCTTTGTTTTTCCTTTGTGCCACTGCCCTTTTCACACACCACTTTTCATGGGCTTGTTTTCACGTCTGCAACTTTGTGTCTGGAGAAGTCATTTACCACTTTATTTGATGCGTTAAAGCAGTCAGTGGTTTGTGGTTTGCCCTTTTTTACAGAACTATACAGGGATTTTACAAAGTGAACATCTTAAAAGTGCAGCCAGTGTTTCCCAAAGATTTCATTCACCGCTTTTGTTGTATCTCTATGCATTTTGAAGTGCGATACATTTGTTACATACAAATATCACGATAATATTGAAACTACTTTATGCCAAAGACACAATAACTAAAGCCTCTGGATACAGATAATCCTTTTTCTAAATGCACAATATCTTTGAAATATATGAGCTGCAACAAATACTAAGTTAAATAAAACACTTTAATCATTAGTTAGTATTTATGGTAATTTGTCGTAGATGTTACTTATTTGACTCGCTAAAAAGATTAACAGAAAATGTTCCACTTCTACAAAGAAGTTGTACAGATGATGACTATTGAGCCCCAAAAATATTGTTCAAACTTTGATTTATTGAACGAAAAGTTGATTTATTGACGATTTACATGACATTTTAATCTGGGAAACCCTGGCTTAGTTTCGTTCAGGTTTTTCATTTTATACCCTCATCACCTTGTAACTGTAAGTCATGTTGTCAAATCAAACAGGTTTTGTTTTGGTGAAAATGTAAGCTTTCATTTAAGTTGAAACAAAACGAGATTTCCATTGTCTTTAGCGCAAATGCGTGTCATTGTTTTACAGTTTATGTCCAACAAACTACACAGACATTAAATTGCATATGATTGTTTTTCTAATTATGACTTAGTTTGGTGGTATAGAACCTGTGGTAAATATGTATCCTAGTTTTACATCTGTGACGTTGCAGTATGTGCAGAAATTTAAAAAAAAACAACAGTAATATAACGGGGAGTAGAGCTGAGTTTTGAAACTGAATCCCACTGTGATGTCATCAATATGTGACATACCATTGGAAATACAGAGACACATTTTCTGACAGTTTAAATAATCATTCAACAAAATAAAGCTGTATTATTATAAAGAATATTATTGTTTGTCAAATCATAACTGTTGATTATTTTATAGGGATTATAGGGATTTTGGCCCATGTTCACAGTATGGTTGCTAGGTAACAGTTGTGGAATTACCTCTACCTCTATAAAAGTCACCAATCTGGGGGAAAATAGGCAAAATGTTTAGTAAAATCTTAAATATATTCATACTTGACATACAGTACACACTTTCATTTCCTTTTGTGTTCCTCCAACATTTTGTTACATAATTTGTGTTCACATTTTCAGATGAAGAATTTTCATGCAATAGCTTTCTGCACAGATGTCCGTATGGAGGTATTCAATCATTCTGCGAAAAAAAACAAAACAAACAAATGCCTAAACACTAAAAGGCTCCGATATCTTGAGGAATTTGTGGAAAGCTTGGCCTCTTCTTCACCAGATTGCGTGTCACATGATCTGGGAACACACTTTGCTTACGTCAATATTGCATAGTTTAGTCATATTTCTTGTATTAAAACGGCTCTGACAGATGGGCTGAGTTGTGTGGCCTCTCGGGACGGGATAGCGTTTTAGTTTTAGCTTTAGCGTCTTAGCGGTGACCCTGCCCAGACATGTGATGAAGAGTGGCCTGTGTGAAGAAAAATCCACTCAAATTCATGTTGTCAAGGTATCCCAGTGTTGGCTTTGCTCTATGTTAAACGCCCTCTGTGTAACCTTGTTGTTTTTCGTGCATTGTTCTACTCATGTAAACCTCCTGTATGCAGTCAAGCATTGTGTGATGAGCATTTTGTTATTGTCAAATGGA
The DNA here is from genome assembly GCA_015082035.1 of Chaenogobius annularis. Lineage (NCBI taxonomy): Eukaryota > Metazoa > Chordata > Actinopteri > Gobiiformes > Gobiidae > Chaenogobius > Chaenogobius annularis. The sequence continues at coordinate 893,353 of BJKM01000309.1, read as the reverse complement.
ACAACAATTAATTCGCACAACAATAACTTAACGCTTACAACATTAAACTGCTCTTTCTGTATTTTTTGTCCAAAAATATACCGTTTTGGTCACATTTAACTTTGTTTTGCCTTTCAGAAAGTTACATTTCATAAAGCCCGCCACAAACTTGAGGAACAGAAACATGTTAGACCACGGGATTGAAAGAAAATGTCTTGTCACAGTCTCAATAGTTGTGAATAATGGCTAAATCGTGAATGTTTTTCTCACAATAATCATATCGCTGACATCCCTAGCTGCAAACATCTTGTATTTTTCAAGTGTTTGTATCCAGAAATTGAAAGCTTTAAGCAGTAAAATGTATACATTTATTCAGAACAGATTAATTCAAATGTTGAATCCTGGAATTTAGACACGAAAGTGATGCCGGATTGAAAAAACCCAGAACTAGGTTAAAAAATAGAAATATACACAAATCTATGTCAAGATGAAGTAGGCAAGGCAAGGCAAGTTTATTTGTAGAGCACAATTCGTACACAAGGCAATTCAAAGTGCTTCACACAACAGGAAAAAATGCATTAAAATCACAAAAACATGGCAGAAATCACAATCTTAGTTCAAGACATAAAAGAGAAGAGTGCAAAGAAAAGCATTTCAGTCATATGCACAGCCAAACAAAACAGTTTTTAGTTTAGATTTGAACACTGCCAGAGTAGAGGCCTGTCTCACATCCTCAGGAAGACTGTTCCAGATTTTAGCTGCATAAAACTGAAACGCAGATTCCCCATGTTTAGTCCTGACTCTGGGCACCAGCAGGAGGCCGGTCCCTGAGGTCCTCAGAGTCCGAGATGGTTCATATGGCACTATCATGTCCGAGATGTACTTTGGTGCCAGGCCATGGAGAGACTTGTATACAAGCAGAGCTGCTTTGAAGTCTATTCCCTCTGAGCCACAGGGAGCCAGTGCAGAGACCTGAGCACAGGACTAATGTGATCGTACTTCCTGGTTCTAGTCAGGACCCGAGCAGCAGTGTTCTGGATGTACTGCAGCTGTTTTACAGCTCGTTTGGAGAGGCCAGTGAGCAGGCCGTTACAGTAGTCTAATCTACTAGAGACAAACGCATGGATAAGTCTCTCCAGGTCTGGTTTAGACACTATACTTTTGATTTTGGCAATGTTTTTTAGATGGTAAAAAGCTGCTGATGTGATTGATCTGACGTGGCTGTTAAAATTCAAATCTGAGTCCATTATTACCCCCAGATTTCTAACTTGATGTGTAGGTTTTAGAGAGAGACTCTGGAGGTGACAGTTAACAATTTCTCTTTGTTTCTGTGGGCCAAAGACGATGATTTCAGTCTTGTCTGAGTTCAGCTGGAGAAAGTTGTTTTGCATCCACACACTGATCTGTTGGATGCAGTGACAGAGTGAATCCACTGGTCCATATTCACCTGCCGTCAGTGAAACATAGATCTGAGTGTCGTCTGCGTAATTGTGATAGGACACATTCTCGCTGCGTATCAACTGACCTAACGGCAGCATGTAGAGGTTGAACAGAAGGGGTCCCAGGATTGACCCTTGGGGCACCCCACAGGTCAGGGGCATCTGGTCTGAGACACAGTTACCAATTTCGATAAAGAATTTCCTGTCTTCCAGATAGGACTTTTAACCAGTTTAGAGCAGTGCCAGTGATGCCCACCCAGTCCTCTAGTCTCTGTAAAAGTATCCCATGATCGACAGTGTCAAAAGCAGCACTCAGATCTAACAGAATTAAGACTGAGGCTTTGCCCGCGTCAGTGTTCAGGTGGATGTCATTTGTCACCTTGACAAGAGCAGTCTCAGTGCTGTGATGAGGTCTAAAACCTGACTGGAAAACATCAAATGAGTTGTTTATTAAGAGGAAATCAGTGAGCTGTTGGTAAACAACCTTTTCAAGGACTTTGCCCCAAAATGGCAGATTAGAGATGGGCCGGTAAAGTAAAGGGCACAAGTTAACTGTTCACTTTAATAATAAATAAATGCTAACAAATGATAAAAATAATAACAGAATGTGTTTATCTGGGATATAAATTAATTTGTTACGTGATTGTGTAAACATAAGGCCATCATTAGGGGCCCAATCGCTCTTCTATTTCCATTGTACGCATTACTATGTAAAAAATAAACACAATCAAATATCTGATATTTTTTAGATAATACGTTCCATGTTTAAACAAATAAAATTGATTTCTAATTGTTAATCTGGGAGAAAACATCATAAGAAGGATAAGTAGGTTTTTTTTTGTTGCATATTCTGGACGATAAAATGGCAATTATCTTTGTTAGCGATTATCACAATTATACAAAATGTTGCATGATTGATTATCACAATCACTTTTGTCCACGATTTCTCGATGATCAAATACCAACTATTATTTTGCTGTTATATCAAGCTACTCTTTACGGTTTCTTCTTCCAGTTTTAACCTCTAAATTAGTCCTTTGTCCGTTGTTCCGTCTCGTATCTCGTGGAATGTCTCAAGGTAAAAGTGAGCGAGCGCGTGCCGTCCTTGAGCCGCAGGGACAGTCAGTGCAACGAGATCGAATTACAACTTCATCCCTTTGCGTACCCAATAACCCGCGTTCGGTATCTGCCCCAGTCGTTTCAGCCTGGACAGCTTTATCTGCAAACTATTTCTTCACTGCGTAACATTTACCGGACTAAAGGGTGTCTACTAAATCCACTAATATGCTTTTCTTTGCTAAATATTTGATAAAGATTGCATTAACAGTGATGTCAGCTGATACACTTTTCTCTCAACATGTTGTAATATGGGCGTCTTCGTGGTTCCTGCTGGTGACCTGAAGTCGTTTCTCTTGGGGATAATTGCAACAGAGTAGAAAGTAAAAGGCTTTGGCTTGTTTTTTTCAAAAGAAACAACTGACTTCAGAGTTTCGTGCTTTTCTTAACCCCTATTTTCGTGGTTCTGTTTCACATTTGGAAGACAAATTATATTTATTTTCTTCTTGTCTTCAGGCTATGACTTTGCCGCTGTGTTGGAGTGGTTTGCAGAGAGAGTGGACAGGATCATTTTGCTGTTTGACGCTCACAAGCTGGACATTTCGGATGAGTTTTCCGAGGTGATAAAGGCCCTGAAGAACCATGAAGATAAAATAAGGTGAAGTGTAGCAAAACGGCTCGATTTCACCTTTTAATGTATTGCCAGTTTTGAACCTAGTGGCTTTATTTTAGAGTTGTGCTGAACAAGGCCGACCAGATTGAAACGCAACAGCTCATGAGGGTGTATGGAGCTCTGATGTGGTCTCTGGGGAAGATCGTCAACACGCCTGAAGTAAGATTACAGGGGACATTTACATGAGATAAAATGGTTTCAAATGAGTGCTAATATTGTTTAAAGTGGTTTTGACTAGTTCCTTAAGCCGCTCTAGAATTTCAGACTTATTTTATGGCATCTCTGACTAGTTTTAAATATTTTTTTTTGCCTAAACTTTACTTACTCACCAATTGCTTGTCTCCGTGTAGATGTTGTTGCTTTGTCACTAAAGTTCCACCTCGACTCCATTCAAAGTTCGAATTCATGTTTTACAAGTAATTTTAAGCAATACATACACCTGTGATTGAATAAATGCAAGATGGGATACCTTGTGGCGTGCTGTGGAATATTCTTGGCAAATCAATAACATCTCCATGGCAACCAGGTGGCCAACCCCACACCCGAAATGTTACATAAACATAAAAATCTTACACTTCGGGCAGATAATTTAGCTTAAACACAACGGATATATGTTGAAAACAAACCAATTTACCTGGAAACGAATGCAAATCATTTAAACATTTTAACTGGCAGCGTTTCCCAATAATAGAGGAGACTACGGTGGCCCTTGTAATCCAAAACAAGCTGAGGAATACATTTTTGGTTGTTGTATCATCATAAATATATAGAAGTAACTTTATTTTAGCTTGAGAATCAGTCCTTGATCAGAAGCGACAATAAGTACCACCAAAACAATCTATAAAATTACTCAATAAGGACTTCCTGTGTCACCATAGTCTCGTATTGTAAATATGTGAGAAACACTGAAGATATTGCATTTTTGCTGCTTCATTCGCTGTTAGTGAAAGGCCTGACCGTGTCTTGTGTCCGACAGGTGATCCGTGTCTACATCGGCTCCTTTTGGTCCCACCCCCTTCTCATACCCGATAACAGGAAGCTGTTTGAGGCCGAGGAGCAGGACCTGTTCAAGGACATTCAGTCTTTGCCGAGAAACGCAGCCCTTAGAAAACTCAATGATCTGATCAAGAGGGCAAGACTAGCCAAGGCAAGTACGAACTCACGACACAGTTATGTCAAATGATTGAGCCCGAGGAATGACGTGAACTACTGTGAACGATTGTTGGAACTTTATGAACTACCTCTGGAACAGATTATACTATAAAAAGTATAAAAATGTTAGGGTCCAGATTTAATCAACAAATGAAAAATCACTATCTCTCATTGTTCTTCAGTTCAACGCAGTGAGATTTTGTGTTTTTTGTTAAAAGTGTAAAGATTAACACATTTCCTACAGTAAAATACTTAGTTCCACATTCATCTCAAAAAGGTGTACTTATGTACACTTGTTTGCAGCAAATGTGTGCTGTAATCAAAGCTAAAAGAGGCCCTACCAAATACAGTATTAGAGCGTGTGCCCCCTTGGCAACTTATTTTTTGGAACATATAGTGTTGTGAGAGTACATGAAACATGGAATAAATAGAACATTTGTGATCTGAATCCAAGAAAATCATGATTTATTTGTTTATTTATTGATATGTTTGGCAAATGGCCCACCCCTAATTCAAAGTGCTTTACCAAAACAAAATATACATTAAAATCACAATAATTTGTTTAAAAAGAAAAGGAATTTCCCCCGTACCTGTCGTGTTTTGCTTCAACAGCTTTTCATGCGTGGGCTTTCCTGGAAACACAGGTGCACGATTTTATTTATATCTTGGCCATGTTCCGACCTCCAAAAGGCGTTGATTACCTCTTTATTTCCACTCATCTCTCCTCCTCCTCCGCTCGCCCAGCCCAGCTGCTAAACCTTGACCGAAAAAGCCTGTCACTGTCAAATCACTAAAAGATCCTGACAAATGTACTCGCCCTTCTCCCTGGATGGTGGACTTCCTGGTTTGTTGGGGAAATCAGGTGACGGCCCGGAGTCTGCCGGTTCAAGGAGACAAGGAGCAAACGGGGGGCACTCGGATAAACTTGACAAACAAGTATGATGTGGACGGACTTTTCCTGTGCTTCAAAACAGAGATAAGACCCGGGACAAAACAAAAAGCCAAACATGGAAGAGACAAAAAACATTCATGTGATAAAGACAGTGAGACAGATTGAAGATAGTTTAAAATATTGTTTTCATTTATAGGTCACACAGTATTAACTACATAATCCAAACCTAATAAAACAATTGTACTGACCATTCAATTTCACAATGATGTATATATTTTATGTATCTTGCAGCTTAATCCTTTAACCACTGATGTTTTGGATGGAACTGGACACAAATCTCGTAAAAACACGGCTCACGATTAGGTCCACGAGACGAGACATTTATGATGCGTTAGAAAATAGCTGGGTGACAAAAGCTCAGTCAGTTTAGCAAATGAAAAAGCCTTTAATACTGCATGGCTATTGACATAAAAAACGTGTTTACTCCTTCTTACCAGTATAAAAAATCATTTACTAATCGATACCAGAACTTGTACTGAAACGAGATACTCATTTGTACAAGTATCGATACTGAAGAAAATCATTCAAAACTGACCAAAACTTGGCCTTTTTTTTTTTTTTTTTTGCCCGTAGGCTTTATTGACAGGAAAGTAGTGTGAAATGGGGATGAGAGAGAAGGGAGGACATGCAGTAAATGTTGGAGTCGGGAATCAAACTCATGACACTGCGGCCGGCTGCACTTGAGCCTGGCGTACGAGTGCTGGGCCATAACCACTCGACACCGGGCAGCACTGTTTTACTGGCATTTCAGTTAAATTGGTTGCATGAATGCCACATTATTATTGGGATGAATGCTCTTAATCAGTGTAATGCAATGTGACTTATTTAGTGACAGCATCATCCAATGGTTTGTTAATATATTTCATTATTTGATCAGGTCCATGCCTACATCATCAGCTCCCTGAAGAAAGACATGCCCTCTGTTTTCGGAAAAGAAAACAAAAAGAAAGAGCTGATTGCGAGCCTGGGAGACATCTACAAACGCATCGAGAGGGAGCACCAGATCTCGCCTGGAGACTTCCCCAATCTCAAGAAGATGCAGGTAAGGGAGGGATCTGCACTTTGTTATCATGTTGTTGTTGTTGGTAGGAAAACGACCCAATCGGTTGTGTGATAATCCAGAATTTTTGTCTCTAGGACCCCCTAACTCGGTTACTATGCAAAAAAATCTGTTTAATAGTTGTATATTGTCAGTTATCGCCATCACATTTGCTTGGTTTTATTGTTATTTGTATCCGAAAGAAGCTATTACAGATTTGAATGAATAATACACTAAATCTAGAAGATTTCAGTCACCACATTTCAACCTTTTATGTGGTTAAAAATGTGTTTTAAAAAGACTCATCGTACAATAGAAATAATTGTTTGACTAGTCGACTATTAGAATAACTGTTAGTGACATTATTTTATTTAGATGAATAAGATTTTTATGGGACAACAGCAAAACTGAGAGGATATGGAGTGAATCATGTGTTTAATCTAACTTAAACACATCTCTAACGTATAAATACACTGTTTACTAGTACTTTTTTGTATAAATATTTGTTTTTGAGTGCAGATTGGGTCGGATACATGGAGATACTTCATAGTTTGGACAGCTTTGCCACATCCCTTTTTTAGTCTAATCGATCGATATCGGCATGTCTTTGGTCGCCCAAGAATGTCTTTAGTGTACTACAGGCTTAGTCACCATACATAATGTCATAATACTTTTTATGTCTCTCTGTTCAGGACCAGCTTCAAGCTCAGGACCTGAACAAGTTCCAGCCGCTGAAGCCCAAGCTCTTGGAAGCGGTGGACGACATGCTTGCCAACGACATCGCCGGCCTCATGGTGCTGGTCCGCCAAGAGGAGACGCAGAGACCCAACGCCGCGGTCAAAGGAGGGGCCTTCGACGGCACTCTGAACGGCCCCTTCGGTCACGGGTACGGCGAGGGGGCGGGAGAGGGCATCGACGAGGCCGACTGGGTAGTGGCTCGCGACAAACCGGCCTACGACGAGATCTTCTACACCCTGTCCCCCGTGAATGGGAAGGTCACCGGAGCCAACGCCAAGAGGGAGATGGTGAAGTCCAAACTGCCCAACACACAGTACTCGGGAAAATCTGGAAGCTGGCAGACATCGATAAAGACGGCATGCTGGATGACGAGGAGTTTGCTCTGGCCAATCATCTCATTAAAGTGAAACTAGAGGGACACGAACTGCCCCCGGAGCTTCCTGCGCATTTGGTGCCACCATCCAAGAGGAAAATACAGGAGTAGATTCAACATTCACAGAGCGTTAGCTTCATAGGACTGTCAGCGACTTGTCTGGCCAAACAAACTCCACTCAGAACTAATCTGCTTTGACTAATCGCAAGAGAAGTTGTAAATTTAAGTGATGCGGAGATTTTTTTGAATTTTCTTTTTAGCTTAACTGTGTCTGAACCATTCTGTATCAAAAACAATCAATGTGAAATCCGCTTAGGCCAGACAACATGTTTCCAACAACAGAAAGGCTTTTAATGTTCCACTATTCTTCTGAAATATTGAGATTTATCTGTAAAAAGAATACAATTTCAAATGAATGGCTAGGCTAGTCCGTTGTAGGGCAGCACAATATTGAAAATTATTGGCAGTACTATTATATTGTTATTATATTATAGGTCATTGCAATGTTTAAATAGACGTAGTTTCAGTTGAATAAAAAAAAAATTAAAGATTAAAACTTGACAGAGACAAAACCAAGACTAAATCAAGGCTAATGAATTATTTCTATGTTTTTAATTTAAAAACAGTACATTTTTGTCAGATGGAGAACGTTGGTGTTAAAATGCTGTATTTAGTTTGTTGCGATATAGATTTTTGTATCTGCCAATAATGCGATGTATATTGTGCAGCCCTAGTCCGTACCCTGACGTTTGAACCATATAATTTTATGTAGCACCATAGTTTAAATCCTGAATTGTTTTAGAAAGCTTATAATTCTTTTAGCTAAAACAAACATCTGAAATTGCTGAAACAAACATCTCAAATTGCATCCCAACTTCCTTTTACCAAGTTTACCCTGTGAGACAAACTAAGCCACTTTAAGCCACTCTTATTACGAAGAAGCTTGTAATTATTGTTAAATAATGTAAACAGTAGTGTAGCCGTGACATCACACTCACAGGGTGCCTTTGAGAGCGGCTTTATTTGACTTTTTCACCTTTTGTTGAACCTAAAGAGTGACGAAATAGATTTGAGTAGGAAATAAACCAACACTGGATTTGAGAAGAGAAACTACTGGAAGGACCATGTGAACATGAGAAACAATGACACTATGATTCAAAACACTTATGAAACTCATAACATGTACAATAACGTATGTATTGTGTTTTAACTTTAAACAGTTTGAAAGATATGTCTGAGTGAATCGACGTCTTCAAGGCTGTGGTTTCTGTAGCGAGATAAGGTCTCTTCATCGGCCGTTTGCGCTGACATTTTCAGGAAATATGTATTGTAATGCTCATATAAAAGTCTTAATTTCGTCATATTTTACTCTGCGATTCTCAACTGGTCTCATTCTAGGACGAGGGTGTTCAACATATTACTAAATGTTGGACAATTCCTCCAACATTTGATTTCAAGTAACAATTAAATTATGCTGAAAAATCCCTTCGCCGTTTGACCTTTTGAGAATCACTTTTCCACAAAATGTCTGGTATAAATGTAACAAATGTTAATGCGTTTGATTGGACCATACACTACATAATGTTTTAGCCTTTGCGTTAAATGTATAAATATGTAAACATGTAATAAATGTTGTAACAATAAGCCAGTTTATGTCTATATGTATATTTCACATTTGGGTCATTTAACTGAACTGGAGGTCCACACAGTTAACGAACTTTAAACATCAAGTTGAAATCTGTTCTTCCTATAAAATGAGCTTGCGCATTGAACGGGATTCTTCTTCAACAAGACGAGATGCTCTTCAGTGGCCACACACGGAGACGGGTAAACTGGAAAACGACAAGATTTATTTCGTTCTGCCCTGTCAACATGCCCACCAACTGTAATAAATAATAACAATAAACATTTGCTCTTCTGCTGCATTTTTGTGTGTGTGTATGGATAAGACATTGCTTCTTTAGACAGCAAAATACAAAAAGAGCAGTGTAAAAATATGGCGGTACAAGACGGTAATAATGTATAAAAGAAGATTAGAAAACAAAATGCACTACAACCAAATATTCATAACTATAAAGCGTAGAATGTATCAATTACAAATGTTAACAGTAAAGTTGCAGCATTGACACACTTATTCCATGTATTTCCCATGAGAAAACGTCTATTATTATGGATTATACAGTCATGTGAAAGACCGTTCATGTATCTATACGCAATACAGGCTTTCTTTACCATTTACAATATGGTACTGATTTATGTTAAATTAAAGTTAATGCAGCCTGCAATTATTATTATTATTCTCAATCCTTGTTTTTCCTCTGCCCCATCCAGTTGCCATTATCAGGGATCAAAATTCACAAAGTGAATTTTTTAACTATGATAAAATAAGGCATGCGTAAAAATACTAAAACAAAATAAAAATAGACTTAGACTAAACACTTGACATAAACAAACTGTACAGCATGATCACACTAGCAGTGCAAATGGATAAGTGTAGTTGATTATTAAAGTGACACGTGTTCTAAAGTGTTTGGTTTGCGCTTCTTGTCTGAAATAATACAAAATAGTTCAAACAAAAGATCATTGAAAATACACTTTCAATAAATCTGAACGTATTTACCAGATGCACAACGAATATTTTATCAGTGATTGATTTAATTGCACTAAACCGCAACAATGAAATCTATTGCTTGGCCCATCCGCTTGTACATACTCTGCATTACTGCATTATCAAGAGGTTTCCACACGTGTGCATGGCTCCTCTGGGTGTGTGTGTGTGTGTGTGTGTGTGTGCGCGTGTGTGTGTGTGAGTGAGTGAGTGTGTGTGACAGGATGCAAGTGCAGCTCCGTCCCTTCAGACTATAACTAAAGCACGTTAACAAACACTGGGGAAGAAGCTCTCACAGGAAGTGGGGCTCATGTCTGCTGTTTCCTCTGTGTCCCACTTTGACGTCTGCTCTCTCATTCACACACAGATCATCAGGGGCTATTTAGGATCAGACTATTTTGGATATAATACGCCCAGTTTTATGTTTTATGGGCATAATATAGTATCATATTTGCTTAAACCCCTAATGCCCGATGTCTCTTCTTTGCGACAACCCCTTTAGGCATCAGTACAGCATGGAACATGGAAAGGTTATTCCCCCAATTTTGTTTCTAGATTGTTGTTAAGGTTCCTGTCAATCATTTTATTGCATTAATTTTCCCTTGTGACTGGATTGAGCTACAGCACACTGACAAAAAGTGAAACATAAAATGTCCAAAATGGGTTGTTGCCGATAACTGCTGTAAATTGAGGCAGCAGGTCGTCATGAGCCCCACTAAATAAATAAACCAAGTCAAAGGGAATGACGGTTTTTAAATTATTAGAATTTTTGCGATAAATTACCAAATGATATCATGTATTCCAATTTCTTCAAATACTCTAGACCAAGAAGAATAATTGCTGATTTTAATTTGTGAGTAATGTTTCCCAGTGTGGTATCAAAAACCAAATTTTATGACACTGAAATGTCCCCAATGTAAGACTATCTGTCTTAAGGGTCTCTTATGACAGTGCATCCAGAAAGTATTCAGTTTTTGTTATGTTAAAAATTGATTAAATTCATTATTTGCCTAAAAATTCTACAAACAATCCTCCATAAAGACAATGTGAAAGAAGGTTGTTCTTTGCAAATGTATTAAAAATGTAGAAAAAACGCAAAAAAAAACACTTTGGCACTAATTACAGCCTTAAGTCTTGCTACACCTATTTATGGGCAGTTTCTCCCATTCTTCTTAAAAGAATCTCTCAAGCTCCATCAGGTTGGTTGGTGAGCGTCAGTTCACAGCCATCTTCAGCTCTCTCCTGAGATGTTCATTTGGGTTAAAGTCTGGGTTCATTCACAGTTGTCCTGTAGCTGCTCCGTTGATAAATCCAGTCTCTGAGGTCTACAGATAATTCCTTGGACTTCATGGCTTGGTTTGTGCTCTGACACTGGTAACTGTGGTACCTTATATAGACAGGTGTGTGCTTTTAAAAATCCTGTCCAATCAACTCCATTTACCACTGGTAGACTCCAATCAGGTTGTAGAAGCCTCTCAAGGATGATCAGTGGAAAAACAATGTACTTGAGCTCAATTTTGAGTGTCATGGCAAGTGCTTTTTAAAAAAAAAAAAATTCCAATACATTTATAAACACTTCAAACAACATTCTCATTGTCATTATGGGGTATTATTTTCAGACTATGGAATAAGGCTGTAACATAGCAAAATGTTGAAAAAGTAGAACTGGCTGTGAATACTTTGCACTAGATACAAGTTCAATTCAATTCAACTTAATTCAATTCAATTTATTTTTGTAACGCCCAAAATCACAACAGTAGTTGCCTCGAGGGGCTACAGTGGAAAACAAAATAAACAATCTTCATACGGACTTGGAAACGTCCCAGCATCCCGTGTCCTTAGACAGATGTCCCAAGCTTCCCTGTGCTTAGACCCTCCTTCTCGGCCTGGAAAAACTACCAAACCTCTTTGGGGAAACCTGTTGGAGTTCCACAGTGAAGGAGAGATCCGACAACCTCGGACGGACAGACGGACGCGCCTCAATTTGCAGATACACGGTGGAGTTAGACCCACTCAGGAGGAGAACCAATTCTTCTACAAGTGCACTATGTACTTGTATCTAATCTTGATTTTTCAACTATGGTTTATTAGTCTGTGTTCAAACATGCCACATCCAAATTGGGAATATAGGGGGACCAAACCTGGACCAAAAGTGTGTTTGAGACAGAGGAAACCAAAACCCCAGGAAGAACATGCAAACTCTACACAGGACCTTCATGACAGACCCTAGCAACATTTTGATTGTCCATCCATCTTCTTCCGCTTTATCCGGGGCCGGGTCGCGGGGGCAACAGCTCCTCACCCTATCTCAATTCACATTCCAGAAACCCAGAAACTCATTTCGACCGCTTGGATCCGCGATCTTGTCCTTTCGGTCACTACCCAAAGCTCATGACCATAGGTGAGGGTAGGAACGTAGATTGACCAGTAAATCGAGAGCTTTGTCTTTCGACTCAGCTCCTTCTTTACTATAACAGACCGATGCAGCGACCGCATCACTGCGGATGCTGTACTGATCCGCCTGTCAATCTCACGCTCCATCCTTCCCTCACTCACTCGTGAACAAGACCCCAAGATACTTGAACTCCTCCACTTGGGGCAAGGACTCCCACCCACCCGGAGAGGGCAAGTCACCTTTTTCCGGTTGAGAACCATGGACTCAGATTTGTAGGTGCTGATTCTCATCCCAGCTGCTTCACACTCGGCTGCAAACCGTCCCAGTGCATGTTGCAGGTCCGGGTTTGATGCAAACAGCAGAGATGAGATCCTGTGGTCCCCAAACCGGATACCCTCCGACCCCTGACTGGGCCCTGAAATTCTGTCCATAAAAACAATGAACAGAACCGGTGACAAAGGGCAGCCCTGGCGGAGTCCAACACGCACTCGGAACAGGTCTGACTTACTGCCGCCAATGCAAACACAGCTCCTGCTCCGGTCATACAGGGACCGGACAGCCCTGAGCAAAGGGCCCCGGACCCCATACTCCCGTCGCACCCCCAAAAGGACACCCCATGGGACACAGTCGTAAGCCTTCTCCAGAGCCGCAAAGCACATGTGGACTGGTTGGGGCAAACTCCCATGAACCCTCGAGCACCCGATGGAGAGTATCGAGCTGGTCCAGTGTTCCACGACCAGGACGAAAACCACTCTGCCCCTCCTGAATCCGAGGTTCGACCATCGGTCGGATTCCAGTACTCTGGAATAGACCTTACCGGGAGGCTGAGGAGTATGATCCCTCTGTAGTTGAAACACACCCTCCGGTCCCCCACCACCACCCCCGGTCTGCAAGTCCAGAGGCACCGTCCCTGACCGCCACGCGATGTTGTGGTTTTTTACCTCTGTGACAGCACAAGCTGCGGTACGCCTGGCCCACAGATACCCGTCAACGGCCTCAGGAGTCCTACAGGCCAAAGAGGCCTACTAGGCCTCCTTCTTCCGCCTGATGGCATCCCTTACTTCCGATGTCCACCACCAGGTTCGGGGGTTGCCGCCGCGACAGGCACCTGACCTTGCAACCACAGCTCCGAGCAGCTGCATTGACAATTGAGGTCGAGAACATTTTGATTGTTAATAATAATATATATAAGAATACATGACAAGCGCAATAACCAATTAACTTTAATGAGCCACTTCAGGGCAAATAAGAGGATAATTAATTTTATCATCTGTGAATTTATTTAACAAGGCAAAACTTTGTTTCTATCTTGAAACAGCCTAACTGTCCTGCACGTAAAGATGACACACAATCTGCTGACACTACTGTATGAATAAAGGTTATAATATATATAATAACACTGTAGTTGACGAATCCTCCTGCTGAGCTGCACAGACACCTTTGGTAACAACCTGGAGTTCAATGCCCACAAGACAGTGGAGATGATCGTGGACTTCAGGAAAGTCACAGCCCCCCAGCCCCCCCTCGTCATGACAGACTCCCCATCACCACCGTGGACTCCTTCCGCTTCCTCGGCACCACCATCACCCAGGACCTCAAGTGGGAGCCCACCATCACTTCCCTGATCAAGAAGACCCAGCAGAAGATGTACTTCCTGTGGCAGCTGAGGAAAGCCAAGCTGCCAGTGCAGATGATGGTGCAGTTTTACATGGCCATCATTGAGTCCATCCTCACCTCCTCCATCACCCTGTGGTACGCTGGAGCCACAGCCAGGGACAAACAGAGACTACAGCGCATTGTGCGCTCTGCTGAGAAGGTGATCGGCTGCAGACTTCCATCTCTACAAGACCTGTTCGTCTCCAGGACTCTGGGATGAGCAGGTCGGATCACAGCCGACCCTTCTCACCCTGGACATGGACTATTTGAACCACTCCCTTCAGGCAGGAGGCTACATTTGGGAATATAGGGGGACCAAACCTGGACCAAAAGTGTGAACACAACCTCAGACTAGGTTTGACAAATGTTTGGGCACAGCGAGACATTGACAAGTAAATGTAAGTTTGAGTAAATGTATGTAACACAGACACTCTACTGCAATAGTTCCTCAGTTCATGTTTTCTATTTTAAAATGTGCCTTTTCATCTTGGTGTCACTTCCATAAATTTCCAAATCAGTTCCAAACAAATGATTTTGCCCTTCACTTAACCCACGACACACACACAGTGCAGTCTAATGACAAACTGTGGAGCAAACAGGACAACTATTTTAAGTGTATTATTTTGTTTTTTCATGGAAGTTGTTGAAATTTTAGGCAAAACGTCAAAGCAGTGGCACCAAAACCAAATGGGAAGATACTACCAAAATACTACCTGTTTCATCCATTTTTGACACAATTTTGAAGCTATATTAGTGTCTTTTGTTCCATGTTTCAGGGCGTCTGTCGTCAGGCGTCCTTGTCATTGTATTAAATAGATGTGATCGATGGGAGTGTCTGACTTGTAGAGACGCACAAGGAAGCTGTACATCACACTATGATACACATACACCCAAAGCACCATGGGAAATGTAATCTTAGAAGACTGGGTGGACATTATGCAAGATTACTCATACTGTTTACAAGTCAAAAGATGTCCACAGTATTTAAAGTATTGGGTTTTCTAGACGGGCAAACAACATTTATTCTGTGTGGGAAAAGGTCAAGTGGCAGTAGTAGTAGTAGTAGTAGTAGTAGTAGTAGTAGTAGTAGTAGTAGTAGTAGTAGTAGTAGTAGTAGTAAGTAGTAGGAGTGATAGTAGTAGTAATAGTAGTAGTAGTAGTAGTATAATAGTAGTAGTTGTTGTGTTGTGGTACTTCTGGACAGTTTTTAGACTTGATATGGAAAACTCTGCCTGAAGAGGAGAAAGTACTTCTGACTAACGACTTAAACCCCCGGTGTTGGAGGGAGGAGCAGTCACAAGGTTGCACTTTACACCAAAATGTGAATTGCCCTTTGTCGCTGTGGTGACGTTTGAAAACAGGCCATGATCAGACTGACAGAACAGCTCATGTTATGATTATCATAGAACTGTAAATACATTTAAATACATACTTTATCACAGTCTGTATATCTGTCTGTGAGGTGTGGTCTTTAGTCATTATTACTTAAATGTCTGATGGAGGGATAAGAGGTTATTTATGTTCTCTTTGCGGTGACGAGCCATTGTGAACTATAACTGACCTCTGTTGTCACAATACTTTTTTTCCACTATAAGATTTTATCTTTTTTAAGATTCTGTGCTCGTAGGCTTTATTGACAGGAAAGTGGTGTGAAATGGGTGATGAGAGAGAAGGGAGGACAGTAAATATCTGTGGCCGGCTGCACGTGGAGCCTGGCATACAGTACATGTGCTGGGCCTTAACCACTCGACCACCGGGCAGCACCAGATTTGATTATTTTCAACACAAAATATCAGTACCGGCAGTTTCTTATGAGGTATTATAGTTCTGTTGTAGATCATAAAGATCCGTTGTTGGTGTTGTTCTTGTTGTTCTTGTTGTTCAAATAAGTATTTAGTTGAATCTTTTTTTTTTTTGGCACCAAATGGACAGTTTNCCTGCTGAGCGCACAGACACCTTTGGTAACAACCTGGAGTTCAATGCCCACAAGACAGTGGAGATGATCGTGGACTTCAGGAAAGTCACAGCCCCCAGCCCCCCCTCGTCATGACAGACTCCCCATCACCACCGTGGACTCCTTCCGCTTCTCGGCACCACCATCACCCAGGACCTCAAGTGGGAGCCCACCATCACCTCCCTGATCAAGAAGACCCAGCAGAAGATGTACTTCCTGTGGCAGCTGAGGAAATGCCAAGCTGCCAGTGCAGATGATGGTGCAGTTTTACATGGCCATCATTTGAGTCCATCCTCACCTCCTCCATCACCCTGTGGTACGCTGGAGCCCAGCCAAGGGACAAACAGAGACTACAGCGCATTGTGCGCTCTGCTGAGAAGGTGATCGGCTGCAGACTTCCATCTCTACAAGACCTGTTCGTCTCCAGGACTCTGGGATGAGCAGGTCGGATCACAGCCGACCCTTCTCACCCTGGACATGGACTATTTGAACCACTCCCTTCAGGCAGGAGGCTACATTTGGGAATATAGGGGGACCAAACCTGGACCAAAAGTGTGAACACAACCTCAGACTAGGTTTGACAAATGTTTGGGCACAGCGAGACATTGACAAGTAAATGTAAGTTTGAGTAAATGTATGTAACACAGACACTCTACTGCAATAGTTCCTCAGTTCATGTTTTCTATTTTAAAATGTGCCTTTTCATCTTGGTGTCACTTCCATAAATTTCCAAATCAGTTCCAAACAAATGATTTTGCCCTTCACTTAACCCACGACACACACAGTGCAGTCTAATGACAAACTGTGGAGCAAACAGGACAACTATTTTAAGTGTATTATTTTGTTTTTTCATGGAAGTTGTTGAAATTTTAGGCAAAACGTCAAAGCAGTGGCACCAAAACCAAATGGGAAGATACTACCAAAATACTACCTGTTTTCATCCATTTTTGACACAATTTTGAAGCTATATTAGTGTCTTTTGTTCCATGTTTCAGGGCGTCTGTCGTCAGGCGTCCTTGTCATTGTATTAAATAGATGTGATCGATGGGAGTGTCTGACTTGTAGAGACGCACAAGGAAGCTGTACATCACACACTATGATACACATACACCCAAAGCACCATGGGAAATGTAATCTTAGAAAGACTGGGTGGACATTATGCAAGATTACTCATACTGTTTACAAGTCAAAAGATGTCCACAGTATTTAAAGTATTGGGTTTTCTAGACGGGCAAACAACATTTATTCTGTGTGGGAAAAGGTCAAGTGGCAGTAGTAGTAGTAGTAGTAGTAGTAGTAGTAAGTAGTAGTAGTAGTAGTAGTAGTAGTAGTAGTAGTAGTAGTATTAGTAGTAAGTGGAGTGATAGTAGTAGTAATAGTAGTAGTAGTAGTAGTAGTAATAGTAGTAGTTGTGTGTTGTGGTACTTCTGGACAGTTTTTAGACTTGATATGGAAAACTCTGCCTGAAGAGGAGAAAGTACTTTCTGACTAACGACTTAAACCCCCGGTGTTGGAGGGAGGAGCAGTCACAAGGTTGCACTTTACACCAAAATGTGAATTGCCCTTTGTCGCTGTGGTGACGTTTGAAAACAGGCCATGATCAGACTGACAGAACAGCTCATGTTATGATTATCATAGAACTGTAAATACATTTAAATACATACTTTATCACAGTCTGTATATCTGTCTGTGAGGTGTGGTCTTTAGTCATTACTTAAATGTCTGATGGAGGGATAAGAGGTTATTTATGTTCTCTTTGCGGTGACGAGCCATTGTGAACTATAACTGACCTCTGTTGTCACAAATACTTTTTTCCACTATAAGATTTTATCTTTTTTAAGATTCTGTGCTCGTAGGCTTTATTGACAGGAAAGTGGTGTGAAATGGGTGATGAGAGAGAAGGGAGGACAGTAAATATCTGTGGCCGGCTGCACGTGGAGCCTGGCATACAGTACATGTGCTGGGCCTTAACCACTCGACCACCGGGCAGCACCAGATTTGATTATTTTCAACACAAAATATCAGTACCGGCAGTTTCTTATGAGGTATTATAGTTTCTGTTGTAGATCATAAAGATCCGTTGTTGGTGTTGTTGTTCTTGTTGTTCTTGTTGTTCAAATAAGTATTTAGTTGAATATTTTATTTTTTTTTTGTGGCACCAAATGGACAGTTTGACCTGGAGACTATCAGCTGTCTTTTGAACAAAACAAACTCTGTGTTAACGCCAAAATTGTGAGTAGAAATGTGATCAGTGACAGGCTTTTGTACAACTATTGCATTGTTAAAACTAAAAACATAGGCCACCTCAATCTGTTTCTCGCTCTCAGTACACAACACACCGATAGTTTTTGTAAACAAGGAAATTCTTACGATAATGGCATTTCTCTCTATTCTATTAACTTATACTTTTGATTCTCTTATGTATATGGTTTCAAAGAAGTTTGGTTTTTCAATCAACATTTTTTCCAAGAATTCTTCTTTGTATCTGACATCAAATTTATCATTCCCATCCCTCTGTAAAAAAAACAAAAAAAAACAAAAAAAGAGATATGGGCCGAGTAGTTCGAGGCAGTACAGTATTTGGGAGCGTGTTTTGTGATATGTTTGGGAGGGAAGAAAAACAAAACAGCAATTCATCAAACTGTGGTCCACTATGATAAGACAGCATTATCAGGCGTATTTTGCGTATAGACATTTCCTGCTATGATTTATAACCTGGCGACTGGCCTGACAACACGTGACAACACCTAAAACTTGATTAAATATTTCTTTACTTTGGTGATTTCAAGTAAGAAATAAGATAAGAGAAGACTAAATATATAAGTTTTTACTATGCCAATTGTTCTTTATTACTCATGGGAGTAGGTTGTGATGAGCGCAGCGTCCACAAACACAATTTTCATCACTGTTATGTAAGAGAGCGTGTCAGCTTGAGGGATTCCCTATTTCAGTGGGTTATCTGGGAACGTTATGTTTTAGGAAGAGCTGAGAGGGGCCGGTATTTAACCCTGTCTAATGTTAGTAACTCTCAGAATCCTTTTTCAGGTGCACACTAATGCGTTTTTAGACAAGACTCCCATGAGCCAGATTCCTAAGAATGTGCCCGATGTGCAAACATAGCAGGTCTGGAAAAGTGTAATTAGTTAACTGGACATGGCCATCTTGATTTGAGTATTTTTTTATGAGTTACCAAGACATTTCTGACAAGTCAAACTAGTAAAAAGTTCCATGTTGTTCAAGTAAAAACATATTTTTCGTGCACATTTCGAAAAGATAACATGATTTGTCACAAACGTCTGCTCCTGGTGATGATCAATAAGCAAACTTCTTATTGAGACATTCTTCCCTCACAGTTGCATTGAGGGGTGAGCAGATGCATTTTACCAAAGGGCAGGGCTGTTGTTTTGGGAATGAGTGATGAAAATGCCCTGTCACTAAAAACAGTGTGCTGTTCATGAGGAAGCCAAAGGAAAAGAACACAGAACACAGAACACAGGAACACAGGAACACAGGAACACAGGAACACAGGAACACAGGAACCAAGGAACAAGGACCAAGGAACCAAGGAACCATTTACATTTTTGTACAAGGAAGCTACACCTTTATTCATCCTAAACATGGTCTGAGGTTTCAAGCTCAAAGGGTACACACACACAACGCACACACACGCACACATAAATAATTATTAAAATGTTTTTAAAAAATTGTCTTTAAATATAACTAACTCTGAATCATCTACTATAAATCCCAAACTGAGCTCTCTGAGGAAGCTGCTGCTGTGATTTTGGATCTTATACAGTTGACATCTTGACATATAATACTTTCACAATATGAAACTCACGTCAAAGAAAGCCATGAATACATACAGTTGTATTGTGTGGTTCAAAGGATTAGTCTATACATCCCCCTAGTGGTTACAAGTAGTACAGCTGCATTAGAGAAAAGGTGCTGTAGGGGCACAAAGGAAATGAGAGGACTCGACATCAAAGCTACTCACACGGCGCGCACCACGTTTTATTATTTCATTTAATGTAATTGCTTCCATAGATTTGTATGGGACATTGTAAATTCAAAATTCAGTTTCTCTCATAGGGAAATAAAGATCGCACCAAAGTACCCACAAAACTTTACAATCTTGTGCATAACAAAGAGTTTTTACTGCTCGTATTGCAGAAGGATTGGTTGATATCTAATGTTTTTTACTTTTTCTTTTTCTTTTTTCTAAGGCATATGTGGATCGCACCTATGCTTGCCGCACATAGTGGCGAGCCACTCAGACATGAGCGGTACTGTTTGACATCTAATTCTAAGCTTTATTTATATTTTTATTATTTTATTTTATGTCAACTAAAATTATTTTATTTCTAGAAATTATTTATTTCTATAGCACATTTACAACACCAGCTGGCCATAAGTGCTTCACATGCACGATGTTCAAAATGTGGAATTTCTTTACGTCATTTATATATGAAAACATTACATACATTTCTTTTTCTCATTTGCTTGTCCGAATGGTGACATGATGTTGCTCTGACGTGGTTGGTCAGAGCACGGGTTTTCCTCTTTCCGTAAAGGCAGGACAACAGCGCCATCTGCAGTCTGAGCTCTTCACTACCCTGGTGTGTGAAAGTAAAAGACCCCCTTGTCTTGGTTTATAGTCCCGTGGGTTGTCAGATTTCAACAAACTGCTTCATCCAGTAATGTTTGTCCTCTGTCTCAATGGACAAAACATAATTTGTGGGAAAAAACCAAAAAAAACCTGTTGTATTGGAGGAAAACCATTGGTCATTAGAGGAAACTCCAGAGCATTTGCAGGAATTTGCTGTGGCACCAAAATTGTGATCCTGAAAATATGCAGATGAACTTTTAAGTTCAGAACACGCTGAAAAATACATCTGAAACATTTGAATCAGGGTTTGATCAATGTCTATAGTGAGTTAGGTGGCGGAGTTTAAACTGTGCCAACTAGGGATGAGCCATTCAGTTCAATAGTTCCCAAGAACCAATTATGTGTAACTCTAATGGTAACAAAAACAATAAAAAATAAAACAAAAATTTTTTTGCTAAATAATTCCAAAATAAAAACAAAGAGAAGAGAGTCGTTTGGGCCACACTTCAGGCACCATTGCTGTACAGCCTCCGTAACCATGACATCTTATAGCAGTTTATTTTACTATTCCAAGTGTTCTCCCACACTGTTGGAGCTTTCCTGCTCGCTGCAGATAAAGCAGTGGCAGTAACAGGCTGGTCAATACATTAATCCAATATGAAAGTAAACCTAAAACAACTGTATCGTTGTATGACAGATCTACATTTTTCAGGGCCCAAAACATGTTATAAATGACATTTTAAACAAAACTTTAAAGTCAGCACTACCAAGATCAGCACAATGACAAAGAAAGCATGATGTTTTGATTTTTCAACCTTGCATTTGTCTCTTATAGCGCCCCCTGGCTTTGGATGAATGAGTACTTTGAGAACAACTGCACTGCTGTAGAATATAATGCTTAAATAAACAATTGTTAGGCACACATCTATGAAGAAAAAAGTATTATTATCATGACTTAGTTGTGAGTACAGTGGACATTACTACAAGTGTGACAACCCAAACAAGACCGGCGGAGACGTTCCGAATCAGGCGCCCTTTACCGTTTTTGAGGCTGAGGTACGTCATGGGGATGCACCACAGCGATGTAGTGTTCGATGCACACACAAACCGGGAATACAATTTCCCCATACCATGCAAATCTTCCCACCCACAAGAAGATTTGACCTTTTTATAATCGCTGAAAATGACACAAAGAGTTGCGGCATATGCTACGATTCCCACCAGCTCCATGAGGACAAGATTGTAGGTGAAGAAATCGGAGTAGTTTATAAACCAAGAAGGATCGTTTACCTTGGTTTTCCATTGCTTGAATCCCAAATAAAGGATAAAAACACAGATTGGGAATATTATGATGAGGTACAAGATGGACACATGCACTTCCAGAAAGATGTCCTGAGTCAGAGAGTCATTGGCGGCCATGTTTCTGGGAGAAAAAAAAGAAGTTTTTCAATTTGACCCTTTGCTCTTGGGGGGTTTCTGGCAGCACTACCTTCAGCTTCCCTCTCTTACTCTCTTATATTTACTATTTATGTGTACAATTCCAGACCATCTCAATCTAACGTTAGCTGCCTCAGTTCTTGATCCTATTTCTATCCAAACAAACTGGTATTTAAAAGTTGCCATTTCTGCATAATTTACATTTACTACCCAGACAATAAAACATATTAAAGATTTTCAAAACGTTTACCTCTAAATCCAACCAGCTCTTTTATGTTTGCTCATCCGTGAGTGACTTTTCACAGCGTATGAGTGAAAGAAGTCCACCTGTGTTTTTTTTATACAACCACAAAAGGCTGTGTGGTCACAAACCTCATGGAAACAGATGGAAATTGTAGAACATAGACAAATAACCTCTACTGGAGACCTCTTGACTGGAGAGTCAAGCACCACTCACAGTAAAAATGCATTTATTTATTTTTCCTTCAATAAAAACATGTGTAATTGAATAAATACAAAATAGATATGTTTCAAGGTGCAGAATGTACATTTTCCCAGAGGGTTCACCTCCTGATTATATCAATATACAAATTTAGATCAATTGTTCAATTGTTGTTGTTGTTGGTCTGGGCTTTGAATGGGCCATTCTAACACATGAACATGTTTTGTTTCAAACCTTTCCATTGTAGCTCTGCTTTATGTTTAGGATCATTGTCCTGCTGAAGGTGAACCTCCGCCCCAGAGGCGAAATACTTTGCATGCTGCACTTTTCAGTTTTTAAAATGAAACAATGCAATAAAAAAATCTTTAAATCATGTGCGTGCCACTTTGTGTTTCTCTTTTGCAGAAAATGCCAATACAATTGATTTTGTGACGTGATAGATATTTTACTGACAAAAATATACCTCGAAAAAAAGGTATGTGAGCGATGTCACCTTTCTTGTGTGTCTCATCTGGTTGTCTCCATGGAGATGGATAACTCTAATGCCATACTGAGGAACATCTCAGGTAAAGCAATAGCTCCATATTTGTCATTGTACAAGTTGGAGAAGAAAATTGCACATTGCTTTGTAGAGTTGGTCATGAGCGACTGCGATTATGAACCAACCAGAGGCGCTTTTCTTTGAGACAGAGGAAACCAAAACCCCAGGAAGAACATGCAAACTCTACACAGGACCTTCATGACAGACCCTAGCAACATGCTGATTGTCCATCCATCTTCTTCCGCTTTATCCGGGGCCGGGTCGCGGGGCAACAGCTCCTCACCCTATCTCTAAGGGAGCGCCCAGCCACGCCCAGAAACCCAGAAACTCATTTCGACCGCTTGGATCCGCGACCTTGTCCTTTCGGTCACTACCCAAAGCTCATGACCATAGGTGAGGGTAGGAACGTAGATTGACCAGTAAATCGAGAGCTTTGTCTTTCGACTCAGCTCCTTCTTTACTATAACAGATCCTCGCATCACTTCGCTGCACCGATCCGCCTGTCAATCAACGCTCCATCCTTCCTCAGAGATACTTGAACTCCTCCACTTGGGGCAAGGACTCCCCACCTCACCCGGAGAGAGCAAGTCACCTTTTTCCGGTTGAGAACCATGGCCTCAGATTTGTAGGTGCTGATTCTCATCCCGGCTGCTTCACACTCGGCTGCAAACCGTCCCAGTGCATGTTGCAGGTCCAGGTTTGATGGAGCCATCAGGACAACATCATTTGCAAACAGCAGATGAGATCCTGTGGTCCCCAAACCGGACACCCTCCGACCCCTGACTGCGCCTGAAATTCTGTCCATAAAAACAATGAACAGAACCGGTGACAAAGGGCAGCCCTGGCGGAGTCCAACACGCACTGGGAACAGGTCTGACTTACTGCCGGCAATGCAAACACAGCTCCTGCTCCGGTCATACAGGGACCGGACAGCCCTGAGCAAAGGGCCCGGACCCCATACTCCCGTCGCACCCCGGCAAAGGACACCCCATGGGACACAGTCGAAAGCCTTCTCCAGAGCCACAAAGCACATGTGGACTGGTTGGGCAAACTCCCATGAACCCTCGAGCACCCGATGGAGAGTATCGAGCTGGTCCAGTGTTCCACGACCAGGACGAAAACCACTCTGCCCCTCCTGAATCCGAGGTTCGACCTATCGGTCGGATTCTCCTCTCCAGTACTCTGGAATAGACCTTACCGGGGAGGCTGAGGAGTATGATCCCTCTGTAGTTGAAACACACCCTCCGGTCCCCCACCACCACCCAGGGTCTGCCAGTCCAGAGGCACCTGTCCCTGACCGCCACGCGATGTTGCAAGAGACGTGTCAACCAAGACAGTCCTACAACATCCAGAGACTTTAGGTACTCAGGGCGTATCTCATCCACCGCTAGGAAGCCCTGCCACCGAGGAGTTTGCCAACAACCTCAGTCTTCGGCCTGGGTGATGGATGAGTCAGCCTCCTGAGTCCTCAGTCTCTACTTCCTCTTCAGAAGACAGTGACAGTGGGATTTAGGAGGTCCTCCAAAGTATTCCTTCCACCGTCCTACGACCTCCACAGTCGAGGTCAGCAGGTTCCCACCCGCAGCTGTAAATGGTGTTGGTGAAACACTGCTTCCCCCTCCTGAGGCGCCGGACGGTTTGCCAGAATTTCTTTGGGGCCGACCGATAGTCCTCCTCCAGGGCCTCCCCGAACTCCTCCCAGACCCGGGTTTTTACCTCTGTGACAGCACAAGCTGCGGTACGCCTGGCCCACAGATACCCGTCAACGGCCTCAGGAGTCCCGCAGGCCAAAGAGGCCTGACTAGGCTTCCTTCTTCCGCCTGATGGCATCCCTTACTTCCGATGTCCACCACCAGGTTTCGGAGGTTGCCGCCGCGACAGGCACCTGACCTTGCGACCACTGCTCCGAGCAGCCGCATTGACAATGGAGGTCGAGAACATTTTGATTGTTAATAATTATATATAAGAATACATGACAAGCCAATAACTAATTAACTTCAATGAGCCACTTCAGGGCAAATAAGAGGAGAATTAATTTTATCATCTGTGAATTTATTTAACTAGGCAAAACTTAGTTTCTACCTTGAAACAGCCTAACTGTCCTGCACGTAAAGATGACACACAATCTGTTGACACTACTGTATGAATAAAGGTTATAATATATATAATAACACTGTAGTTGACGAATCCTCCTCCTGTTGAGCTGCACAGAGACACCTTTGGTAACAACCTGGAGTTCAATGCCCTGACAAGACAGTGGAGATGATCGTGGACTTCAGGAAAGTCACAGCCCCTCCAGCCCCCCTCACCATGACAGATTTCCCCATCACCACCGTGGACTCCTTCCGCTTCCTCGGCACCACCATCACCCAGGACCTCAAGTGGCGAGCCCACCATCAGCTCCCTGATCAATGAAGGCCCAGCAGAAGATGTACTTCCTGCGGCAGCTGAGGAAAGCCAAGCTGCCAGTGCAGATGATGGTGCAGTTTTACACGGCCATCATTGAGTCCATCCTCACCTCCTCCATCACCGTGTGGTACGCTGGAGCCACAGCCAAGGACAAACAGAGACTACAGCGCATTGTGCGTTCTGCTGAGAAGGTGATCGGCTGCAGACTTCCATCTCTACAAGGACCTGTACGTCTCCAGGATTCTGGAACGAGCAGGTCGGATCACAGCCTGACCCTTCTCACCCTGGACATGGACTATTTGAACCACTCCCTTCAGGCAGGAGGCTACATTTGGGAATATAGGGGGACCAAACCTGGACCAAAAGTTTGAACACAACCTCAGACTAGGTTTGACAAATGTTTGGGCACAGCGAGACATTGACAAGTAAATGTAAGTTTGAGTAAATGTATGTCACACAGACACTCTACTGCAATAGTGCCTCAGTTCATGTTTTCTATTTTAAAATGTGCCTTTTCATCTTGGTGTCACTTCCATAAATTTCCAAATCAGTTCCAAACAAATAATTTTGCCCTTCACTTAACCCACGACACACACAGTGCAGTCTAATGACAAACTGTGGAGCAAACAGGACAACTATTTTAAGTGTATTATTTTGTTTTTTCATGGAAGTTGTTGGAAATTTTAGGCAAAACGTCAAAGCAGTGGCACCAAAACCAAATGGGAAGATACTTACCAAAATACTACCTGTTTTCATCCATTTTTGACACAATTTTGAAGCTATATTAGTGTCTTTTAGTTCCATGTTTCAGGGCGTCTGTCGTCAGGCGTCCTTGTCATTGTATTAAATAGATGTGATCGATGGGAGTGTCTGACTTGTAGAGACGCACAAGGAAGCTGTACATCACACTATGATACACATACACCCAAAGCACCATGGGAAATGTAATCTTAGAAGACTGGGTGGACATTATGCAAGATTACTCATACTGTTTACAAGTCAAAAGATGTCCACAGTATTTAAAGTATTGGGTTTTCTAGACGGGCAAACAACATTTATTCTGTGTGGGAAAAGGTCAAGTAGTGGCAGTAGTAGTAGTAGTAGTAGTAGTAGTAGTAGTAGTAGTAGTAGTAGTAGTAGTAGTAGTAGTAAGTAGTAGTAGTATAGTAGTAGTAGTAGTAGTAGTAGTAATAGTAGTAGTTGTAGTAGTAGCACTATAGCAGTAGTTGTGTGTTGTGGTACTTCTGGACAGTTTTTAGACTTGATATGGAAAACTCTGCCTGAAGAGGAGAAAGTACTTCTGACTAACGACTTAAACCCCCGGTGTTGGAGGGAGGAGCAGTCACAAGGTTGCACTTTACACCAAAATGTGAATTGCCCTTTGTCGCTGTGGTGACGTTTGAAAACAGCCATGATCAGACTGACAGAACAGCTCATGTTATGATTATCATAGAACTGTAAATACATTTAAATACATACTTTATCACAGTCTGTATATCTGTCTGTGAGGTGTGGTCTTTAGTCATTACTTAAATGTCTGATGGAGGGATAAGAGGTTATTTATGTTCTCTTTGCGGTGACGAGCCATTGTGAACTATAACTGACCTCTGTTGTCACAATACTTTTTTTCCACGATAAGATTTTATCTTTTTTTTTTAAGATTCTGTGCTCGTAGGCTTTATTGACAGGAAAGTGGTGTGAAATGGGTGATGAGAGAGAAGGGAGGACAGTAAATATCTGTGGCCGGCTGCACGTGGAGCCTGGCATACAGTACATGTGCTGGGCCTTAACCACTCGACCACCGGGCAGCACCAGATTTGATTATTTTCAACACAAAATATCAGTACCGGCAGTTTCTTATGAGGTATTATAGTTCTGTTGTAGATCATAAAGATCCGTTGTTGGTGTTGTTCTTGTTGTTCTTGTTGTTCAAATAAGTATTTAGTTGAATCTTTTTTTTTTTTTGGCACCAAATGGACAGTTTGACCTGGAGACTATCAGCTGTCTTTTGAACAAAACAAACTCTGTGTTAACCCAAAAGAGTAGAAATGTGATCAGTGACAGGCTTTGTACAACTATTGCTTGTTAAAACAAAAACATAGGCCACCTCATCTGTTTCTCGCTCTCAGTCAACACACCGATAGTTTGTAAACAAGGAAATTCTTACGATAATCTTCTCTCTATATTCTATTAACTTTATACTTTTGATTCTCTTATGTATATGGTTCAAAGAAGTTTGGTTTTTCAATCACATTTTTCCAAGAATTCTTCTTGTATCTGACATCAAATTTATCATTCCCATCCCTCTGTAAAAAAAAAAACCAAAACAAAAAAAAGAGATATGGGCCGAGTAGTCGAGGCAGTACAGTATTTGGGAGCGTGTTTTGTGATATGTTTGGGGAGGAAGAAAAACAAAACAGCAATTCATCAAACTGTGGTCCACTATGATAAGACAGCATTATCAGGCGTATTTTGCGTATAGACATTTCCTGCTATGATTTATAACCTGGCGACTGGCCTGACAACACGTGACAACACCTAAAACTTGACTAAATATTTCTTTACTTTGGTGATTTCAAGTAAGAAATAAGATAAGAAGACTAAAGATAAGTTTTTACTATGCCAATTGTTCTTTATACTCATGGGAGTAGGTTGTGATGAGCGCAGCGTCCACAAACACAATTTTCATCACTGTTATGTAAGAGAGCGTGTCAGCTTGAGGGATTCCCTATTTCAGTGGGTTATCTGGGAACGTTATGTTTTAGGAAGAGCTGAGAGGGGCCGGTATTTAACCCTGTCTAATGTTAGTACTATCTCAGAATCCTTTTTCAGGTGCACACTAATGCGTTTTAGACAAGACCCCCATGAGCCAGACTCCTAAGAATGTGCCCGATGTGCAAACATAGCAGGTCTGGAAAGTGTAATTAGTTAACTGGACATGGCCATCTTGATTTGAGTATTTTTTATGAGTTTACCAAGACATTTCTGACAAGTCAAACTAGTAAAAAGTTCCATGTTGTTCAAGTAAAAACATATTTTTCGTGCACATTTCGAAAAGATAACATGATTTATCACAAATGTATGCTCCTGGTGATGATCAATAAGCAAACTTCTTTATTGAGACATTCTTCCCTCACAGTTGCATGTGAGCAGATGCATTTTACCAAAGGGCAGGGCTGTTTGTTTTGGAAATGAGTGATGAAAATGCCCTGTCACTAAAACAGTGTGCTGTTCATGAGGAAGCCAAAGGAACACAGGAACACAGGAACACAGGAACACAGGAACACAGGAACACAGGAACACAGGAACAAGGAACCAAGGAACCAAGGAACCATTTACATTTTTGTACAAGGAAGCTACACCTTTATTCATCCTAAACATGGTCTGAGGTCTCAAGCTCAAAGGGCAACACACACACACACACACACACATTTCACAAATAATATTAAAATGTTTTTAAAAATTGTCTTTAAATATAACTAACTCTGAATCATCTACTATAAATCCCAAACTGAGCTCTCTGAGGAAGCTGCTGCTGTGATTTTGGATCTATACAGTTGACATTTTTGACATATAATACTTTCACAATATGAAACTCACGTCAAAGAAAGCCATGAATACATACAGTTGTATTGTGTGGTTCAAAGGATTAGTCTATACATCCCCCTAGTGGTTACAAGTAGTACAGCTGCATTAGAGAAAAGGTGCTGTAGGGGCACAAAGGAAATGAGAGGACTCGACATCAAAGCTACTCACACGCGCGCACACGCTAATTAATTTATTATTTCATTTCATGTAATTGCTTCCATAGATTTGTATGGGACATTGTAAATTCAAATTCATTTTCTCTCATAGGGAAATAAAGATCGCACCAAACTTTACAATCTTGTGCATAACAAAGAGTTTTTACTGCTCGTATTGCAGAAGGATTTGTTGATATCTAATGTTTTTTACTTTTTCTTTTTCTTTTTTCTAAGGCATATGTGGATCGCACCTATGCTTTGCCGCACATAGTGGCGAGCCACTCAGACATGAGCGGTACTGTTGACATCTAATTCTAAGCTTTATTTATCTTTTTATTATTTTATTTTATGTCAACTTTATTTCTATAGCACATTTACAACACCAGCTGGCCATAAGTGCTTCACATGCACGATGTTCAAAATGTGGAATTTCTTTACGTCATTTATATATGAAAACATTACATACATTTCTTTTTCTCATTTGCTTGTCCGAATGGTGACATGATGTTGCTCTGACGTACGTGGTTGGTCAGAGCACGGGTTTTCCTCTTCCGTAAAGGCAGGACAACAGCGCCATCTGCAGTCTGAGCTCTTCACTACCCTGGTGTGAGAAAGTAAAAGACCCCCTTGTCTTGGTTTATAGTCCCGTGGGTTTGTCAGATTTCAACAAACTGCTTCATCCAGTAATGTTTGTCCTCTGTCTCAATGGACCAATAAACGTAATTTGTGGGTAAGGAAAATCTGTCACGAGAGAAAAAAACCTGTTGTATTGGAGGAAAACATAAACTTATATCGGTCATTAAACTCCAGCAACTACTAATCTTTGATTATTTGCAGGAATCTCTTTTTTGGCTGTGGCACTATAACAAAATTGTGATCCTGAAAATATGCAGATGACTTTTAAAGTTTTAGTTCTATTTGATAGTATAACCTTGTATTGGCTAGCTTTGAAAAAATACATACGCCTGATCTGTTCAACATTTGAATCAGGTCTTGATTGATCTTTTATTAATGGTCTATAGTGAGTTAGGCTATTGGCGGAGTTTTAAACTGTGCCAACTAGGGATGAGACAAATACCTTATTCAGTTATTTCAGATTTATTAGTTTCCAAGATTATGCCTGGAATTTATGTTGTAACTCTCAGAATGGTGGTAACAATAAATCAATTCTAATAAAAAATAATTAAATAATCAAACCACATGGGCTCCAGAAGTCCTTTTTTTTGCTAAATAATTCCAAAATAAAAACAAAGAATCGCAGAATCAGAATCAGAAAGGGTTTATTGCCATTGTCAATGAACAAACTTCACAGTCACACAGGAACTTGTCTCGGCATTAAGGTGCAACACAAAACACTGAGCAATAATAAAACAACATATATTCAAGAGCAGAGCAGAGAAAGTTACACAGCCCTGTGGAGCTCCTGTGCTGATAGTCCGAGTGTCTGAGACATTCTTCCCCAGCCGCATCGCGTACTGCCTCCGATCCGTCAGGAAGTCAGTGATCCACACTGCAGGTGGAGTCGGGCACTCGTTGAGCTGGGAGAGCTTGTCCTGGAGCAGAGCAGGGAGGATGGTGTTGAAAGCAGAGCTGAAGTCCACAAACAGGATCCTGGCGTAGGTTCCCGGGAGTCCAGATGCTGCAGGATGAAGTGGAGTGGCAGGTTGATTGTGTCGTCTACAGACCTGTTGGCTCTGTAGGCGAACTGCAGGGGGTCCAGCAGGGAGGAGCGTGAAGGACTTGAGGTGGGGCAAGACCAGGCGTTCAAATGGACTTCATGACTACAGACGTCAGTGCCACTGGCCTGTAGTCATTAAGTCCAGTGATCCGGGGCTTCTTGGGGACAGGGGAAAATGATGGACGACTTGAAGCAGGCTGGGACATGGCATGACCCCAGGGAGGTGTTAAAAATGTCTGTGAAGACAGGGGGATGGTTAACTCTCCTGCCACAGTGTCTTAATGTAGCGGGCTACGGAGACGCCGTCTGGTCCAGCAGCTTTTCGGGGGCTGGATTTCCGAAATAGCCTGTGAACATCCTGTTCCTGAACTGAGAGAGTGGTTGGGGAGGTGGGGGACCAGGTTTGGGTTGGCGGAGGTGGCCACCGTGGGGGAGGGGGTGGTCACATCAAACCTGGAGTAGAAGGTGTTAAGTTGCTCAGCCAGTTTTTGAAAGAAGAGAGTCGTTTGGGCCACACCTCAGGCACCATTGCTGTACAGCCTCCGTAACCATGACATCTTATAGCAGTTTATTTTACTATTCCAAGTGTTCTCCCACACTGTTTGGAGCTTTCCTGCTCGCTGCAGATAAAGCAGTGGCAGTAACAGGCTGGTCAATACATTAATCCAATATGAAAGTAAACCTAAAACAACTTTATCGTTATATGACAGATCTATCTTTTTCAGGGCCCAAAAACACGTTAAAAATTACATTTAAACAAAACTTTGAAGTCAGCACTACCAAGATCAGCACAATGACAAAGAAAGCATGATATTTTGATTTTTCAACCTTGCATTTGTCTCTTATAGCGCCCCCTGGCTTTGGATGAATGAGGACTTTGAGAACAACTACACTGCTGTAGAAATATAATGCTTAAATAAACAATTGTTAGGCACACATCTACGAAGCAAAAAAATATAATTATCATGACCAAATTGTGAGTTACAGTGGATATTGCTACAAGTGTGACAACCCAAACAAAGACCGGTGGAGATGTTCCGAATCAGGCGCCCTTTACCGTTTTTGAGGCTGAGGTACGTCATGGGATGCACCACAGCGATGTAGTGTTCGATGCACACACAAACCGGGAATACAATTTCCCCATACCATGCAAAACTTCCCACCCACAAGAAGATTTGACCTTTTTTATAATCGCTGAAAATGACACAAAGAGTTGCGGCGTATGCTACGATTCCCACCAGCTCCATGAGGACAAGATT
The DNA here is from genome assembly GCA_015082035.1 of Chaenogobius annularis. Classification (NCBI taxonomy): domain Eukaryota; kingdom Metazoa; phylum Chordata; class Actinopteri; order Gobiiformes; family Gobiidae; genus Chaenogobius; species Chaenogobius annularis. The sequence continues at coordinate 861,221 of BJKM01000309.1, read as the reverse complement.
GTAGGTGAAGAAATCGGAGTAGTTTATAAACCAAGAAGGATCGTTTACCTTGGATTTCCATTGCTTGAATCCCAAATAAAGGATAAAAACACAGATTGGGAATATTATGATGAGGTACAAGATGGACACATGCACTTCCAGAAAGATGTCCTGAGTCAGAGAGTCATTGGCGGCCATGTTTCTGGAAAAAAATGAAGTTTTTTCAATTTGACCCTCTGCTCTTGGGGGGTTTCTGGCAGCACTACCTTCAGCTTCCCTCTCTTATATTTACTATTTATGTGTTACAATTCCAGACCATCTCAATCTAACGTTAGCTGCCTCAGTTCTTGATCCTATTTCTATCCAAACAACTGGTATTTAAAAGTTGTCATTTCTTCATTTTTACATTTACTACCCAGACAATAAAACATATTAAAGATTTTCAAAACGTTTACCTCTAAATCCAACCAGCTCTTTTATGTTTGCTCATCCGTGAGTGACTTTTCACAGCGTATGAGTGAAAGCAGTCCACCTGTGTTTTTTTTTTACAACCACAAAAGGCTGTGTGGTCACAAACCTCATGGAAACAGATGGAAATTGTAGAACATAGACAAATAACCTCTACTGGAGACCTCTTGACTGGGAGAGTCAAGCACCACTCACAGGAAAAATGCATTTATTTATTTTTCCTTCAAGATAAAAACATGTGTAGTTGAATAAATACAAAATAGATATGTTTCAAGGTGCAGAATGTACATTTTCCCAGAGGGTTCGCCTCCTGATTATATCAATATACAAATTTAGATCAATTGTTCAATTGTTGTTGTTGTTGGTCTGGGCTTTGAATGGGCCATTCTAAAACACATGAACATGTTTTGTTTTCAAACCTTTCCATTGTAGCTCTGCTTTATGTTTAGGATCATTGTCCTGCTGAAGGTGAACCTCCGCCCCAGAGGCGAAATACTTTGCATGCTGCACTTTTCAGTTTTTAAAATGAAACAATGCAATAAAAAAATCTTTAAATCATGTTCGTGCCACTTTGTGTTTCTCTTTTGCAGAAAATGCCAATACAATTGATTTTGTGACGTGATAGATATTTTACTGTCAAAAAATATACCTAGAAAAAAAGGTATTCTTTCTGTGAGCGATGTCACCTTTCTTGATGGTGTCTCATCTGGTTGTCTCCATGGAGATGGATAACTTTAATGCCATACTGAGGAACATCTCCATATTTGTCATTGTACAAGTTGGAGAAGAAAATCGCACATTGCTTTGTAGAGTTGGTGATGAGCGACTGCGACTATGCACCAACCAAAGGCGCTTTTCTTTGAGACAGAGGAAACCAAAACCCCAGGGAGAACATGCAAACTCTACACAGGACCTTGATGATAGACCCTAGCAACATTTTGATTGTCCATCCATCTTCTTCCGCTTTATCCGGGGCCGGATCCTGGGGGCAGCCGTCTAAGCAGGGACTCCCTTCCTTATCCCCAGATTTCCTCCAACTCCTCCGGGGGGATCCCGAGGCGTTCCCAGGCCAGCCGAGAGACATAGTCCCTCAAGCATGTCCTGGGTCTTCCCCGGGGCCTCCTCCCGGTGGGACATGCCTGAAACACCTCCCTAGGGAGGCGCCCAGGAGGCATCCGGAAAAGATGCCCGAGCCACCTCAGCTTGCTCGTCTCGACATGGAGGAGCAGCGGCTCTACTCCGAGCTCCTCCCGTGGGACTGAGCTCCTCACCCTATCTCTAAGGGAGCGCCCAGCCACCCTGCGGAGGAAACTCATTTCGAACACTTGTATCCGCGATCTTGTCCTTTCGGTCACTACCCAAAGCTCATGACCATAGGTGAGGGTAGGAACGTAGATTGACCGGTAAATCGACAACTTTGTCTTTCGACTCAGCTCACCGCATCACTGCGGACGCTGCACAGATCCGCCTGTCAAGCTCTCGCTCCATCCTTCCCTCACTCGTGAACAAGACCCCGAGATAACTCCTCCACTTGGGGCAGGGACTCCCCACTGTAATTGAAAAATGTCTCTCTATCAAGGTTGCAAATAATGTCATGTCTACGTATCATATAATATTATCTTAGCTCCGGCCAAGTCGTGGGTAAAAACTTTGAGGGGTGTTTTCATTTTGACTAGAGCTGATTTGATTGTGACAATGTGCGTACGTGTCAATGTATGTGACTGTCTTTAAAAGGATGTTTACTGTCATTGTTCTGGAGTCAGGAAGGGAGTCTAGGAAGGAGAGCTGATCTTGTCAGGGAAAGTGTTTTTATTTACTGTGCACGAGTAAATAAAGATCCACCTATTGAGAACGACAAACTCTGTTTACCTCTTTATTTCTTGGTACTTTTCCGCAGAAATGCCACAACACCACCCACCCGGAGAGGGCATGTCACCTTTTTCCGGTTGAGAACCATGGCCTCAAATTTGGAGGTGCTGATTCTCATCCCAGCTGCTTCACACTCGGCTGCAAACCGTCCCAGTGCATGTTGCAGGTCCAGGTTTGATGGAGCCATCAGGACAACATCATCTGCAAACAGCAGAGATGAGATCCTGTGGTCCCCAAACCGGACACCCTCCGACCCCTGACTGCGCCTAGAAATTCTTTCCATAAAAACAATGACCAGAACCAGAGACAAAGGGCAGCCCTGGCGGAGTCCAACACGCACTGGGACAGGTCTGACTTACTGCCGGCAATGCGAACACAGCTCCTGCTCCGGTCATACAGGGACCGGACAGCCCTGAGCAAAGGGCCCCAGACCCCGTACTCCTGAAGCACCTCCCAAAGGATATCCCGTGGGACACGGTCGAAAGCCCTCTCCAGATTCAAAAAGCACATGTCGACTGGTTGGGCAAACTCCCTGAACCCTCGAGCACCCGATGGAGAGTATAGAGCTGGTCCAGTGTTCCACGACCAGGACGAAAACCACTCCTTCTGAATCCGAGGTTCGACTATCGGTCGGATTCTCCTCTCCAGTGCCTTGAAATAGACCTTACCGAGGAGGCTGAGGAGTGTGATCCCTCTGTAGTTGTAACACACCCTCCGGTCCCCCTTCTTGAACAGGGGGACCACCACCCCGGTCTGCCAGTCCAGAGGCACTGTCCCCGACCGCCACGCGATGTTGCAAAGACGTGTCAACCAAGACAGTCCTGCAACATCCACAGACTTTAGGTACTCGGGGCGTATCTCATCCACCCCCGGAGCTCTGCCACCGAGGAGTTTGCCAACAACCTCAGTCTTCGGCCTGGGTGATGGATGAGTCAGCCTCCGAGTCCTCAGTCTCTACTTCCTCTTCGGAAGAAGTGACAGTGGGATTTAGGAGGTCTCCAAAGTATTCCTTCCACCGTCCGACGACATCCCCAGTCGAGGTCAGCAGGTCCCCACCCGCACCGTAAACGGTGTTGGTGAAACACTGCTTCCCCCTCCTGAGGCGCCGGACGGTTTGCCAGAATTTCTTTGGGGCCGACCGATAGTCCTCCTCCATGGCCTCCCCGAACTCCTCCCAGCCCTGGGTTTTTACCTCTGTGACAGCACAAGCTGCGACATGCCTGGCCCGCCGATACCTGTCAACGGCCTCAGGAGTCCCACAAGCCAAAGATAGGTCTGATAGGCCTCCTTCTTCCACCTGATGGCATCCCTTACTTGCGGTGTCCACCACCTTTGACTGAGGCACAAAAGCCCCGTTTCCACTGCTTCTCTTTTGAGTAGATTTGGATGGTCCGAAAGTGTCTCCACTGCTGTAGGTGAACTGTAGCGGCCTGTTTAAGGGTCTGAAGGGGGCTGTGAGTGGTATTAGCTGGCACACTTTCAGTTCCCAGATCGCTTTAGTGGACAAGAGAGAACACAGACTCTGGTGAAAACGAAACAGCAAAAAGTATTGACAACATTATTTCTGATATTTTATTTTGTGATTATTTCCAGTGATGATAAATTTACTTGTGAAGCCTTAGACTCTAGAGCACGTTAGCATCATCTGTTTCCTGTTTATTGATACACGACACTCCTGTCAAGACACAAAATGTTATATTTCCAGTGCATAATGCATAAAGAGATATGAAAACACAGCGTAGTGGCGCAGAGAAGTGAAATAAATGCAGCTTTAGCCACGTCTCACGGCCTGGAATGTCGGGAAAATGTCTTTTTCGAGTGATTCAGTGCTGTATTTAAACCGCAGTACACAAACTGTTACAACATCAACAACCAACAACAATCACTGTCTTTTCGGATCTAATGTTGTAGATTACTTCATAGTTTTATTGCATTTGCTTTGACTCTTAAACCTGAATTTGAGTGAATACTGAATATGTAAAATAGGTCTCTTGGCAAAACTTAAATGCTTGAAGAGAGTTGAGGTGCTGAATAAATCATGACCTGTTTTCGCCCAGTATAATACTGTTCATACCATCAGTACCTCAGCATCAGAAAAAGGTAGATTCACAAACTAGGAACTTTCTTCGGTGAAAAGGTGCCACATGCAACAATAATATAAACGCAAAGTACCAAAAAATAATAATAAAGCATGAATTTAAATAAATGGTTTCTCTAAATAAGATAAAAATTAAACTTATACTAAATACTTTAACTGAATATATACTGTATTTAATTCCCAGGGCGAAGTAAAGACTGTATATATTCAGCCAAAGTATTTTGACTGAATATATACACTTAAAACCCCCGAGACAAACTGTTTATTGTCAGATTAGTTTATACAGCTAACACCTAAAACTATCTTTGTGTTTGGTTATGAGTAAGAGTAATAAAAATACTGCTGTAATTTCACTTTAACCTTTATGTTAGCCTCTTCCTTCCTCTGTTACTAACCACAAGCTTCACTTTGAAATTGAACATGCAATTCTAGGTATTCAGCTATATCTGAATTCACTACCACGCATTTTACAGGTCAAAGTAAATTACAACAAGCAACTATTGTAATAAGGATCAAAATAGTAAAAATAGGTATGTTATAGTACTATACGCAATAGTGAATAGTGTTCACTGTAAAACTGCATCTAATGAACTAATGAAAACACAGAAAGTAATAGCATTAGTAAACAGTATATCAAATACTCATATTGTTAAAGTATATTAGTGGTAAAGAAGATAGTGATACTAATAGTATAGCAATAAAGTGGAATGGTCAAATAGAGTTGTAAATTAATTGAAAGACTTAAAATGTGTTTTTATTTCTGGAAAGCAGGCAGCTGGGGGTAAAAACCACGACCATAATACATTTTCAAATATAAACTGACATAACTGACCTAAATACTAATGCTTTTAATTCTTTATAACAAAAAATAAGACTCAACATAAGCTTCACAAAGATAATCATTTGTGTTAAAGAATGTAATGGGGTGTAGTAAGGAGTATTTGTCCATTTTATTAATTGATTAGCACGTACATATGCTGTAGTTGATGTGTCATAGCATTCAACGTTAATGGACTGTAATATATGTAACATGACTAATGCTTTAGGGAGACACTTATGGTCCAGAGAAGGACAAGAACACAGAGCCTGTGACTTAATTCGAGCTCTAAAGCAGGAATCATAATGTCTTTGACCCACGTAGAGTTTTAAGTTTGGGGCTCCAAGATGAATCACTATCAAACACAATGAAACTTTTCAAAATGTGTACAAAACTGATTAAACCAGTTTAATTTCGACTACTTACTTAATATCATATTTCAATCTTGATACAAAAAGTATTAGTTGGCTATCCAGATTTTTATCTCTGTTCATTTACTCTGGTGAGGTCACATATTATGGCTTTAAGAGATGATTCTGCTGACATGCACAAATTGAGAATATCACCATATTGCACCTGCACCCTTGCACACACACTCTGCTTAAACCACAGTGTCCTCCTCCGCTCGTCTCACCTCCCTCCCTTTACTCAGAAGCACTGACCACACAACCACACTCGCTGTGTTGTTCAAGCCTCCTTTTTTTTTGTCATGGAACCTGTTTGTCGACCTGTCCACATCGCTCTGGGGAGGAATAAAAGGCAAGCCTTGAAAATCACATGAGGCAGAGAGAGATCAAACAGCTCAAAGAGACTTCAGCAATGGCAAAGAAAATGATTCTGCTTTTGGGCATGATACTTCTGTCCTGTGTCACGACTTATGCAAGTAAGATATCTACTTCAACTTAAGTTTATACATGCATATTTACATGACATAAATTATTACTATTTTTATTTTCCCTTCCCGATAGGTTACTACGGCGCAGACGAATGTTGCTTTCATTTTTGGGAGGAACGTTTGCGTAAAGAAAATGTGTCTAAATGCAGACGGACAAGCCCACACTGTGCCAAGCCAGGAATCATGTAAGTGTTGCAACTGTGAAATGAAAAGGATGAAGGCCACATTTAAAATCGGCTTTGATACTATATATTGATTCTCTGTATTGAGTATATACTTTGTGTTTTTCAGTTTCACCATGAGGACAAATGCTGAAGTTTGTGTCCATCCTGACAAACTCTGGGTTAAAAATGTCATGAAATACATTGAGGAGAAATGAAGTGACAAAAAGTACTAAAAGCCATAAACTACGATGGCATTATCTATCTGCAACTGTTTATTTTATATTTTTTTAAACTTGCTTTTTTGTTCAACCTGCATAACCGTCCTAACCAAGCACTTATATTCAGTAGTTACGGTGTTTCCTTCGCCCACTGTCTTGTTAACGCTTACTGACACAATGAATGCTGAACATTGGAAGGCCTTTGTGAGATTTTGAATGTATTTCAACTCAGCTTTTACGTATTTTTTATTCAATAAACAAAATTTGATATTGTAAAGACAGGTTTCTATCTTTCTTTTCTTTCTGAACAATCAACACTTCTTCAGGTATACATTTTAGTGTGTCACAGTTGTACTGCAAAGTCAGCTTACACATGAACATATTTTAGTTCTGGGTGACTGGTTCCTTGATGTAAAGCGCTTTGAGTGCTTTGACTGAAGAAAAGCGCGATATAAATGTAACAATTCATTTAGTTCTAGTGTCTGTCTTCTGGGTTTTTATTTGTAAAAAAAAAACAATCTGTAAAGTTTAAAGTATACATGGGTTTCAGAGTGATGGAAAAATAAAACCGTTGCCTTTGTAATTAATAATTTCAACAAAATATTAGATCTTTTAAATGGTCAAAAGCGCTGAAAATGTCCCAAATAAACAGGAAGCTGAATCATGAATAAACAAAATCTTTTAGAGAATTTGTCACCATGTTTACCTGAATATACTTTTATGTTTACAGTCAAAATACTTCTTTTGATTTTATGCTTTTGGGTCATCTCTCTTTTATACAAACCTTGACACAATGAAACAGTTCAAAAGGGGCAGAGACAAATTAATACGTACTCAAACCTTCGGAGTAAATGTGATGAAGAATCTACTGCAGTAACAAGAGTATTTGTAAATGCCTACATGTAGTGTGCCTTTGTGCCCACCAGATGAGGCTCATCTCCTCAGTCGAAGGCAAGAGTTTAACAGAGTTTAGTCATGAGTTTAATGGCCCTTGTGAGCAATGAAAGTCAGTGCAATAAAATGATATGAGTTTGTTCTTTCATAGCTAGCTTGGAAGTAAACGTCTACATGGTCATAAATTAGAGTTGTATTTTCCAGATTGAGAGAATTTGGGCATGTACAAAGGATACATAAATATTTAAATATGGATGTTGTGTTTAGAGTTGCCAATATATTGTTAGATAAGCATCAGGTAGACCACACAGCTGTCACTTGACTAAAATATAAATAGACTTCCTCTGGCTGACCCATTAGGTTAAGATGGTCTGATTAGGTTTTCCTGCAAAACCTCGCTGCATATATTTGCATTCTAATTAGCCTGGAGATTTAGCTGGTGTTCCAGTTTTCAAACTCAATATATGTGAGATTAAAAAAGGCTTATTGACAACTAATTGTACTCCAGACTGCTGTAATATAGATTAAACATTGTTTTGAGTGTGTGTGCGCCTCCTTGTTATGGTGAAATAGTCCATGCACAGGCTACAGTGATGGTGGGAAGATGTCCTATTAAATTTGCATTTACGCTGCTGTCTGCCTCCTCTGGCCTTGGAGAAATGAGGACGCAGACAGAGGCGAAGGATGAGTCTGGGCCACAGCGAGCCGGAGGTTTATCACCTGCCACTGCACGGGTTTCATCAGCACTGAGCATAGATTTAAAGGAGAAGTAGAAGTGCAGTTTATTTATCTTAAGTATGGCACTGAATTGTGGTTATAGTGAGCTACTTCTGTCTTACGACCGGCAAGAAATATGCAACTGGATACAGACACCAAAGGTAGGGCCAAACATACACCAAATGTCAGTTAGAAAGATTGCCTATGAGACATTTGTTAGGATAACGTTTTTCTTGTAAGAGAATGAGCAAGCAAACATTAAGCAGAGCCCTAACATTGTAAATCCCCATCGCAACTTCAGAGTTCAATTCAGGAAACTGAAGACAGCACAAAACTCGTATTTAATTTAAGCATTTTAACAATCAACTCAGATAGACCCCTCCACCACCTGCCTGAGATGTTTACACATTGCCTGGAATGTTCCACAGTACAGCATTATACATACAGTATATATCATTTATACAATTACTGGTGTTTTTGTTATAAAACATATAATACATTTGAAAAATTATAAAACACTTTATACTCGCCTCTCCGCAGGTCTGAAACATGATTTGGTGGTGACACCATGGTGTCTCCATGGAGATAGTTTAATGCTATAATGTGTAACATTTCAGGTAAAACAATATCACCTCCAACTTTGGCAACTTTAACATTAATGAAAATATTTTTCTTAATTCATTTTTCTGTGCAACAAAATTAATCTGAATCTGAATTTGAATCAATATGAATGTTTATCATAAAAATATATCAGCAATCAAATCACAATAGCCCTATTTTCTAGAATCGTTTTGCCCTGATGGCACCTTAACAACATTTCTGCTACAGCCTCTGACAAGATGCACAGCTGTCTATAACTTCAGTCAACCAAGTTCATTTACTGTCGCCTCATTTCTTCTGTACAAACACATCCACATTTAGTCAAAAAACAACAACACTTAAACAAGTGAGTGACCTGGGCTACAGCCTTGCTAAGCAGAAAGCAGCCTGCTGATTTTAACATTAAAAGACATTGCTTCAGAAACACTGCTGCGTTACACTTGTACAGGGGGAATTCACAAAGCTTTCTGGGAGATTGCAAGGAATAAAAAAGAACGAACAAAGAGCAACATTAAAGCTGGCTGGAGTCAAACACATGAAAGACGAAAGGGTATGATAAAAACTGTTGCCGCGGTGATGTGGTCCTGGCCAAGCTACACAATGGGATGCCATCATGTGCACACGCTACCAAGGAACACCATAAATAACCTCTGTGATGTCGGCTTTTCCTGACAGACGAGATCAACATAAATTAGACCCAGAGAGAACCAAGAAAGAGAGGATGGATACAGTAAGGTTATAAGCTTTCCTTAGATAGAGCAACTAGTGCTAAAAGAGTCTCATGTGCTGACGTCATTATCAGTTGATTGAAGAAACGTGATTTACATGCTGCACCATGAAAGCAAAACTAAATTCATCTTTCTTCATGCTGTTTGTACTTACGAATCTCCAGTGAATGCAGTGTGAAGGGTTGGAGATATTATTGCAACCACTATGCCATTTAATAAAATAAAGGAAGAGCTGGTGCAAAAGTGGGGTTGTCAAAAAAAAAGTTATAATAACAATAACATCGATAAATTAATTCCACTTTTGAACACATTTGAACACGGAGGGCATTTCTGCATCAACTTGAGGGGCCAGTGTTCTAATTTCCTTTTGTGTCCAGGTCCCCCTGATAATGAGGGATCCACCCATACCATGGCCTTCTCTGTGAACTGTGCCGGAGCCTGCACTGCCTTGTGTGGAGTGTCTGCCCCTGGATACACTAGGTAATACTACAACAAAAACGGCACTGTTCAGTCTCCGTGACCTGGACTTGCAGACTTATGTTCAAAATACAATATATGCATTTATGAGAACAATTATTATGAGGTATGTTTATGCATATGCATAAATACGGCAAAAAAGGGAATTTGATTCACTCAAAATACATGTGTGTTGAAGGGAATTCTCTATCTATCTATCTTTTCCGCAATATTACATATTATTATTACCTTTAACATCTTACATCTGCAGATATTTGGAAAATATGATATAAATGATAATATATAAATGATAACCAATATTCGCAAGGTTTACAAGTTTACATCAATAAATCACTCAATCAATCAATGAACCTTTTTTTATAGAGTTCTTTACAACAATCAAGGTGACTACAGGGCTTTCCAATAAAATCAAGGCAATACAAAGTATAAAACCATAATACAATACAAATAACAGTGCAGACAATAAAACAAACTGTACAAAAATGTTTTGGTCGTATAGAAATGTGTTAGAAGCAAACTGGCTTATGTACATCTCAAACTCGAGGAGATACGTTATTAGATGTTTCCACAATTAGTATGACAAAAGCCTGCCTGCTACAAACACAAACTTTAAGCTGACAAGTCAACAAAATGAACCAAGAATTGCAACTTTATGATTGTGTGCCTGCAACATAGGACATACTTTAGATGATCACATGAAATATGAATATAAAACATGTTACTCTAATGAACACATTTCAAATTTTGCTTTAGTCATTAAAGAAAAAATAATACTGTAATTTCAAACCCCGACCAAACATAATGTAACATTTATTTACTTTCATGTTGCCGTGGTAACGTGCCTGGAGCTGTACAATCCAATGATGGCTGGATTGAGTGATTTCCCAGAGTCCCACAACGCCCATACAGACACTTAAAACTGCTTTACATGAAAAACTAATTTTGTCTCCCAGGCACCATACTGGGGGTTTCAAAAGAGATTAGCAGGAAATTAAAACCAGCAAATGGTTTGAAATAACAAGAGGAGATGATGGACAGTGGGACAGACCACAACCTAAAGATCAATATCTATGGCTTAATTACTTAGAGCATCCCCGGTTGCTAGGAGACAAAGGAGGACGAGAAAACGAGACACAAAAGAGAGATTTCAGTGTTCAGTGGATTTCGTGTGTTTCAGTAGGGCTTGTGTTGACAGCCACAGATACATTGGAAAATTAAAAACAATATAGGCTGCATGCTAAATTGAAGGTTTATTTAGTCAAAATTATTATCAGTTTAAAGGCACATTAAAGGTGCATTATGTAACTTTTCTGGAGGATCTGCCACAGTTCTACAGTATGGTATAAAACGATATTACTATCTTATTGTATATAGTAAGTCTATTTTTATTTTATCTTATACTATTGTAAACTTTAATTGATATCTAATGCATGTCCTTTTGATTTCATGTTGTTTTTATTATTGCTCAGTGTTTTATGTTGCACCTTAATGCCAAAACGAATTCCTATGTTTGTGAATTTTGTTCATTGACAATGGCAATAAACCTTTTCTTATTCTGATTACATTTATTCAATTACAGGTGCTTTTACATAAAAAGGCCTGGTGGCATCACTTACTCGCCTCTTTGAAGATAGATATTATTTGTCTGGAAAGTCCAGAATGATAGCTTTCTAGTTTTATATAGATCAGTCCGGTCACAGTTTTATCTCCCAGAGTTCAAATGGGCATGATTGACAGATGGATTAGCCAATCAGGGACATGCATGGTCTGTGTCAAAACAATAAAATAAGGAAAAAATGGCACGTTACTGAAAACATTGTAGATTTCTGCAGAAGCACAAACCTGCTCATCTGTAGTGACATTTGTTTCAAACAAATAATATAGTTCTGTTTGAGCCTGTTTGAGCCTGTTTGAGCTTGTTTGTCTGTTTAAGCCTGCTTGAGGCTGTTTGAGGCTGTTTTTAGCCTGTTTTTAGCCTGTTTTTAGCTTGTTTGAGCCTGTTTGAGCCTGTTTAAGCCTGCTTGAGGCTGTTTGAGGCTGTTTTTAGCCTGTTTTTAGCCTGTTTTTAGCCTGTTTTAGCTTGTTTGAGCCTGTTTGAGCCTATTTTTAGCCTGTTTGAGTCTGAGGCTGTTTGAGTCTGTTTTTAGCCTGTTTGGGTCTGTTTTTAGCCTGTTTGAGTCTGTTTTTAGCCTGTTTGGGTCTGTTTTTAGCCTGTTTGAGTCTGTTTTTAGCCTGTTTGAGTGGTGACCAGACTCACTCTTCCTAAAGTATTGGAGAAGTGTGTATTATGGATCCCAGACAAAGATTTTATGCCACAATGTGGAACATTTTAGGTAAAACAACCTAATCTCCATGGGGACAAGAAGGTCCATCAATCCAACAGAAAAGTTATATTTAAGATGTATAGAGACATCTTTAGCTTTACGCTTTAGGCTACTCCTCCAGGCCCACCTGTTGTTTCCATCTTGGCGTCAGAGGCCATGACATCACTGAAGACCTGTTAAAATTGGGCCAGAATGTCTGTAGGGGATTGGTCGAATGAATAATTACTGAGCTATTGACATAGACACCACTTTCATCTTGTCGCCCGCTGCCTTTTTCTGGCTGCCCACGTTCATCTTTACTCTATTTTTCATTCATTGACATTCACAGCCTCTATATTGCGCCTTATCTTTGGCCCATTAATGCCGCCTTGTCACATTTCTCAGCCCTGTCTATTCTTACCAATAAACCTGGTTATGAATGCACCAAGGACTCATCGGGAACATGTGTGAACGGCATTACAATATTACATAATCACAGAGGAGGAGCCGAAGAAACGACAGGGGCTCGTCCAAATGTCTCCTTAAGCTCTCCAGTCTCTGAATGAAGATGGAAAAGATGGAAACTGCAAAGAATTTAAAGAAACAAAGCCTCACTATACGTTATAATTTTTACATTCTGACCGAAATACTTTTGTATAAGGCTGCGTCGGTTACTATAGTTTTGTATGTGACTATAGCATGTGACTGTAGCTATTCATGCTTCTGTCTTCTCTCAAACGTTACTGCTTCTGGATGAGTTTAAAGTGTGCACATGTGTACTGAAATATAAATCACAAACCTAATCGCAGTCGCAATGCCTGTCGACAGAAAACGCAATTAGTATTTCTGCAAAATCGTTCAGCCAGGACAGTGCAATTTCAAACAATAATTCATTTTCACAACTATTTACGAGTCTAAGAGGTTAAGGGTCACAATCAACCTTCAGCCTGAGCGATTGGTTTCCCGAGGGACAAGACCGTTAACCACTCTGCCGCTGTGCACAAAGTCGTGACAGACTCTCCCAGAAGAAAATACATTATAGAATTAAGGAATGAAACAACATCAACATTTATGCATGGTTTAAAAATCTTGTCTGTACATCAAATATTGAATGATTGTGAGCTCAAAAAACAGGAGGCAAATACAACTGAATCTTTAAATAACGGTCGCCTAAGGATTCATTAAAAGTATGGGAAGAAAAGCAGTGTTGGAATACAGCAGCGAGACCAGCGCGCGTGGCTCCGGTCGTTACAAACAACCGCTACTGCGCAACACCTTGGACAAATGTTAGTTAATTGCAGGGTTACATTTAGCGAGCAATGGCCCATTCACTGACAATAGGTCATTTGTACACTCACTAATTTGCTCCCTCCTGCATCTCTGGACACTGGATTTGCAGACATGTGGTAACGTCGCTGGACACGCACGGCGATCCTGAAGCCTCGGATTATAATTGACCCATGAACTATGTGCAACTATAAGAATAACTAACCGGTTACAAAAGGCTGGGAGATGGTCTGGGAGATTGATTGCTACATTATGTGGGAAAAAATTGACAGTTTACACACTTAATCATAGATGTTAAACTATAGGACTGCAGGGCGATATTGACAAAAAATATATTCCATATATACAGTAAATAATAGGCCTATTCAGATTATGTTTTTCTCATCCATCAGAATGAGATGGAATGTAAAAGCGTGTTTTTTATGCATCTTTTTTACTGTTTTCTTGCAATACACCAGCGTTTCTCAAACTGTGGTACATGTACACGCACTGGTGATACGTGATTCTTATTTTCTTAGTTAAAACTACTGTGGTAATGGTGTATTCCTAATTAAGACAATTAAGAATTAATGTTTTTAATTAAGACCCAATTTAGCACTGAAATAATCCTGTTATAGACCCGGTTTAGCTTTGCTCGTACTCGGAAAGCCAAATATATAAATGCAATAACAAATCAACTATTTTGAAACTGGAGAAAATATGCCATAATAAAAGGTTATATCAGAGCTGTAAAGTGTAGTTGTTTAGTCGATTCATCGTTTAGTTGATAATTTTGGGTGGATTTTGAAACATTTATATCGACAACAGCAGAAAGGAGAAACTGTGTAGTGAGTTAGTTGAGATTTGGAATGGAATTCTGAGTTGAATCTGCATTTTTCCATGTTAAATGTTTACTTGTACTTTACTGTATAGTTGTAGTTGTTTGATCTCCTTGTCGACGCCTTTTTAATTGATGCATAGAACACGCCTTTAGTCGAACAACCATTTCTCCAATCGACTACAGCCCCAGAATATACAAAATATTTTAAGAAAGTGGGTAGTGAAGATACCAGAATGATCTTGCACACTCTTTGTCGATAGGCTTTACATTTGCCCATTATTCATTCAGTCACACTTGGTGCTGGTGGTAAGCGCTTCTGAGGCTGAATTTTAAATGATAAGCCCTTATTGTTGAATGAATATGAGGCGCCCTGTTTCTTTAAATGGTGGGAGGCGAGGAGGCAGTGGAGGGGCCAGGAGGAAGGGAGAGAGAAGGAGTAGTAGTAGAAAAGGGGGGCGGCTCCACAATACATCTCTTCTGTGTCTTGGACAGGGGTGTGTTCCAGCGTGGATTGACTAAAAAAGCAAGAAAAAAGGAGAGAAAAAGAAAGTTCTGCCTTTGCAAATCGATTTAAGATTTTTTTCTCAAAGGAATTATGATATTTTTGGAGCTGGAAATAAGGTAGCAAACATTGGACTTCAGTAAAACCAACTGTGTGGTCACTTTAAGGATACAAAACAAGGAGACTGTTGTGATGGAGCAGTAGCTTGCAAAGTGAGTCTTGGGAATTTTAAATCAGTAAAACCTCACGGACGAAGCTTGAAAGTTCATGTGTAAATTGCACCGATTCCTCTGCAGATCCACATTATGTTTGCAGTTTGAAACTTGCACGTGCTTTGTGCTTTAGTGTAGGTACGTTTCTTGTGGCTGATCCTTGTGGGGGGCACTTCCAGTCAGTCACAACACACTTGTGATTAAAACGAAGAAAAACCAATCACCACTGACCAGTTTAGCTCAGATCCTTTGGCACAAAAAGGGGAAAGCGATGGCACAGGCGGGAGTGGAGCAGAGCCGTGTGAAGAGCGGGGACAGCCTGGGGTCCAAAACGGTGGTCGGGGCTCACACGGCAGGCGGAGGTGTGGTGGTGGAGGTCAGGGAGAAGAAAGGACCACTGAGGGCCGCCATACCCACAATGCCTTTCCCCCTGGCAGTGATCTGCTTGTTCCTGAACACCTTCATACCTGGACTAGGTGAGTGCTCATGATGCACAAGTGTTCACGCTGGAGGGTTGAAATGGGGATATAAGTGAAAAGAGAGATGTTTGAGTATAAGTTTAATATGTGCTAATCAGATCAACAGGCATCGATACCACAGCATACTAAATGTATCATAATAATGCTCTATCTGACAGAAACAGTTTTTAAAATGAAAATGTTGAAAAATGCTGATTTTATTCATGAATTTCTTCCAAATTTGACTTCATTTACCGGTAGGTTTTGTCTCTGTTAAGTTTGACTAATACAATAAAGTATTAACTTATTTTTTATATGTATAACTGAATTTATTGCATCAAAAAGTATATATTTGATATTGCAAAAATATCGATATCGCAGCGCTTCCCAGCCGTATCACATATTGCTTTTGTGTTACTATACTCAATATCACTTTAGCATAATCTGAATGTGAAAATTACAACTCATTGTTCACGTTGGCTTATTTTGTTTTGTTTTTGCATGGGGACATGTGTGTGAACAGATTAGGAATGTTACAATATCAAACATTGGTGTTACAATTATTGTGAGAAGAAATATCATGATTTAACAATTATACAGAAACAGCGGTGCAATCCTACCGTTTCTTTCATTCCCGTTGTCTTATAGGCTTGTATTTTCTCTAGTGTGTCACCAGTTTTACGAAATGGGACGTTAACAGCCAGCCTCACACAAAATATACAAACACTATGCATTTCGGTTTACAGTTTTGTGTCAATTTAATTGAAATGACTTAATTTTGCTTCAACATTTTTTATGATTTAATCTTATTTTTTACTTCTTACTATTATATCATGACTAATCAAAAATATGGATGTCCAGATTATTAAATTAATCGATTATCGGGATTATTCAGGTCACAATAATCATAAGAACAAAAACAAAAAAAATAAGATAATTGTGACATTTTTTGGAAGCAAAATGTGGACTTTTTTGTTCTATCTATATGGAAAGTATTTTTTTATCTTGCTGCTTTGTCACATTAACTTTATTTTGTCATTCACAAAATTCATTTTCGTACAGTTGGTCACACACTTGTGAAACTTGGAATTGTGACAGTGTTAGACAATGGGAATGAAAGATTTCTTGTTTTCTGGATTGAATGCACACATACAGCAATGTCTTGATTTAGTTTTGATCTGTTTGCTACACTGCTCATTGCATGACCAACTGATGACACGATGACAACAAATGAGTGTTCAATGTTGTGCAAACTGTTAAACCTGTAAACAAAATTCAGAAGGCGCGCATGTCAAAGAGGTGAACAAGTCCAAAATAGCATCTGCAGAGTTTTTGGGTGGTCTTGAAACTAGACTCGGCAGAAGGCGAGATAAATCACAGCGCAACTATATCGCCGTGAAAAAGACAAAACGGGAAAGTCTCGGTTTGATTTCAGCGCCGTCCACTGACTCATTACAGTAAAAATAGCTCAACTCCACACTGAGCCAGATGTTAACAGCTCGTCCAGATGTCAGCTCTGCAGGTGGAAGTGTCTCGGGATAAAAATAAGCCACATCATTTTGAGGCTAAATCACAGGGAGAGAGTGAGGCAGAGACATGGCGCCGCAGGTGAAAGCATCGACGCTCTGAGAAGGCTTCACGAGTCTGTCATTAACTCCGGAGAGACCCAGACGCCGCACAGTTCAGCCGGCCATTACGTTCACCGTGATGGGCAAATTGGTCATCCTAAGTAACCGGCTGTTATGGATCATTTCGGCTGCTTTGTCGAGCCCAATGGCACTTAATTCCATGTTGTTCAGGGGGAAGATTGCTGTTGCAACCTGATACCGGCAACAGTCTGGTGGAGCCGGACCAATCACGCAAAATTGTTCTGTTTTTCCGGCTCTTCCCCTCATCAGTAATCATCAGTAATTAACATTTTTGGTCAAGATTTTATCACAGATGCCCCGTATTGACCCAGCCTTGATACTTGCTATGATATGTTCTCTGAATTATTAACAAACATGATATATTTTGTAAATTCAATAATGATAATAATAACAATAATAATAAAACATTTTATTTAAAACCCTTTTCCGAACACTTAAGGACACGTAACAAAGCATAAACATAATAAAAGCATCACTTTAACAGCACTATAAAACCAGGGCCATTCAATGCAACTTATTTAGCAGCTCATTTTGCAGTCCACATTTTGGGATCTGTTGCCGCCAAGTAGATTTATAAACGGCACATAACTGATCTGTGACATGTATTAAAGGTGCACTTTCAAACTTTAGGCCTCTTGTTTTACTGTTGCTTTACTGTGTCTCATGGAGAAACAGGCCAGAGTTGCGGTGGAAGTGACCCCACTCAAAGTAAGAATGCTGTTTTGTTTTTGTTTTATTGTTAAGTAAATGCAATATAGATAAGCCTCATTCAGATCAATAAATCACCAAGCAGGAGTGGTTCACCTTTAAACCAGTGTTGGGAAATAACTAAATACATATACCAAATGTGAGTAACTGCATTTGAATGCAGGTATTCAGTATTCTGTAATAAAATATATTTTCAGTCTTCTTCCCATCATTGCCAAAATATATACCAGAAAGTTCACTATTTATTCCAAGAAGCCTGGAGTAGAGTGTGATTGGCCCCTCCAGAGGGTAGGCCATGTCTGATTGGCTGATTGGTATTCACCTGGTGGCCAGAACAATACAATTATTTAATTATAGTTTATTATGAAGGTTTATTTTTGCTAAAGTTCTATTCTAACTGTCCTGATTTAGAGGAGCCTGTTGTAACAAGGGTCTGCTTTCATTTGTGCACACTGGACAAATAAACAACTAAAATGTGTGAGTCAAGCAGTTTTTCACTGAGCTGAAAGACCGGATCATTCTTCACACATTTATCATGCTTCCTTTGTGCATATTGTGAATGTCACAGTAAAAACAATTCACACTTTAAAAGGTGTAATCTTTGATGATCAGAGCTGCTTCACCACATCAAATCTATTGCTGTATTTTAACAGAACCTAATGAACTATAATGACCAAAATAACCCTAACTTGTTGGGACAGTCCAAAAGTGCACCAAATTACTGGAAATGCAGTTTGTCATGTACATTTTTTTCTTCTGGTCCCCCATGTTTCAAAATCCTGGCGGCTCCACTGCCTAGAAGACATTTGCAATTGCTTTCAGTAATCTAATCAGCCTTGTTATTGTATGAGCTAACCTAAGCTTTGCCAACATTGACTTTGTAGTTGGACGTTTTAGAGTGTCTTTGCCTAGTTTACATGCACTAGTTCAGCGTTGCACTAGCAGCTAAAAGAAAGGGTACAATATTGATATAGATTGAATATTGATATTGATAAATGGTCAATATGGAGGCTTCTGCCACATCTTCGATTCCACATATGACTTGTGCACATATATGACTTAGAAGAACATATAAAGTGCTTTGAAGCCAGTTGTTGCCATTCTTTTAACTATTTCTTCTCAGTCAAGAATGTCTGGTCCGAAGACATAAGAACATCTTGCCGCCAATTAACGTTGATTAATCGCGTGGATACGGACGATTGTTCCTCCGAACAAACAGCATTTCCAATGTTCAAATAGCAAGGACTGTGGAGGCTTTGAAATCCAATTTTAACACCAGGAGAAGCGACAAAAGCAGACAAAGCACTCAGTGAGCCACACACACTACAACACTGTGTCCTCTTGAACTCTTGTTTGTGAGTGGTGATATCTCTCCTGAAGAGGTTGATGCAGTCTGTTCAGCTCTCGATTTTTTGTGCTGTTACCATGTATTTGGTTACATTTTACTTTACAGCGGTAAAATAGCTTGGTACTGGGATGGAAATGGTAACTTGGATGACACAGGTTATCACGATTCCAAATGTTACTCTCAATCAAGAAAAAGCTCAATATTCTATACAGATTTTTATGCCACAATGATAACAAACAACACTGTCTTTTAAAACAATAGCACGTATATTTCAACAAAACAATACTTTCTTTTATATTAGTATATATAGTCTGGTTTATACAACTTCTGATATAGATCAAGACCACATAAAACTATTCGGGAAAGTTCCATTGTCCTGTCTTTACTAATTTACTATCGCTAATTGCTCAAAATAGTATCTAGTGTCAATACTTGTTTAGCATTATTTTCTAGGTATACATTTTTGACCTCACTAAACGCGATAAATCAAACTCCCAGCTTAATTTCAAGAAAAATATTACATTTTCCCGATAATTTAGTTTTAGATTGATCATATTATCATGAAATAATGTAGAATTACTATTTTTCCATGAGTAATTTCCAAATAAGTTTGATAATTACATTCAGTTACTTTACAGTTGTTTTTTTTTTGTTTTTTTTTACTTGTCATATTTATTTTTAACCTTCTGTGCTTTGTAACTCTTAACATGTGGCGTCTTCAAAGCTTAAAAAAGGTTAACAAAAGAGCACATTGAGCCAGGTAAAAACAACAACAACAACAACAACAACAACAACCTTCAGACATTGTAATTGGATTTTGAACGCATTTGTCTTAAACCTGTGTGATACCTGGACAGTTTTCTATCCAGGGCGTGTGCACCATAGGTTTCTCTGAATGCCTTGACATTTCATTGAATAGCTGAGGCTTGTTGCCATGACAACGCGGACCGAAATGAACACAATGCCTTGCGTGTGTGTGTGTGTGTGTGTGTGTTTGGCAGCTCCCGTTGGTCTAATTGACTCCCAATGCAAACAGTTTCCTTCTCTGTTCAGGCTGAATTGGGGTAGATTTTGGAGATGTGCAGTTGAATTTATCTTGGCACAAAAAGAAACAAGAAGTATAAATCCAATACAAGATGATGCAAACGAAATGGAGTAGCACTTTTACGATGATGTATTTTTAGAACAGTCTACAAAGTTAGCCAAGGACATGTTTATGAAACCTTTTGAATTAATTGCATTTGCGCTTAGAGCGTTTGTGAACTTTAAAATCACCGTTACAATCATAAAACAGTCTATGTATTCATAAACGTGGCTTTTTATGAACAATATCAATCACAGTCAAGATACTGAAAGTGGAAAAGAGCAGAGAGCCAGTGCAAATATTTACATAAAAGAGAGGACACGACACCTGTCAATCAAACCCATTACAGAGAGTAGACAGAAATATACTGTGTGGAGGGTCATAAATGTCCTGTGAAGGTTTTATGTGGACATGAGATTGGAGATGGAGACCAAGACACTTTTTATGGCAAGATTCTTAATGTAAATATATAATACAGTGTGCAAACCTTTGGTAAATCTCCTGAAATGTCAGAGCACAAATTGTATTCCAGTAATTGCAGTTTTGTTTTGTATTTCTGCATTGAGATGATCATTTTCTACGTTTTTTATCCTTTGTGAAGCATCTTCTGGATGTTGTAAAGGCTCTATACGAATAGATAAATATTGATTGATTGATTGTTTGAAAGTGTGTCCAGTGTTTCCCACCAGATGTACGGGGACCCTTGGGGGTACGAAAGCACTTATAGCATGTACTTGTTTGACTGTTTTCAGACTTTAAAAGAAGGATTTGAATAACTGAAAAGTATTTGGAATAAAGTTCACATCCGTAATAATGTTGGGGAGGGTTTTGAACATACAATATTTTAGTAATTAACTATAAACTATAAGAAAGTGATTTATGAAGTAATTGCAGGGGTTACTTTGAGTGTGAGACAAAGTTTAGAGGGAACTCAAAACAAAAACCTGTTTTAAAAAACAAGTTTTGTCACAATAAATATGTATCAATTCATAGGACAGAAGATGAAGCTGCGTAGTGATATTGCCAAAGACACTGTTATATGAATATTGAACTATATTATCCAATATCAGATCAGAATAAGTTTTATTGCCATTGTCAGTGAACACAATTCACAAACAGGAACTTGTTTCGGTGACAGGTGCAACATAAAACAATTAATAATAACAGTGAAATATAAAATCAGGTTCCGGATCAACTTTATTGTCCCCAAAGGGAAATTTATGTTGGAGATGCACAAACTAAATAACTTTGTCTAAATAAAACCAGACTAAGGTGTTGTTTTCATTGCAACGTTTTACATTAAAAAACCACAAAGATTCTGCAGAAACAAGGGACAAACCCGCTCATCTAAAACGCGAGTGCCTGGGGCTGTGGCCATGATCTCACCACACACTTGTTTGTTTCATAAGCTCATGCTTTCACAATTTGATGGCAGCCAGCAACATGTGACATCAAGGATAAAAAATAGGACTTTACAAAAGACAAAAAGGTCTACATTTCAAAAGCTATTGTCTTGCATATCTTCTATAATGAAAACATGTTGAACGTTTTCTTTAATAATTCACTTAGCTTCCCTAAACGGGCCTCAGTGTCTGTCAGGACCCTCCAAACTGATTTGACCCGACGCGGTTTCTCTCCCCAGCCACGATTTTCCTTTTGGGCTAACATGAGCTGACACATGACCAGACCACGGCAGCCGTAGTGAAGGCTGAGAGGGAATCTATTTGTGAGCTGTTGAACCTCATTAAAGAGCTGCCTGTGAGTAAATCCTTATTGTAAACATGCATGCATCCATTGCTGCCGCGCAATGCTGCTACACAAAGGCTAATGCACAGTTGTGATAGAGTGTATATGTGTGTGTGTGTGTGTGCGTGTGTGGGAGGCTGAGGTGAGGGCACATTCATGTCTCTGTGTAGGATACTAGCGATGCATCAGTTCAGAGGTGACGCGCTCGTCCTCTCGAGGCGGAGGCTGGTGTCAGGAGCAGGTGGACTGTTATCATAATGGCTGGAGGGTCTGGAAGTAGAAATGGCATTTCATGAAATGTGAATGACGGAGGAGACACTAGGGGTGGGCGATATATCGGTTCTAGTATCGGTGTGTGTCATTGCCAGTTTGCGTCATGTTGAACAAACTAATGAGTAAAAACGGAACGATTAGAATTAAGAAATGGCTGTATGTTTTTACACAGTCATGCAACAAATGATTTTCTATCCCAAACAAATGCATTGTTATTATTTTTACTAAAGTTAAAACTCCATTTGTGATCGTTACTTCAACTTAGGCTAGATTGTGGGTCTTGTTATGAATTTAAAAATGTAAATATCGGCATCAGACATCAGTAAGGACCATCCCTAGTAATAAAACAATGTATTTTAGAAACTATTTAAGCATCTACTATTCTGATTTTTTGTTTTCCGATAAAATATCCAAAACAAATGTTGAATTGATGAATTATACATGAGACCAGGTTCATTAAATATCACTAAATCTATCCAAACATACAGCAAAATAAGGGCATTAACAGTAAATAATTTTGCCTGCCCCCACCTCCAGTCATTAATACAGAATTATAGATGTTATAGTGTAGAGGAACATCAGAAAATAGATAACATTATGATTTTTGAGATGGAGAAATGCACAATTAGAACTTTGAGCACATTGTCTATAATATAAGCGGTTAAAAATGGTTACTAAAAAAAAGTGTGGATTAAATACAACAAATATGCAGTGTACGAGTTTAAACAAGGGTATCAACTGATATTTCTGCATCCATTAATGAAATTCACCATGTCTTCTTTTTCCATTAAGACAAAAAAATATATTTGGATTTTTTTTACAGAGTCAAAGGTAAAAACAGCCTATTCTGTCTTAAAAATGTACAAACAAAAGTGATATTTCTGAACTTTTGTGGTTTATTTTACAAAAACATCATCTGAACATCATCATCAGGACAGTCCCCTAAAAACACAGATATTTTCATTATTGCTCAAATGGGCCAGCCTACTGCGTTGTGATCTGAAGCACAGCAAGAAGCAGTTAAGTCAGTCTACTTTTGGAAATGACAAAGACCGAGACTGGTTTCCTGTGTTGGAAACAAGAGTAAAGCAGTCCCCCACAGTCTCATTTCACTTGCGATGCTGTCCCTCCTCCTTTTTTACCATTCCCTCCTTCTTCTGGTGCTTTCTCTTTCCTTCACACTCCATCATTAACCTCCTACACCGGCAGTGGGTGCTTGCTCAAGTTCTCCGTGTAATTATAGTCATTAGTCTGGGTAATATCAAGCCACACCATCACATCGCGCACACACACTTTTGTCTCCCACGTGGAACTCGCAACTTCAGAGCTTTACACTCGCAGACAGTTCTCACAGCCCTCTCATCCCCTCAACAATGCCCGAACTCATGTCGTTTTTATTAATTTGATTAAACTGGCATACTCGGCCCTTTTTGTTGATGAAAATTGCCAGCTACTTAAGTGACTTTATTGGACAACTGCTGGGACAAAAGCGTGCCACTGCTTTGTTTTCAATTGCCTGTGTGTAGAATCAATCAAATTATCACTAAAGGGATTCATGTTGTGATTGGGAATTGGCCCAGCTTCCGGCAGCTGGTATCTCAATGAAGAGCTTTGGCAAAACAACAAGAACAGAAATGTGATGCTGATTTAGAACAGACAGATATCGCGCCTTTTAAACTGCAGGTTTTCACAGAGCTATTCCTCCCCTGACTGTGCCATGTTCACGCACAGGACACACTCAAAGGCAGAAGTGTGCATTACATGTTAGTGAGTCACATCTGTATGAGCCACTGTCGCACCAACATTTGCTGGTTTCAGATGACATCATTTTGTAGCCTAATAACATTTCATACAGACGGGGGCAGTTAAGATGAATATTGTTAAAAGGCTGTTTACAAGAAGTTAATGGGTCTAGTCACTAATGGAAATCATCAGATTAAACATTTGTAATTTAACTTTTTGATATCTCATGGCAAAGTGCAATGTAATCGATAAGAAAATCTGGCATCTGAGGGTAAAAACCACCAATTCAAGCAGCTACATCCACAAGCTATTTCAAATCTAAACCAGATGACTGAACGTGACTTTCTGGTAAAGGGTCTTTTTCACTACCTTGTCTCCAGGGAGATGTTATTGCTTTGCTTCTGTTTTGCATGTATCTAATTACGTATCTATATAACGATGTAACCTGGCAGAACAAATCACACGCATCTTCTTGGAGCAGAGTGGAGTTTGGATCTTGGGGACATTGATCTTCAGATGGGCTCCCCCTTTCACCAGTGTTTCGTTAATTAGCCCACATCGTCTCCGGGGGGATTTGATGGGGGCCCCAGTGTCCTGGAACCACCTCCTCAGTCCCTCAGATCTTCTCCACTTGCCATCTTGACGCTGTTTCTGCCCGATTTGTGATGTTCTCGATCAGCGTCTTACGAGCCTCAAGCGTCTTCCTCAAAGAATGCCCTAAAACCCCTCCAACGACTTCCACAGGCAGATTCCAAGCTTTCCAGCCCCTTTACAGAGACCAGGGGCTGGTGCCTCTTCAGTCCTTTCCTGGCCTGTAACTTGCCATTGTGGTACATAAGTTTGCCATATTGTGAAACTGTAAAGACCAGAAAAGTTACACAAGGCACCTTAAAGTGGGCAAAAGGCTGATTCAAATGCTTTCTGCTCTATTCCATGACATATTTAGACATTTGAATGCAATACTTTGTTCTCTATTTTCATTAGGAGTCCGATTTGAGCTTATATGTTTTGGTAACAAAGCAAACACGGTAATATTTACCTTTTAAAAGTCTACCACATAAATGAGTGCTTACTGCCTACACTGTGGGCTGTGAGTCAGACAATATCCTCTGTATTCTAACTACATCCCACTTATGCACTATTTCTGCTATATTATTTTTCAACAATTAACTACAAAACGTCCCTGGTGCTTTCTTCTTTGTGCCTATTTCTATCAAAACGTTATTAGTCACAGACGCACAATAAATGTCAGTCTGTACCAGGGTCAAAATCACAAACACAATCAAAAGAAATCGCACTTTATATTCAAATAGTTTTCTTTTATAATGATAATTTCATATAGGGGCTAACAACTAAATATTGTAAAGGAAACTAAAGACAAAACAAAAAACAGCTTAACCCTATAGATTAGACCTCTACAAACAGGTTCAGAAATGCATGCGATTCCTGTTTTAGTTTGGCAGTTCTGTTCTGAATCCCGCAACAGATCTAGCTGTGAATCCTGTCAGTGAAATTCCAACCTCTTTGGATATTATGACACAAAAGCCTGGCTTCAGCAGACTGTGTAAAAGTTCTGCTCAGATGAAGTGTATCCCTTCTGAGCCCCCGTCCTCCTGTCAATCGCAGCTCATGTGTGGAGGTGGACTGCTCCGCTCGTCGCCAGGGCATCTGTTGGTGGGCGTGGCCTCCTCAACCTGATCACTTCACTACCATCAGTCCATATCGAACAAACAGCGTGCTCGAGCCTCCCTGCTGCTCTTTCTGCTTCTGAAAAACGGTTTTCAAAAAGTTTAAAGGTGCGCAATGTCACTTTTTTGGGTGAAGGTCTGCTACCTGCTTGTTTGCTTGGATATATTAAAGGGGACATACGATGCTAAATCCACTTCAATGAGAGCTTTACCTTGTTACAAATGCATTTCCTTATCATTACATTACATTATTGATTATTTGAATAA
This sequence comes from Chaenogobius annularis, assembly GCA_015082035.1. Classification (NCBI taxonomy): domain Eukaryota; kingdom Metazoa; phylum Chordata; class Actinopteri; order Gobiiformes; family Gobiidae; genus Chaenogobius; species Chaenogobius annularis. The sequence continues at coordinate 835,209 of BJKM01000309.1, read as the reverse complement.
ATAAAACTTTGAGTGATACATGTTTGATTCTAAAGTGTCACGTAGCCACTTTTTAGAGATAAAACATGTAAATGACGGAGGGTGGGGCTTATCAATTTTGGGATGTCAATGCACCCTTTTCTGTGACAAAGCTGTTTAAGATCAATATTGCAGTTGAACAATCTAGTTATAGTTCAGTACAAAGTAACTGGGGAAAAAAAGGCATAATATGTCTCCCACAATACTTTGTTCCACAGTATGGCTTTAAACTGATCTATCTTAGGTGTTTTTATTGCTTCAAAATTCCTTGAAAAACTTGCATTCTTACTGGCTCACGTCTCCACAGATCTGACTTTTAACTTTGCCTGGAGGCGTTGCCGGCCCGTCTCCAGGGAAATACTTTTAATGCCATACAGTGAAACATTGCAGACAAGCCGGTGGTTGACCCTCCAGCAGAAAAGTTGCACAGTGCTCCTTTGGTGGCTGACGTCTGTTCTTACTGCACTGGGACTCTCGCTCCAGATAAGGCCAGAGCAGATCATGAGAACATAAACATTGTGCTTCACTTAATCTGAGAGAGACTTTAATGTTGGCAGGATTCCTGCAGTTAGCCAAAAATACACACAGAGCTATGCAAAAATATTGGTTTACTCAGAAACTTTTTTTAAAATGAATGAATATAATCTATCCGAGTCAGGAAATATAGTCTTCTAGTTTCACTTAAAACAGTTTGTAGTCAATTCCTTCTGAGCCCTCCCCCACCTTCTCCCCTCGCTCTGCTCCGGCTGCGACGCCCGTCAATTTGACCCAAAATAAAACGAGCAGAAGAGAAGAGGCCAAGGCTGTGATGCACACTACACCCACTGGGGATTTCTTGTGTCACATTAGGTTTCTGTCTGCTTCTGCATCGTCAAACCATGGTGAAACAGCAAAAACAGAGAAGTTGGATAATTCATCAACTGGAATGAGCTACTTTTGGACTGAATAAATGATCAAGTGCTGTGTGGGATATTACTCACACAAGTCCATTCAATTAGTTTACAGCACAATGTCAGATGTCTGCAGAAGTGATGCTTTCAGGAGATGTTTGGACCCCGAACGACTGATGATAAGGCCGCTCAGTCGCTGCTGTGACAGGTTATTACGCTAAAAGCTTAAAAGTCCCAAAATTATTGCCGCTTTCAGGGCCCTCTCGGGTTTCCATATTTCCGATATAAGAGGTCGTTTTCCAGCTTTGTTGTATTTATAGACTTTCTTCTCTGAAAGTGATTATATAAATGTCATTAACATCACCATTTCCTCTAAAGTGAAACCCTACAGCAAAACAATAATGTAAAATTGTATCACTGCTTTTAGTTACTTCAAAGAAACATCCCTCCACAATTCAGAAAAAACTGTACAGGCTTTCATCTCCAGCCAAATAGATTATAGCAGTTCTTTACTCTTTGGTTGACATTAACATACACAAACTTCAACTGATTAAACTCGGCTCTAGAATTCTAACACACAAAAAGATACAAACATGACCACCTCCGTCTTCCATTCTCTCCTTTGGCTCCCAGTGAAAGAAAGACTAGTACATCTGAGCAAAGACTAACAGCTCCCAGGATAAAATCTAAATCTGCTTCAGTCACTCTGTTCCAAATCCTTAGAAGTCTATCCCACTCGAGCACCCACTAGTTTTGAATATAAAATATATCTACAGTAATTTCCTGAATTATCTAAATTTCCTCTTGTTTATTAGAACATTGAGTCTGTGCTAGTCACATAAAATATGCTAAAGGCTATCAACTAAACTAAACTCTAACTAACTATCAACAAACTAACTCACTTTAACAGAAAGGACATTCACTTGGGGAGACCTTTAACATGTCTACCATGTTAAATAAGTCAAACTGTGGATATATTCTTCAGTATTCTCCACAGTCATTAGATTGTTATTTTTATAATATATATGACAAGTTAAGCTTTTCAATATGCACAACCTGTTTTTCCCAGTTTGAGTGGATCGCCTGAATGCAGAATTAACCCTTCCTTAGGACATGTTGTCATAGAAACATGTAATGTAATGAGATAAACATCATATATGTGCGCTGACACACGCACGCACAACAAGACATTCAGGAGAAGGAAGGAGACTGGATTCAGACAGGGACCTTCAGAGTGATTCCTCCATTTCCAGCCCAAGTGTTTGCCTTGACTGTGTGGCACGATATAGCCACGCACTCAGAAAATGCCACCACTTAAGCGCTGAGTCACTAATGCCAAGAGAGAGATGTAATCCTTTGTAGCACTTTTAATGTAATGTTCTTGACCTTTTGTTATGACTGTGGACGAGACGCTTGAAAGAACATCAACAGTTGTCTACAGAGACTAGGAGTTTTAATTTAAAGTAAAAATGTATAGAATTTCTCTTACTCTTGATCAAATTAGAACACCAATAAAAGGATTTCATACTGCGTGACTACACTTGGAAATGTATATGTACCACTGGAGTGTTTACAGGGGCGTTTTTGAGGACTGGCCCTGGGGCACAATTCTGGTAGTATATCAGGGTACTTAACCATCTTTCTGTCATCCTATTATATTTGTTTATTTATTTATTATATTTTTTTTGATTGGGACAGCGCATGTTAATGGACGTCATGCAACATAAATGTAAACAACCATATTGTAGCCAAAGGCTAATTTCCGTCCAATCCAATATATTAAGACTTTGGCCGGCCCAGGACCCCCCCTGAGCCGCCCCAGTGAAACTTCTCGGGTTTTCACAGATAAGCACATGCAACTATTGAAAAAGTCTTCACAGAATGTAGCCAAAACCAAATAACTGGAGTTCCAGGTAATTAGGGAAGCACACACACAGTCATGTGTTTTCTGGTCTTGCCATCAACCTTGCCAACCTGGCACTACAATGAAAACTATCCTGCCTGACTAACTCTGGCACATTTAAATACTAGACTAACACGTTCATTAATGTGCACTGTCCCATATTAAATGAACAGACATTTTCTGAGATAATTTCCAATGTGCCAAATCCATTCTTAAATGTAAATGTTTTTCTCATTGTTAAGCTCTGGAACATGATGAGGTATGTTTGAGACATGGGCCGACACTTGAGGTGCATGAAGTTCATATTTGAACAGTTGACTAAAACAGTGGCCCACTCAGTGCCTGGGGAATCTCTGACGCGCCGCTCAAATATTACTTCCTAATGACCTACTTGTGCGGTTTGTGTGGCAGGTACGTTCATCTCGGCGTTCACGGTGCTGTGTGGAGCGCGCAGTGATCTCATCTCGGAGCGGGGGAAGTGCTGCGTGTTTTGGCTGAACGTGGCGGCGGCGCTCATCCAGATCCTCACCGCTGTCATCATGGTCGGATGGATCATGAGCATCTTCTGGGGAATGGACATGGTCATTTTGGCAAGTCAGTGTCACCACAGTGTCGCAGCGTCTCCTTTTTACACCACAATCCCAATATATAACAACAGATGCAATAGTAATGTCTGCCAGTCATTATAGAAGAGATGGAGGCAGCTGGGCTGAATATTAAAGTAGTAGATCACTGGACTTACTCAGGGGTTGCCGTTATTAAATCGACTAATCATGACAATGAAACACATACTTTCAAACAAAGACAGAGGCTTTATTCAATAAAAATGTCAAAAAATAATAAACAATCATCAATAATACACTTTATTTGTAAATATTCTTTATCTGGAAGTCTTCAGTCACCACATTTAGACTTTTATTTGACTTGAGTCAGTGAAAAGTCACAATGTACAATAGAAATAATTGTTTGACTAGTCAACTACATAATCGTTAGTTGCAGCTCTAACTTACTCTTTATTTGAAACCACAAAATATAAAAATGTGAATTTATTATTCCAGGGTCGACATTGTTGGACTAATGTTTTGGTAGTAAACTAAAGATACAATAAAAATCCTCTGTGGAGGTACTGACATTCTCAACACAATCTTAAACTCATACCTATCTCATAACTTCATGAGAAGACCAGCTCTTGTTATTTTGCTTCAATACCTGGAGGTACATTAATAATTCATAACCCCAGCTTCATAGAGAAAGGAGAAAATGAGCATTTTGCCTCCTCTTTGGGATCTGGGACATGCCGTGTTATGTCACAAACGATATCGCTACCAGCAAATGACTCAGATGATAATGATTACAACCTCCAGCTGCAAGATTGAATTAATTGCATCAGGGAAAGTACAAATCGTCTGGAACCGGAGGACGAGCGGCGACAGAGGAGTCATTTATTAGCTTCTCTTTTGGAAATTGGTGCCCGGTCCTTGGCCAAGCGGACGCGCTTCCGGACAGTCTTTGAGTTTGCTGGCCGAGTGTGATCGGCGCCTCTCTTTGCGTGTGCGTGTGCATGAGTACGTGTGGGAGGGAGCGCAAACAACCCCCCGGTGTGTCTTTGGTCACATCTCTCAGCTATTTTTTTTATTTTTTTTACAGGCCTGTGGGCACGTGGCTGATTCAACTGTTGAAACCCCAATCTCCAGTCCTGTTAGCTGAATATTTATGCTCTGATAGGGTAGGGACGCTTCAGCTGCACGTACCGAGGTTTAGCTTCTCTTCAAGCGGCTGAAGCTCAAATTATGCAAAGTCTTGTGGTTTATAAATAAGTTAGTATTCAGCACCGCATTGACAGTAAGTACAGTGTGAGGAGGAGGCGACACAGGCTTTGTGTGTCTGCTTAATGATAATAATAACTGTTTTAAAGACGGTAGCAAGGTCACATTTCACCTGCAAGGACCACAACCTGAGACGACAGTGTAAATAGGAATGTATTATGTATGAAGACGAGGATCATGCTGGACAAAGTTACATTCGACAAGAGATATTTGAAGGAAGGTTTTGGTGCGTCTGAGGTGCTCAAGCTTTATGTCTCATCATTCCAGAAAGATAGAAGGAATGAGAAGTAGAAAAGAGGCGAGGGCGGGAGTGGCACGTGAACGAGAAGACGTAGAGGAAATAAGGTAGGGACAGGAAGAGCGTGAGGTGTGGTCCTGCTCCAGATAACCAAACAAATCTTCATCTAGGCAACGTTGTTCCCCAAAATATAGAGGCCTACTTGTCAAGCACCACTTGGCTTTTGCTTATCACTGTCCCACAACTATTTTAATTTATCTTATTCTTTGTAATAATAACATAATAATGCCTTACACTTCTCAAAGCGCTACACTGTTGTCATTATTATGTCACTCTGCTGTACTTCTGCCCAACACTCACACACCACATTCATATTAGGCAGGTGAATGAAGCGTCTGAACTCAGTCCAAGCGGGAATCAAACTTCTGACCTTTGGGTTGGTGGACGAGTAGGGCTGCAACTAACGATCATTTTGGTAATTGAATAGTCCAGCGATTATTTTTTAGATCAATCGATTAGTTGTTTGGATCGTAAAAGTCATATTTTTTCACTGAATTTGACCCGGATGAAGCTGAAGTGAAGCCGTTTGAGGATCCTAATGGAGCACGTTTATGGACTAAAGACTGTTTTCATCAAATTCACTCAATTTAAACATTTTTCACGTAATTTTCGGGCAATTGCGGCTCAGTCCGAGTCATAAAACTTCTTCTCTCAGCTCATGGCATGTTCTGTAACTTACGTATAGGCGAAAAACAATTCTCCGATTACTAAATTAGTTGACGATTATTTGAATCAATGACTGTTTCCCCTTGCGTACATAATCGTTGTAATTCGTAGCCTGTTTTTTTTTTTTCACAGTACAGACTTTGTCCTTACATGACAAATTAGAAAAGTACATCAGCGAAAGTAGAAAATCCACTGTAAGTTCATTACGCCCCATCTTGCTCTCATATTAGTTGGAGTTGCCTCTGATCAAATGCATTCTCTGCCTCTCCACCTCCGACTTGTTCTGTGTCTAATGATGGCAGCACTATCCCCCCAACCCCCCCCCCCCCCGACATCCTCCTCCCGCCTTGTTCTCCATCTAATGATTGTTCCCATTTGATCTCGCCGAATCCCCGCCCTCTCTTTCGCTCATTTCATTCCTCCCACTCCATTTCTGCCCCCCCCCCCCCCGTCTCTCTTTGTTCACGCTGCAGGTTTTTAGTAAAAGCCACTCACGCCTATAAAAGTATCGATCTTACTTACCAGGCTTGTGTTTCCGTGTGTGCGTTTACTTGATCGTGTAATGCATCCGGACGTTACACAAATCAAACGTTTGTTACTGGAAATTTGACCTGGTTTATGTCACTGTTGTAAATGTAGAACTTGATCTTTTGTCATTAATTATGTTCTCTTTGTCTCTCTTTTCATTTGTTGCGCCGCATCTTGGAACAGTTTCTGATGGTAAGTATTACAATGTGACTTAAATATAATATGGATGAGGCGTATTGTGACCACTTGCACTTGCTAAGCTGTGCATATGACGGAGGGAATTTTATTGGCATTTTACAATTTTAAATACATGTTAATGCCACTATTTATGCTTTTACTTTCTGTATTGTGGGTTATTTTGTAATGTGGTTTTTATGTGTTTTATGGCTGTGAAGCACTTTGGGTTACATTTTGTATGAATGGTGCTCTACAAATAAATCTTAATTGATTGATTGATTGATTTTAGGCCTGTCACTTCAATTACTACAGTTTATCAACTTATCATTCAATAAACAGTAGTTGGAACAATCCTTTTCTAATAATATCTATTGTGTGTATATTTCCTTTACATTTTGTTATTTTGTAAGTAACTTCTGTGACTGATTATAGATACTAAGTGTTTCATTCTGGTATTGATTTATCATTCGCAGCTCATGCTTTTTTTTTTGTTTTTTTATAATATCACACATTTAGAAAAGTGTTTATCTTGACAGGCCGAATGGATCCACAAGGGAAATAACTTGGACAATACTTGGACTTGGACAAAATGACAATAATACAATTTCGACATATTTCACAATTGTAACTCTGTCAACTTCACTCCATTATACAAACCAAGTTTCTTTCCAAAATGTATATAACCTGTCACTGGTTCACGACACTTTCTTTCTTGGACCGCACATGGGATGCTGTTTTGGGGATAATTTGACTAATTTAGCCATCACAGTAAAGTCGTCACCTTCCCTGCCTCCAGCCTTCACAATTTTAGGACAAAACATTAACTTATCTCACAGAAAGACAAAATGATCCTTTAGTAACTCCCCCTCGATCCCACAAAACAACTTCAATTGTCACTTGTCCTTTTAGGTTTACTAAATGTCCACAGAGTGTTGGTTGTCATGGACACACAGTCTGGGAGCAGCTGTGGCTAATAATATTATGATGGTCCTTCCAATTGGCCCAAGTCGCCCATGAGCTGCAATAACCAGCTGTTGCTTTATATCTATAAACGGGGATTTCAACAAGGCAAAATACCAGCTTCTTTGGACGTCAGCCAGTTGCAGCAGCTTCTCTTATTTTTTGCAACAAGCTTCAATCAGTCAACAATAGAAAGCCACGACATGTTCTGTGAGAGTGTCGAGGCCGAGAGGTTCAGGCAGAGCTTTTGTTGGACTGGAATTGGAAAATCTAGAACAGTGGAACTCAGCCGTATCAACTGTGCCACCCACCGTCATTAAAGGTCATTTTAATGTTTGGTTTGTTTGATCACTTTTATTTCAAACGTTTAAAAAAATAATTTAAAATACACGCGACCCTCTTTCTTAATAAACACGATATTTCAGTGTCACAATTATTGTGAACAGCAACAATTAGGATTTTGTCCACAATAATTAACCAAACAACAGTGGCTATATTCACATGCACAACAAAGTCTGATCATTATCTGCTTATCATTATCAGATTATTGAAATGTTCTGTGAGACGGTACATCTGATGTGAGTAATCTGATTTCTTTCTGATTGTTCACACTTGTGCAGGCTTTAACAAAGACAATGATGCGGAAAAGGGAATGCAAATGTGGCAAAGACTAAAATGAATGAGAGACTATGTTAAAGATTCAAAGAGTTATTTTTAAAATCCTTGTACTTTGTCTTCTAAATCCAACAGTAAATCTAAAATTGTATTTGATGATCAGATTTCTCTTGGGCTGTAAACACACTCTGGTTATTCTAGTTATCTGAACATTACTGGCCAAGTAAATGTATCCTGTGATATTCTTCATGCTAATATGTTACCAGTCTCTAGAAATCAGTTTACAAACAGATAAAAAGCACACACATACATTCCTCTATAACCTCTGTCCTTCTCTAGCTCATACTTAACTCAAGCCTCAGACAAAACTGCAAAGACTCAAAACCAGGAGCTACAAGAGAAGATGGAACAGAAATCTGGGCTGAACTGGTCCAGCCCAAGAAACACCTGGAGGAAAATCCAGAGGAGGTCCAGAAGATGGCGGACGTGTTTAACAATAGACAGAGGAACCTCGCAATCCCCACACAAAATGGAGGATTTAAATTCCAGATGCTGGATTGAGAAATGAACCCGAAGAACATAGAACTGCATGAGCAGAGCAGCAAACAGCAGTGTTTCCCACAGGTTTATAAGCGAAAGCCCTCACTGAATCATTTGATTGAATAAATGTATCACTTATTGCCTGATTTTAAAGACTGGATTAAGTTACTTCTATATATTTATGAAAATACAACAAGCAAAAGGTTTTTCATACCGGAGTATTTCCCAGCTTGTTAGACCATGAAGTCTTTAGTCTGCTCTGGGAAACACGGTGAATGTGCAGATGGCTTTGGAGGAACTGATCAAAGACACAAAGAAGAGTAAGAACCAATACCAGACACCGCACACCCTAAACTCGGCACTGGTAACACTGAAACGCCACTTGAACTGGTAATTCATCCTTATGAACTTGTGAGACGGTCGGGGGACACCCACTTCACATACAAGATAAACCGTGTTACAACAAAGACTATCACCACAAAACGTGAATCTGAGTGGGTAATCACAACATTGTAGAAAAAGATTCAGTTGTAGTCATCTGGACAAAACGTTCCGACTCTCATCCAAGAGTCATTCTCAATCTGTGAAACAAGTCTGAGAACTCCGGTTTACACTGTGGGCGGGGCTTTCACAGAGTCGGATATAAACCCGAATTGTTGTTTAGACAAACTCAAACAGAACCGTGCAATCAGACTTGTTTATTTCCGTGACGCATGTGAAACATTTGTCATTTGTCATCTATCATTTTGAACAAAATCAAACTTCTCTCACTTCCAATTAACAGTGTTTTGTGTTTCACTCATTGATTCTACAGAAATCCGCAATGTTTTTCTTTCCCTGCGATATTTCTTTTTTTTTTTAGCTCTCTTGTGTTAATATTGTGTTTCAAATAAATGTCAATTACTAAAACTCATTTTTGATGTTGCGTTGTCTTAGCTACCAGTAAATAATGCCAAACCTTTAAATAGCAAGCCTTTTTGTTTGTATGGCTAATCGTGTGTATGGATAAAGTAAATGATGAATATGATTATACTCTTAAGCCAAATGAAAAGGTTGCCCGCTCATGTCTGCTTTTGTTTTGAAGTTAACACCCCAGCTTTAATTATAACACCTGTCATTTTCCGCCGTTACATGAAACGGCGAAAAGCAATTATTGTCAATTGCCCAGACCAAATGTTAAATAGTAATTGCTTGTCACACTTTTGAAAACCTTGTAACAGCGGCTGTAAAAGCAAGCTAATTAAATTTACAGCGCGCATTCTCGCAAGCAGGGGCCTTACATTCTCCTTTTTTCCCCGTTTGGCAGGTTGTAGGGACCAAGGCGTCCCTCAAGATGTCTGAGAAGAGCCGGGGGACACTTTGACCTCTTTTAAGCTTTTGTGGCGACTCACGGCTGTCCGTCTTTTCAACCACAGCAAAGACGACGCCGGGCTGTGCAACGCGAAGGACAGGACCGTGTTTCAAGAGTTCAAAGGTCAAATGTAAACCATGGCATTATGAATCAGTCTTACTCTGTCACGTAATTGTAATTTTCCTTGTTATTTTGAATGGATTGAGGATGATACAGTGATTACACATTTTGGACAATATATAAATACAACGTTAAGATAAGATGTGGGAAGAGGAGTTTTTGTTGCCAATAAATGAGAACCGGCAGCTGATAAAATACAAACTATAGCTCTATCTTATCGTTTAAGTCAGCTTTTATGTCTGCTTGACCGACCCCCTTGTGGCAGGATTATGTAATACACACGTGAATAAGGGCTGCATATGTCTTTTCTTATGAAATTGTGTTGCCAAATTGGTTTTGATGCAACAGGTGAAGTTAAATTCAATGGAGTTACTGTCCTAAATAGACAAGTACAAAAACAGTAACAGTTTGGTGACTAGTAAAATACGCAGTTTTCTGTTTAGTAATCTAGTAAAAAGTAAGTCGAGATTCAGTGATTTGGAATTGTCTATGATATTGTTTGGTGTTCTTAATCGAGCAGCCTCTGACAGTAAACCTTTGCAGGAAGAAATTTGATTTTTTTTCTTAAATTTAAGCGTCTGTATTGTTTATGTTCAGGAAATTAACACTGAAAGACATTTTTATTTGATTTGAATAATACAAAACTGAAAGCATGATTAATCAACATGAATCTATGATTATGAAATATGATTTGTTTTCTTGTTATCCCATCGCCCAGCTCTATAAAAGGCTGATATGCAGATCATCCGACAATCATTCTGGGTCCAAAAACGTGTATTCCTTTGAAACATGTCGTGATCTCTGACACTTGTGACTTAATTAACGACACTTAAAACCATGTTGGTGGCAAAGATTGGATGATTCACCCTCTTCATCATTAGCGTGTGTCATGTCTTTTTTACATTTGAGGTCTAATCAGCAGCTCTCAAAGTATTGGGAGCTTTTAGATGAAGATGCCAAAAAAACAAAAACAAAGCATTGCAGTTCAGAGAGTTGATTGACACTGAAATTAGTAGAAATAGTAAATTCTCAGTTGTACATTGCGTGTATATATACAGTATATATATATATTCCTGTGTGGGTGTTTGAAAGTGAGTAATACGGAGGGGGCTCTAGTCACAGTGTGTGCGCGTTGTAAAGGTATTATTAGAGGGAATAACAGCGTTATCATTCAAAAGACACAATTTGCATTCAAAAAGCTTGGGGATTTATGAGTTAGATGTCGCGTGCGAGCGTAAACACGTCCTCAGTCTTATACTAGACAAATCTGAAAAGTCAAAGCCTTAATGGGAATCAGATTCGGTGGTCAATGTGTTACTTTTGGACTGCAATCCCTGTGCTATCCTTGCGTTGTTGTGCCTATACTGTTCGTTTTTTGCACTTTTATTTGTGTATATTGATCTTTTTTAATATTATTGTTTCTGTTCAGCATTAGGCTACGTTTGTTATACAGCGTTTATATTAAAGAAAGCTTAGGATTTGTGTAACAGTACAATATTTCAGGCCTTACAGAAGTTTTTTTTTTTATTAACTATTTAAAAAATGTTTTTCAGATGATGTTTACAAAACTGTAATTTGCATGTTTAGTTTTGATGTTGATTGGCTGTAAGAAACAAACTCACATGTGGGGAACAAAATTGAGATTAAAAACTTCAGTTTGAGTAATTTTTGTCCATTCGTTACTTACACACAATGACCATGTATTTCAATATCAGTGCTAAAATGATTATAGGGCAAGAGATGTGCCATTCTGTTAAAACTGTGCAACTTGGGTAGAAAATTGAGCAAAAAACACACAAAAAACTGTGATAAAACGGCATTACTTACCCACAAAATAACCACGCATCTAATTAAAATTATAGGTCACAATGCATTCATACGGAGAGGTGACGTCTATGTTAAAATTATTAATAAGTAGTGTGGAAAACAGAGCAAAAACACATGAAAATAACAGTTTGCCGAACAGCCGTCACACATTTTTACTGTCTGAAGAGTCGCAAATGTAGAGCCAGTGAATGTGTCTCCATGGTAATGATAAAAATAGTCTCATTAACTTTGCCTTTTGGTGCACTGGTGATAAAGAATAACAGGAAAAATAAGAAAGAATGGTGTTATTGTTACTGTTGAACCAGGCAAACTGCTCAAAGTCACCAAATAAGGCGTAGTGAGTTTTCTGCTGCTGTGACCGTGGGCTTGTCATGTAAACAAAAGCTGCTGTTTTCATCCCTGTCCAAACACATCCTGATGAAAGGCAGAGGCAGAACGAGGTTAGACCACAGTTTAAGCCTCACACATTACTTAGTCCCAGAGTCCCACAGTTCACAGAGTTTAGTGTGACATAAAGGTGGCAATATATCGAAATGTGGATCATGTTGTGAATGTTTTTGTGGAGATGTGCCAAATGTAAATATTGAGTGTTTCAATTACAACAAAATATTAGACAAAAAGCTGATAAGTTACTTTAAACGATATGTTGTAAACTTTTACGGACTGATCTCTCTGCTGCACTCTTGTGACTGGTCTCGTAGACATTCAGCATTTGTCCAAAAATTAAACCTTAACTGCAAAGTTTGAAGACATGTTTTGGCACATATCTTTCGAACTGACTTCAAGATCCCCCCCAAATATAAACACACCTACATATATACATATATATATACATATATATATATATATATATATATATATATATATATATATATATATATATATATATAGTACAGCAGTTGATGATGATTGCACATATATCAGTATTCATACATTATAGTATAATAATATGATCGGTAATACATTGTATATAGTATTAGTATTATATATATGTAGGTAGTTTTATTGTTATATATGTATATATTGGTTCACTATAACTAGTTATGATGTATAACGGTATAAAAGTATGGTGTATGGTGTTATATGTGTTATATACTTGTATATATATATACCACACAGACATATGAGTATATCATCTGATGATTATACAAGACATGAGTAACATGTATATATTACTATATTCTCACCCTTTGCTGGTGGCCTCATCCCTTTTTTCTAAGCTCGGGTTCTCTACCAAAGGCCTGGGAGCTTGAGGGTTCCTTGCAGTATCTTTTCTGTTCTTAGTACTGCACTTTTCTGAACTGAGATGTCTGATGTTTTCCCAGGGATCTGTTGTAGCCACTCCTCCAGTTTGGGGGTCACTGCCCCGAGTGCCAATGGCAGGGTAATAACAGCAGAACAGACCCACCGAAAAATACTGGAAAAGTATATGGGAAAAAGAGGCAACACATAACAGCGATGCACAATGGCTGATGGATCTAAGAGCAGACCACAGCAAACTCCCTGAACAGAACCCAGTTACCATCACAGTGGCAGACATCCAAGAAAGGGTCTCAGGTATGAAAAACTGGACAGCACCGGGCCCTGACATGATTCATACATACTGGCTAAAGAAACTCACAACACTCCATGAGCACTTGGCAGCACATGCTCATGTCAGGCATCATCGGGGCTAAGATAAGTGGGCACATGGATCAATACATGAGCAAAGCACAGAAAGGCACCGGCAAAGACACCAGTGGAGCAAAACACCAACTCCTGGTTGATAGAACAGTCGCTCAAGACTGTAGAACCCGACACACCAATCTGTGTACTGCCTGGATTGATTACAACAAAGCAAAATGACTCAATGCCACACACGTGGATCACAGAATGCTTGGAGATGTACAACATCAATAGGACTCCCTTGAGACCAATGGTAAACCATTTGCACAAGTGTCCATCAAATGTGGCATATACCAAGAAGGCGCCCCGTCCCCAATGCTGTTCTGCATAGGTCTGAATCCTCTCAGCCAGATAATCAACAAGACTGGCTATGGATACCAACTCAGGAATGGGGCCACAATCAGTCACCTCTTCTACATGGATGACATCAACTCTCTGATCCACATGACCAGGATCTACAGCGCTGACATTGGGATGTAATTCGGGTTTGAGAAGCGCAGTTGGATGGTGACAAAGAGAGGGAAGGTAGTCCACACGGAAGGGGTCTCACTCCCCGAAGGAACAATAGCAGACATTGAGGATGGCTACAAGTACCTTGGAATACCACAGTCAAATGGCAACCTTGAAGAGGTAACAAGGAAAGTGGCAACAGCTAAATACCTACAACGAGTAAGGCAAGTCCTAAGAAGACAGCTCAATGGCAAGAACAAGTCCCGGGCAATAAACAGCAATGCCCTGCCAGTGATCAGATACCCTGCAGGAATGATAAGGTGGCCAAAGGAAGAGATACAGACCACAGATGTTAAGACGCGAAAGCTGCTCACCATGCATACTGGAAACCCCAAGGACTAAGTGGGAAACACCCCCAAAGGTGGTGGAGAAGGACCGAGCCAAGATCCTGTGGGACTTCTAGAAACAGGCAAACCAACCAGACATTGTGAGGGATAAACAGCAGAGGAAGGCCGTTATGGTCGACGTGGCGATACCAAGTGATGGCAACATCAGGAAAAAGGAACACGAGAAACTAGACCAAGGGCTCAGAGAAGAGCTGGAGAAGGTGTGGAAGGTGAAGGCGAAAGTGGTGCCCGTGGTCATCGAAGCACTCGGGGGAGTGAGCCCCAAACTAGAGGAGGGGCTACAACCGATCCCTGGAAAAACATCAGACATCTCAGTCCAGAAAAGTAAAGTACTAGGAACAGGAAAGATACTGCGCAGAACCCTCAAGCTCCCAGGCCTCTGGTAGAGGACCCAAGCTTAGAAAAAGGGGAATGAGACCACCCGGAGGGTGAGAAGGGAATATATATATATATATATATATATATATATATATATAGTAATATATATATATATATATATATATATATATATATATATATATATATACACACACTCACACACACACACACACACACACACACACATAGTGATATCCATTTTAATCAATATTGTCCACCTCTATGTGGACTTCAATGTTGTTGAATTTACTATGTAAATTGTAGGTACTTTTTATTTTATACATTTCCTTTTTACATTTGTTTTTATTTAATTAATTACTTATTTGTTATTTGTTACATTTGTATCCAACTAATGTTCATATACTGTATTTTGGATTCTTTTTTTGTTAAATATAGTTGACCTTGAATGCACCCAGTGATTTAATGTGTGTCTACAAGGCTTTCCATGGAATATTTTAAGGACTTTTTGCCCTTCAACATTTGGGCAATACATCGAAATATAGAATATAAAAGGCAAAAAAACTGCAGATAAAAAGAAGGAGGAAAAAAGAGAAATGGGGTATATTCATGAGATATTTCAGCATTTTTGAAATACATTTTACAGACATTTCACATGACTCTAATAATTAACCCTCGACTAACATGTTTTAAAGCATTTTTGTTGGATTGAATATTGCTATTGTGATGAAAAAGTATCGAGATATTTTAATTTTGGTCGATATCGCCCACAAGGTGCACATTTTTCATCTGTGAAACGCACCATAGAAACACATTCCATTTGAAAAGAGCCTATTTTAGTTTGTATTCATTTTGATTCATTTTCCAATCATAGCTAATTTCACTTTCATTTTAAAAGTTTCAGTTTAAAAGTCAAATATAAAGTACTGCTGCTTGGACACATCAGCCGATGCTCTATTAAGTGTATTTATTTACCAGTCCAGAGCCAACTGTATCATAAATTGCGATCGTCTCCTACTGATTTCACAAAATGATCAGCACGTCCCAGTTAGTTGCATGCATGGACCTATTGACTGCATGTTTGTCCAAGTCTTAGTACAAAAGTAAACGTATTGTGTTCAAGTAAAATGTTTATGTATGTATACTTTACAGTAGATATTTTTTACTTTTACTTCACTTCATCTGAGAGCAGAAGACCTTTCTACTGCGCTACACTTGAACTAGACTGAAAAGTAAACATATTTTTTCTTATGGTTTTAGGCATGTGAAATGGCTGAGGGGTTTATATTTCAGCATTATTCTAGTTAAATACTTAAATAGTACTTACTTAAGTAGACTTACTTTTTGCTACTTAAAGTGCATAGGACAGGTTTGTTTTTCAAATTATGACCTTGTTTGGTGAAATAGAACCTGTGGTAAATATTTACATTCATTTTTGTAACACCCAAAATCACAACAGCGGTTCCCTCGAGGTGAGACAGTGAAAAACAGATTAAACAATGTTCATATGGACTTGGCACAGTCCCAGCATCCCGTGTCCTTAGACCCTCCTTCTTGGCCAGGAAAAACTATCAAACCTCTTTAGGAAAAAGTAGAAACCTCGGAGTTCCACGGTGAAGGAGAGATCCGACTCCCTCGGACGGACAGGCGGACGCTTCAGTTTGCAGATACAGTGGAGCTGGACTCACTCAGGAGGAAAACCAGTTCTTCGAGGCAGATGAAGAACCTTTCATTTGGAGTAGAGACCGTTTCTCCAGGCAGACCGTTTCTCCAGGTAGTTGAGGAGAATCTGCATGGTCCTCAACAGGTCATCTATGTGTCTGTTTCACTGCTGGCAGGGAAGTGGGAGAAGAAGAAGGAAAATGAAACTTAATATCAAATATTGTTTGATCGAAAAAGTAGTCCGAAGCAGAGGATAGTGCTCAAGCTGCCATACTTCTCCCAAACTGGAAACTGTAGGTTTTTATTTCTGTTCCTAACTGGCCCGACTATAAGCGATTTCAAAGAGGAACGTTTTAAGCCTGGTCTTAAATGAAGAGACTGTGTCGGCCTCTTTAACATGGACAGACATTAACTGCAACTATTCAATCACTCACTGTCACTTTCTGCACTAAAACTTAAAATTTAACTGTAAACTTGTGTACATAGTAATGCCTATTTTTATTTTTATTTTTATTTTATACTATAGTAATTTTAAATTGTTTCTTAATGCATGCCTTTTGGATTGAATATATGTTGTTTTTATTATTGATTAGTGTTTTATGTTGCACCTTAATGCCGAGACAAGTTCCTATGTTTGTGAAGTTTGTTCATTGACAATGGCAATAAACCCCTTCTGATTCTGATTCTGATTCTGATTCCGACAGGAAGCTGATTCCATAACACAGGAGCTTGGTAGCTAAATGCTCTACCTCCAACTGTGCTTTTAGAGACTCTTGGGACCACCAGAAGTCCAGCATTTTCAGAGCGAAGTGCTCTGTTTGGATGATAAGGTACTATAGCGTCTTTGAGGTAGGATGGGGCCAGGTCATTTATGGCTTTGTAAGTCAGGAGGAGGATTTTGAATTTGATTCTAAACTCGAAGGAGCCAGTGAAGAGACTTGAGCACCGGCATAATGTGCTCTCCCTTTAGTTCCTGTTAGTAATCTTGCTGCTGCATTTTGAACACTTGAAGCTTTTTATGGAGCTCTTAGGACATGCTGCAAGCAGGGCGTTACAGTAGTCTAATCTAGATGTTACAAATGCATGATTAAGATTCAGCATCGCTTTTAGGCAAGATTTTTCTGATGTTGGCTATATTGCGCAGATGGAAATTTGATTTATGTGCTTTGAATGAAGCTCCTGGTTGAATAACACTCCAATGTTTCTTACAGTAGAACTGGAGGCTACACTGACATTGTCCAGTGTGACAATCTGCTCAGATAAAGCATCTTGCAGATGTTCAGGGCCTAGTACAATGACTTTCAGGGTTAAGAAGCACATAATTAAGTGTCATCCAGGTTTTTATATCCTTCACACAGGCATCAAGTCTGTCTGCTTGATTGGTCTAATTGGGTTTCATTGATATATACACTGTGTGTCATCTGTGAGTAAACAGAATTGGACTGAGTACTGAACCCTGCGGCACACTGTAGGTTACTTTAGAACAGGGTGAGGAGCTCTGGTTTACAATAACAAACTGGTACCTGGTCCGATAAGTAGGATTTAAAGCAGCTGAGGGCGTCCCTCTGACACATACATGAGATTCTAACCTCTGCAGTAGAATGTCGTGGTCGGTGGTGTCAAATGCTGTGGCTGAGGTCCAACAGAACCAGGATTGAGACCAGTCGATCGTCATCAGATTCAGTGCTGGTGGTGGGCTCTGAACCCAGACTGGAAAACTTCAAATAAGTAAATGTCCTATAAGTGGCGACAACTACAACTCTTTCAAGGATTTTGTAGATTGTGTAAAATAACCTCTTTCTAATGGAGTATTAAGACTAGAATCTATAATTAGGGGAGAATGTCTTTGAGGAGTCTGCTTGGAATCGGGTCTAGAATACAAGTTGGCGTTTTAGAGGACTTAATGGCTGAAGTTATCTCTGCTTGATCAACAGCAGTGAACCTTTCTAGTGTTACTGATGGATTTATATGGGACACTAGTTTTACAGCTTGGGCTTGTTCAGGGCTAATAGTGGAGTAAATTAATTTAGTTCATCTCTGATTGTCAAATCATCAGATCTGAGATTGAGGGCTCTACTGCGCTGTGACAGTTTGTTAGCCTGGCTACAGTGCTGAAAAGAAATAAGAGTGTTATTTTCGCTGACTTCTATAAATTTAAATAGTATCCGGTTTGGGCCTTACGCAGAGCCTGCTTATAGGACAGCAGGCATATTTTCCATGTTTTAGGGATTCCTCCATGTGGGAACGACAAAATGGTATTTCTAATTTTCTAACTCTTTGTTTATGTAAACGCAGTTCTTCATTGTACCATGGGGAGGCGCGTTTTGGCCTAGTGACTTTTGTTTATTAACGGGAGCTGCAGCATCAAGAGCAGATTTGAGAGAATTCATGGTGTCAACAAAATGATCACTTACACTGGGACTAAAGCTGTTCCCAACAGGATCACATGGCATGTCTCTGAATATTGGCTCTATTATTTCTTTGAACTTTGAGATAGATTTTTCAGATATTGTCCTTTTGACTATAACTTTATTCTGCGGTGCTGGATAATCTTTAAGAATAAGATGAAAGGTAATTAGGAGATGATTTGACAATATAGGGTTTTGAAGGAAGACAATGAGGTCACTAATCTCTACTCCGTGTATTAGGACAAGATCTAGTGTGTGCGTGTGACAGAGTCGGTTTATTTACATTTTGAGCTAAACCAGTGCCATCTCATCGGCCGTTGAAAGAATTACTGAGAGTTACGTTCACGTGGATATTGAAGCTCCAGCTATCACTACTTTATCCCAGTCTAACACCAAGTTTGATATAAAATCAAAGAACTCTGTTAAAAAAAACTCTGAATAGGGACCAGGAGGTCGGTAGAGCACTATGAACAAAACTCCTTTTTGGTTTCTCCAGTTTGGACATGTGATTGATAGCATGAGGCTCTCAAATGACCAAAATGCATTGTGAATTTCAGGACTCAAGATTAGGCTTGAGTGTGTGATCACTGCCACACCACCACCTCGGCCTGTGCTCCTGGGGGTCTGAAAGTTAACATGAGTGGGTGGGGTGGACTCATTTAGTCTGACATAATCATCTTGTTGAAGCAAAGTTTCTGTTAGAGCTAGAAGATCTATGTTATAATCACTGATGTTTAGCAGTCCACATTTTATATGCTTATATATTTGTTTATTTGTGTCATTTGTGAGTGCTACTTTTACAAAGTTGATCTGACACCTGAAATAGCTTTTCTGAGATTTGACTTTTTGGCATTATTTGCACGAGGGGGACATACAGTCTCTATGTGCCTTGAATCTGAACACTTAATTTGTGACTGAGCGGGCGAGAGCTCAGGAGCGTCTTCAATGTCAATGACATTCTAAGAGACAATTTACACAAACAGACAGTTTAAACAATCATAACAAAATAAAAAGAGTTATATGGCATTGTTTGTCACATCATAACTCTTGTGTATTTTACATGGATGTTGGCCCTTCTTTACAGTATGTTGCTAGGTAGCAGTCGTGGCATAACCTGTGTGTCACATGTGCTGCTCATGTCCAAACAGGAAGTAACATTATAAACTTCATGTTCAATGTTCAAACTGGGGGAAAATAGGCACATTCTTTAGTAAAATCAGGTTCACTGTGTTTCAGGGAAATAACAATTTATTTTAATGAGTGATTATTTGTGTTGAGAAAATATAACTTCTGTGTAGCCCTACTTAAATTGCTTTAAATACACACACAAAGTTATCAACATGAAGAATTCATTTTAATATATTGCAGGCAAAATGCATTTGAGTTACAAAAGTTATCATATTTCATTAATAAAAATATAGATATTTCTTGCTAAATTGATAAAGCACAGGCACTGTTAAGATTTACGCCTAAAAATCTGCCACGGAGAAACTACATGTATTAAATTCACATCAGTTTTTATCTGTGGAGCAGAAGTCGACATATGAGCCAGGTTTTACGCTCGGACGATTGGACAGACCAATATTACCCACATACATTGGTGATTGTGGGCCCAACGCGATCATTCATTTTGCATCTTACGTACGGCGATATTCACAAGGCAGTAAAATACTTAAAATGGAGGCATTAGCTCAGTTGGAACAAACAATTATTGCGTTTTGTAATCTAAAGACCATTACGGACAGTGATAAAACAATGAAACGCTCATAAGAAGCTTTCTTGGGGGTAACTTGAGCTTAAACCCTGGGTATTCCGAATATACCAGCCTACTTTTGTCACAGTTTTAACAGAAAAGAGGATAATTACTTTTACAACTTAGAAGCTTCATTTTATCTTGAATACTGATTTTGTTTTCTTTGCCAATATCTCAGTTTTTTCAGACAATCCTTTTTTTTTTTTCAAGCAATAAATTTAGAGGGGAAAAAACCTACTCACCTACTTACATGACACAGCAACTCAAATGCAACCGAACGCAAATGTACCTTCAACACAAATACATTCAAATCAAATATATCCTACAGTAAATTCGCAAACAAAAAAATCTAATCCAATGTTGCTGCTCCCTTGTTTAAAACCTAAGATTGGAAATTATTTTTCAGTAAAGAGATGAAAATAAGCTGGTGCAAAGTAACAAGTCGCAGGCAGGAATAGACTCTACTGTCCCCATTTTTGGCTTTACTTTTGGCCCCAGTTTGTGCGTTGTTCGATTTGATTCTGCCTCAGGGTTTGGTCCGGCCCTCCCAGTACTTGTTGTAGGCCTTTTGGAACATCTCCTTGCAGCTCACATTTGCGTTTAGCTTGGAGCAGATGAGAAAGGAGCCGCCCATCTTCCGGTGCAGTGAGTACGTCTCTTCAGGAGGCGGCGTGAGCCTGTGTTTGAGCATGACGGGGATGAGGTTGTGGATGCGCTCGGTGGTGGACTGAGAGCCGAAATCAAAGGTCTCGCTCGAGTTAAAGGCCTCGCCCAGGATCATCACGGCGTCAACGTGAGCATTTATCATCGGCTGAAGAGGAAGATGGACACACAGTTAGTACTGACCCCTGAAACATTTTACTACACGAGTCACCTTCAACAGAGGAGAGTGACAAGCAGGGATGTTTACTCCAATCTAATCACACTTTAATTCTGGTTGTCTAGAAACACTCCTGATCCTATCATGAGTCTTAATGGAATCTTCAGATATGATGACAAAATGTAATCAAAAAACTCAACTAAGTCACTATTTTCTATTCACATTTTATTTTATTGTAGAGAAGCCTGTCCTGATTCACACCACACCTCTGCTGCTTAAGTGAGATCATTTTACACACTGGTACTCTTGTGAGATATGCAGAAGTGAGGTAGATAAAATGTTTTTAAATTGTTCATACCTTGGACTCATATCCAGTCAAAAATTTCATACTAATAGATTTCTCTAGAACTCCCTCTCTGTCGCCTTCAGCAGCTGCACGAATCACCTACAACCACACAAACACAAGAGTAGTAATAAAATAACTGATTAACAAGTTTACAAATAAATAAAAGTCGACCCGTGACCAAAGGAGTGAGAAACTTGTGATGTGAAAAGGTTTTGCACCTCAATGTAGACGTCGGTGAAGCTCTGGTCAAATCCTCTTGTAGCTCCAAAGTCCAACAGTGCCACCTGGTGGATTATAGTAAAACCATTAATCTCGCAGAATATTGCTGAATATGTTTAAACTGCAGGGCCTCTTACTCTGTGCGTTTGTGGGTCATAAAAGAAGTTGGACCAGTTTGGATCAGTTTGCATGTAGCGGAACTCAAACAGCTCTCTCAGACACAAATTCAAGATATTCTGACAGATCTAAAACGAAACAAAAAGACACCATTTTATTTTAACGCCTTCAAACCAGACTTCCATCAAAACTTTATTACAGACTTAAAGAGGTCCATCAAACTATTTAAAAGAACACACAAACAACAAACACCAGCATAATAATCATCATCTATAGTCTGGACTGGCACAAAAGTAACATTCAAATGAAAAAAGCACAACTAGTAGTCATATTATTCAAGAATGTCCCCAAATCGTCTGGAGGTCATTTATCTTACGAGTGCATTATCCAATATCCAAGCTAATACCGTCAAACTATTCAAACACATGGAAAACACCACTAGATGGCGTTTCTCTACATGTGCATCCACGTGAACTGCCAGTCGGACTCTCATTTGTAAACTAACTTCACTCATCTCCTCCAGTTGCTTAATAGTTGTGACAAACCTCATTCTTCAGCTCCTGTGAGAGAGTGTCGGCTTTGTCCAGGGGAAACCCGGGGACGAGTTCAGTGGTGAGGACATGACTGCTGCTCAACTCATCGACCACGTCCGGCACATAGAAGAACGGATCATCCTTTAGCAGCTCCCTACGTTGAAAAACACATGATTAAATGAGGTATAGAGCCCATCAGCCGCCTTAATAACAATATATTTGACTGGTAGAGCATTTCTGTTCCGTTTCTGTTCCTCGTACTCACTTAAACTTCTTCGCACACTCGGCCTCTCTGATGTAGTCACACTCCAGTGCGAGCTCTTTTCTCATCACGTCAATGAGGTGATCTGGAAACAAGCCTGTGGCAAAACAAAAAAGGGAGCGCAGCAGCGTGAGTTTGAGTTTAAAGTAAAAGTTGACGTGTGGCAGAGCGAGTGTCGTCTGTACCTTCAGGCAAAGCGTTGCTCATGTGCAGCACGGCCATCAAGTTGTTCACGTCGCTGTTGATACTTTGGGCCACGCCGGGATACTGCAGACAAGAAAACATATTTAGATATTTAAAAAGGAGGGATGGACACCAGATCGTTGTGGAAATAAATGAACAATGAACTGAAAGAGTTTGGGCAAAAGTACAGCCAACTATGTATTTTTAAATGTAAACTGTTCATAAACTAAACTTTAAAATCTATGCCAAGGCGTACTAATTAACGAATTAAGTAAGAGAATAATAATTATCTGGTCCATACACAGACTCCAAAACATGCCATGAGCTGAGAGAAGAGGTTTTATTAATCAGACAGAGTTTTTAATGAAAACACCCTTTTGTCTGAAAATATTCTACACCAGGACGTCCTCAAATGGATTAAGTTCTGGGTATTTTTTTTTTTTAATTCTCAGATTCACTGGCCCGTTGCATTCTAAACAATGAGTTGATTAATTGAAAGAATAATCGCTAGAAATATTGTTGCAGACCTAATTGATTATCGGTTATCGGCCACATTGGCAAGACAAATGTTTTATAACGGCTGGAAAAAAGGCACGTCGAACCATTCCTAATTAAAAGTAATAAAATATCACAATCTATAAACTAGAGCTAGTCAAACGATTGCTTGTATTGTACATTGCAAATTTCTACATCATCATCACGCAAACAAAGGTTGAAATGTGGTGACTGAAGGCTTCTAGAGAAGAGAATATTAATATGTATAAAGCTTAGTGCTGATGCAAATCAGAAATTGATCATTCTATTTAGTCATTTTGATTTAATAATGTCCATGTATTTGTTATAAAAAAGGTCTTTTCATGTGTGTTTTAGAGTCTGAACAGTCCAGATAATGATTACGATGATCAAATTACGACTACGATTGTTTTTTATAATCATGATTAATCAATTAATCGTTGCAGCCCTAATATAAACTGACTCTAGTATGTAATGACATTTGAAATGGGATTAGTGCACTAAAGACACTATGATTTATCAACAACTGCCTAAAGTTGTTTAGCATTTTGGGCTTGAGGTAGAAGATAAGTTTAGGTTGAACTGTAGTCGACAAAAACAAGTATTGATCGGTGCAGAGCAAAGAGAGTCTTTAGTCGACTAAAGGGACGCTGCAAAAGCTCTCAAACCAATTATAAAGTTCTGATTTGATGCAAAGTGCACCAACGAGACCAAGAGATGACAGGAGACCACGCAATGACAATAATGACATATTTAAACAAAAAACTACCAGAAAACAATGCATTTATAAGTAAACAGCCAGACTACACTCACAGTTCACACACAAGGATGTAAAGATTATTCGGTTAATCGATAATCGTGATTATTCAAGTCACAATATAATCGTAAGAATCAAATAATAATACGGGGTGCCCTTTGGGGGGTGCTGCGGGAGTACGGGGTCCGGGGCCCTTTGCTCAGGGCTGTCCAGTCCCTGTATGACCGGAGCAGGAGCTGTGTTTGCATTGGCGGCAGTAAGTCAGACCTGTTCCCAGTGCGTGTTGGACTCCGCCAGGGCTGCCCTTTGTCACCGGTTCTGTTCATTGTTTTTATGGACAGAATTTCTAGGCGCAGTCAGGGGCGGAGGGGGTCCGGTTTGGAGAGCACAGGATCTCATCTCTGCTGTTTGCAGATGATGTTGTCCTGATGGCTCCATCAAACCTGGACCTGCAACATGCCCTGGGACGGTTTGCAGCCGAGTGTGAAGCAGCTGGGATGAGAATCAGCACCTCCAAATCTGAGGCCATGGTTCTCGACCGGAAAAAGGTGGCTTGCCCTCTCCAGGTGGGTGGGAGTCCTTGCCCCAAGTGGAGGAGTTTAAGTATCTCGGGGTCTGTTCACGAGTGAGGGAAGGATGGAGCGTGAGATTGACAGGCGGATCGGTGCAGCGTCTGCAGTGATGCGGTCGCTGCATCGGACCGTTGTGGTAAAGAAGGAGCTGAGTCGAAAGACAAAGCTCTCGATTTACCGGTCAATCAACGTTCCTACCCTCACCTATGGTCATGAGCTTTGGGTAGTGACCGAAGGCAAGATCGCGGATACAAGCAGTAGTAATGAGTTTCCTCCGCAGGGTGGCTGGGCGCTCCCTTAGAGATAGGGTGAGGAGCTCAGTCACCACGGGAGGAGCTCGGAGTAGAGCCGCTGCTCCTCCACGTTGAGAGGAGCCAGCTGAGGTGGCTCGGGCATCTGTTCCGGATGCCTCCTGGACGCCTCCCTAGGGAGGTGTTTCGGGCATGTCCCACCGGGAGGAGGCCCCGGGGAAGACCCAGGACACGCTGGAGGGACTATGTCTCTCGGCTGGCCTGGGAACGCCTCGGGATCCCCCCGGAGGAGTTTGGAGGAAGTGTCTGGGAAAAAGGAAGTCTGGGAGTCCCTGCTTAGACTGCTGCCCCCGCGACCCGGCCCCGGATAAAGCGGAAGAAGATGGATGGATAATAATAATAATAATAATAATAATAATAATAATAATAATAATAATAATAATAATAATAATAATAATAATAATAGTGTTGTTTTTTTGTCCAATCTATAGCCCAAAAATAGCCCTAAACGTAAAGAACCATTTTTTATCTGTCTGTTTATGTCACATTTAACTTTATTTTGTCTTTCAGAAAGTAAAATATGGTAAAGCCGGTAACAAACTTGAGGAACAGTAACATGTCAGACCACGGGAATGAAAGAAAATTTAAGATTTCACTTTTGTTTGGCCAGTCAATAATCATTAAATCGTGATGTTTTTCCTCACAATTATTTGATATATCCCTATATTGACATCCCTATTTCAAGATTACGCACTACTTCATCTCCTTTCTGCTGTTGTGAATATGAATCCTTTAAATCTCTCCAAAATAATTAGTTGACTAAGAAAAACCAAGACAATGTCAACCGATTAATCGACTAAACGACAAAAAGTCTACAGCCCTACAGGTTAAAATATAAAGCACAAGACATGCACAAGAGAAAACTCAACACATTTCAGAATTAATTGCAGAACTAAAGTCTTAACAATTTAAACCAGTGTTAAATAAAATGGAGTTAACATAAACCACAGTTTGAACATGTATGTTGGGTAAAGAAAATAAACCAACGTGAGACCTGGCTTTTTATGAACAATATTGACATTATCAACACTTGCAGTTCCTCTGTTTTGAGTGTACACACCCATATCCACCCACACACAGACAACACACACCCACACACACCCAACACACACACAACATACACCCACACACACACGTGCGCGGACAGTGTACCTGTATTTTCATGGCCACTTCTTTGCCACCTTTTGTCCGGGCCAAATGAACCTGACCAATGGAAGCTGCAGCAAACGGACGCTCCTCGAACGCCTCCAGTTTGTCTCTCCAGTTTGGACCAAAGTCACTGTTTAAGGCTTTCTGTAAATCAACAAAGAAAACTGTTACCGTTACATCTATCCAACAGTGTCTAAAGTATTCATTACCAAAGTCTAGTTACGGAGCACCAAATGTACCATTGTTGTGCTCAAATCAGATAAGCAGTTATTATATCATCATAAAGTTATTACCAAATGAAAAAGGGCTTTACCGTCATCTGTTTGATTGGCATGAAGTCAGCGCTCTGTCTCACACGCTCAAATATCTTTGCGAGTTGTGGGTTGATAAAAGCATCATCTGAAACACATGTTATAAGTCAATTAAACACTAAATGATCAGCCTGAAAATAATACAACACAAGTATTGTTGACTTGGACTTTGTTGCTGCTTCTCTTTTGTATGATTAGGGAGCTGAAGGTTATTATTTCATTCTGTGGCTACAATAGTTTAAAACACTAAGTAATGTGCCCTACTGCCATTGTAAAACGTCAGGACACTGAAGTGGTTTGCTTTTGTTCTGAGCTGTATTTGAAGCTATTTATACAGTCGGATGATTTACAGAGAGCAGAGAGCAGAGAGCAGAGTATGTCCTTTGTCTACAGAGAATAACTGAGCGGTCATCTTAAGGATTCAAAAAGTCACTTGTCATTACTTCAAAGTAAACATGTAGCAGACCCACAAATAACCACAGAGGTACAGTAGGTTTCAAACTCAAACACGCACATTTTCTTTTTTGGCAGAAGATAAAATGTCCAGTGCGTGAACTTGGCTGTGAACTCAGGCCATAAATGCCAGAAGAAGCAAAGGTCTCTGTTCAAGGTTAGACCAGGGAGTCAACAAACAGTAGTTTGTTTACGGTTGTTATCCAACCAGACTCTGTCCGACGACCAAACCCTCTTTAACTTTGTCCTCTGCTAATCTGCAACTTACTTAGACTGAAATACTTACATGAACGATTTTAACCTGTTATGTTTTATTATTTGTCATTTGAAATGGCTTGCATCAGCTCACCTTGAATGCTAAGCATTTGTCCAAGCTTTAATGCAGCTCCTCTGACTTTACAAAGCGTTCGAACGATACGTTCAGCGTTGGCTTCAGACAGAAAGGCACTTGAATCCAGAACGGATTTCTTCTGTTCACCTTCAGCTCCTGTGAAGGATATAGTTTATAATACTTGTGCATAGATATGCGGTTCGAGAACACTGTGATCCTCAGAAGTTAGATTATTACGCATGCACCAATACAAAGTGAGAGTATGTGTGTCAGTAGGTCATGAAGTTGGCAGGCACTTTGGCCCAGACTCGGGCCGTCTTCAGTCGCATTACCACAGATTTAAACCAGTGACAGGTGCGCGCACTTGGCTGTGCGTCTTTACTGGGATTACAGAGCATAAACACAGAAACACAAATGCCACAGATCTCTCTCTCTCACATCAGCTTGTGGATTAACTGTCGCTGGTGTGAGGAAGTAGGAGAAGAAAAAACACCGTTTGCATGTTACATACCATTTTGCCGCATGGTCTTCTTGGCCACTTCAGCCAGAGCTCCAAAACCTAAACCAACCGCTAGTCCTGCAACACAGAACAGTGGAATTTAGACAAACTATCTCAGCCCACAGATAAATAACATCTAACCAGGGCGTTTATTCACAACTCAAAGGTCAGCTCAGATCAGTGCATATGGCCATTGTGCCCTTGAGCAGCACACTAAACCCACCAGGCCAAAGTAAGAATGTGATGTGTGTGAGTGATACACTATGTGGTCAGTGGTGTCTTATCACTGGGAGTGGAGTCAATCAATAAAGTGTTATCAAAATCGGATGCTCTACTATTAATAAATACTGCCAGTGTAACAGAGTCGCACAACTGCAATTGCAATATAATTCATATCCCACCCACTGAATGACAGACGCTTGACAGCTGACAAGCAAAACAATCCAGTGGTCTTTAGTGACGTCTGTCTGGCCAAAAAACCCTAAAAATCTCAGCCATAAAGACAAGATAAACATACACACATAACTGAAAGGCCTTGTATTTCAGCCGGTCTAAACTAGGATCATATATCACTGTCATCTAATCTCATAATAATTACAATGTTGAAGAATATAATCCTTCCAGATTTTTATAGAAGCGAAAAAGAGGAAGCCTGTTTTGTAGAGGAGTTCCTCCGAGTCCACCATCTTACATAACCCCATATTACGTAACGGCTTTGAAAACACACACTGGAGCAACATAGAAGAGCAGAGTGGTAAAACAAGACCAGGCAAACACAAGTTGTGGCTGTGCTAAACACTGCTCTAGAAGCCAAAAACAATCATATATATCTTTAGAGCTGTAGTCCACGAAAAACTTGCTCTGTTCATTGATTCATGGGCGAAACTATTAAATCTCTATGATGGGACCCCGTATCTGACCCAAACTACAATCACTGGAGCACACGCAATTACAAATATTTATACAGAAAAATACAAGTAAACAGTGTATGAATCTGTAAAAAGGCATCTGTAAAAACTAGAAAACAATACACTCCAAAATCTTTCTCCCGCTGAATCTGCAGCGATCCATAAAAATCCTTATAATCCCAATATCAGAATTAGTTGTAGAAACTAAACAGGCTAAAAAATCAAATAGATTTGGCAAAACACGCCATTATCAAAATGTCTAAAAATGTTCTGTGGTTACTGGGAATTTTGTCAATGAACAATGTTGTTTAATAAAAGGTGTTGGTGAAGCTCATACGGCTCAAAGTGCGACAGAAATATTACGCTGGACAAGCACATGTGTGTGTCAATCATTGGCCTGCTCCACAACAACAGGGCAACATAAAAGGTGATGCCTTCAGGGTCTGTTCGGTAAAACACAGCTCTAATAATACTTCACTTGGAATGTCAAGCAAAATATAAAAAAAGCAATAATATAGAAGAAAAAGGAGCAAACAAACGAAGTGCTTGTTGACATTGACTTCTGACCTCCAGAGCACCTGTCTGAATGTTGCACCTTTCAACGCAGTTAATTTATTGCGCCGTAGAATGTGTTGTATGTTGTGTTGAATGTAAACCATCAGACAATATTGCTGAGTGGGGTCAGAGTTAGCACTCAGCCCCTCGGATACAAGGTGCTCCTGGGCTTATGTTACGACCTTGCAATGTGTTTGTAGCTGCTTTGAATCACTTCGTCCACCTGCTAACTTATCCATCACACAAGGTCCAGCTCTTTGGAGGATTAATATGAAGTAATATCTGCCATGAGCTCCCTGCATGAACGCTACATGACTGGAATTAGATTGGGTCGCTGTGCAGAACATCACAACACAACAATCAGCCATAAAATATCTAAAGTCAATGGGCTTTTTGTGGTTTTGGTGATCGCTGAAGAAAGTAAGAAACTTACAAAAAAAAACACACAAAAAAGGTAACTTTTTATGCAGTTTGCTGGTGTATATGTTTTGCATGTTTAAAGCAAGACACTTCTTTTAGTCAGTTTGGCTTCAGTATACACCACGTTCCTAATTATACAAGTTGTGTTTAAGTGTCATAAAGGTTCCAGTGAAACTCATGGATGGTATTGTGTCTTAGGGCTCAGTGATAAATCTCAGACAACCTTGCCAATTAGTTTGCCAGGTAGATCCAATTAAAGGAAAAACTACTTAAGAAGGACGTTGCACATTATTAGGCACACCACTATTTTCAAGCAATATTGGAAAGAGAAAGGATCTCTCTAGTGCCGAAACGCGGGAAATAGTTGAATGCCTTGGACAAGGTCTGAAAACCTTAGATATTTCACGAAAATATAAGCGTGATCATCGTACTATTACAAGATTTGCAGCTGATTCAGAGCACACACGGATTTGTGCAGATAAAGGCACAATGAGGAAGTTGTCAGAAAAATACATTGGATTAAGAGAGCAGCTGCTGAAATGACCTTACAAAGCAGCAAACAGGTATTTGAAGCTGCTGGTGTCTCTGGAGTCCTGCGAACATCAAGGTGTAGGATCCTCCAGAGGCAGTTATGCATAAACCTTCTCTTCGTCCACTTCGGCCATTTTTACACACAACACAATTTAAACCTTATACTATGATCAAAATCTTGTAAATGTATGTAAATAAAAAAGTTTCTAATCAATGACTCCTTCTTTTTCACCTGTAGTGTTTCTATAAACTATAAAAACAGAAGAAAAAGCAGAAAAGCAATTTTGAAATAGTGCTGTACTTTACCTCCAAAGTTGGCCAGTCGACCAAGTCGAGTCACAGGGACTTTCCTCTCTCTGGCTCGCTCACTCAGCTGAAAAGAAGTCATATTTAATCCATGTTTTAGTGTGTATAATAAACCATAACAAAGAAGTGTCACCATTTGTTTGTGTGGTTTAGCGTCCTGCCTCTTGCCCTGCCTGGCTTTCTCCATGTCCTCAGCCGTGAGCCCTCCCACTGTGGACGGGTCCTGGTGGTAACTGCGGAGCTGCCGGGTCGAGCGCTGGCATAACATCTGTCCCCATAAATGTCTTCGTGTGTACAAATGAGGGTTTGGCAAAAAGTGCCTCCTGTGAACCACTTATAATCAGTTTCCACAAATGAAGAACCGCACGTCAGTTATACAGTACAGTCGAAAAATTAACAGCTTTTAAAATGTTTTTTGCATTTTTTTTTGGTGCATCATCTCAATATCAATTCAGAATATATTTTAATAAAGCATCAGGAATGTGCTCAAAATGCTAGTTGAGGATGAAGTCTAGTACAAAACATGAATGGGCCATAAAATGCACCACAAAAAGTGCAGAAATATCACTTTACGTGCTTGTTTGGGAGATTACACTAGAACAGTACCACCAAAGAAAAGACTTGGCTTCCTGTGTCTATAACAGGAGTTTTTCAGGTCTAAATTACAGAAAAGAATGGTTTAAAGTGGGAATACACAATTGCCACAGTAGTTTTGAATAAGAAATTAATCAAGAAAAAGTAAAAATGTGAACAAATTGTGCTCTAAACTAAGTAAACACTAGAACTGAAGAAGTGTCGGCGTCCCACCAGAGCCCACCAGAGGAACACGTACAGGTTTGAGTATCGCTGCACTAGATGTCTCTTTTGAAGTTTTGAAGTTCCATTATTATTTGGTGTTCTAATTTAGCACATCTCCATAACAACAATTGCAATATTATCCTTTGTTTAATATATCTCCCACCTCTACGTTACATTCTATCATACAAACATACAAACCCCGAGTCGAGGTGGAAGGATCTGGTTTGATCAGTGAACTGCTTCGATGGATCTTTATATCCTTCAAATATCGAGTGGCTTCCTCCTGTGGCTGCACCGTGATTGGCTGATCCCTCCTCTCCACTTCCTGAATGTCCAGCCTTAAACTCGTCTTCCCTGAACTCTGAGGCCTGAAACGTCCCATCATCCTCAGGAAAGTCATATTCAGATGCTGCAGAGGTGGTTTGCTGCCCAGAGACCTCCTGCGGGGTAAAAAAAATAAAATTTAAAATGCAAGGACAAACACTTAATAGAAGCACTTTTTACATTACATTTGCAAAAACAGATAAGTGCCATTTCAAAAAGTCATCGGAGGCTTGAAGTTTTATCTTCTGTAGCAAGGTTTTCAACAGCCAACTGAATTTTACTGAAATCATGTTCATTTTCACACTCTCTCTCGTGACAGTCAACATAAAATGACAGTAAACTTTAAACATAAACATACTGTGCCGTTTGTGCACCTATAATGAATACTGACAAAAAGTAAACCCAGAAAGAAAGTGGTGAGAAATAAAAGCCCTTATGTGGTTGCACAATTGTAAGTGTTGTTTTCTAGATTAAGGTAATTTAATCATTAATAATTATAACTTTATATTGCATATAAAAGGTTAAAAGGTTCCATTCATACATAATCTTTGTTGAAGATGGTAATAAAAAGACACGTTTTCAAAAGGGAGATATCAGTTTTGGCCACTCTTCAGTGTTGTGTTTAACTCGCCTGCATCTTCATCATTGCAGCAGACAAACCCTGCTCAGCAGCAGACTGGATGCTTTCCACTGCTGCCCCGACCGCTGGCACTGGGCAAATCAAACAGTAAGTGGTGTCATTAAAAATGATTAAACAGTAAAACAAACATACCTGTCCCACTGCGCATGGCACTGGTCTGAGTCTCTACTACGGCTTGGCTTAATTTAGCCAAGCCTCGCATCAACAGCATCATGTCAGTCGCCATGATGGACTAAAGGGACAAAACAACAGGAGAAAAAAGAATAATCAGTTAAAATCACCTCCAATAAAACATTTCTTTATCATGGCCGGATAAATGTGTCACTCAGAGCATTTTAAAAACAGAAAACAAAAAAGAATGTTGATTACACAGTGGATTTCTCAGTAAACTTGGCGCTAGTAGATTCGGAGTGAACAATACTGACAAATATTACTATCTTCTTACTTCTTTTCCCATTGTTGCCATAACGATATTCAGATATTTTCACAATGCAACAGGAATATGGTCAAATGTGTCTGTAAATGTCTTGGTTTAGGTTCAAGTGTTGCGTGTGAATGAACCGTAACATTATCCACAAATATCACTTTATGTACTCTTGTACCAGACGTTTCTGTTCAATTTACTTTTAAATCGGTTCTTTTAGCGGTCAATTTTAGTAGTTTTGATTATAGACGATACACTCCTTATTAAAATTTTGCATCGCCGAAACAACAATTGCGATATTATTCATTTTTGGATATCGCCAACTTCTATAAAGGGGCAATATTGACAAAAATGAATATTGACAGTCAGGCAATATTATGATGTGTTAAAACACGTCTTTAAATGTGTTAGTTGAGGTTTAAATGTAAAATTAATAACAAAAGTGCAAGAATATCAGTTTGAAAGTTCACAACATAACTTTACTTTTGCTTTTTTTTTTTTTTATTAAAATCAGGTCACACACTCATACATACAGCATTCACGATATTATCTTAAATTCTCGATAATCAGCCACATCAGGTTCAGATGAATATTTTTTACTCTAATTTACTCCTGACCTCTCACACACACACACACGCACACACACAGGCACACACGCACACACACACGCACACACGCACACACACACACACTGGGAACATGAATACAGCGGCGGGAATACCATGGCAGTTCTGTGTGAAGGCCAGAGTATGTGGCCCAGGCAGATCTGATAATGTCACGGGAAACTTTTAAGGGACAGCGGTTATTTCTGTGCACGTGTTTGGCTCATGTCACACTTTTGCCACCGCATTTGTACCCCGACTCTGAACCGTCATCATTATATTTAACTTTAGCGGTGTCTTTCCAAGAACCAGTGTTTCATCAGGTTTAGGGACGGCAGAGAGTCTTCACTGAGCTTTACCGCTTTAAGGCATCGTACAGTATTTATGCATAGGATGTTATAAAAAGGTATATAAATGTAATACACTGCTGTGGGTCTGGCTGTGGGTCTGGCTGTGGGTCTGCGTGGGTCTGCTGTGGGTCTGGCTGTGGGTCTGGCTGTGGTCTGGCTGTGGGTCTGGGCTGTGGGTCTGGCTGTGGGTCTGCGGGCTGCTGGGTCTGCTGTGGTCTGCTGTGAGTCTGGCTGTGGGTCTGGCTGTGGGTCTGGCTGTGGGTCTGGCGTGGGTCTGGCTGTGGGCTGGCTGTGGGTCTGCTGAGGTTTGACTAAGGTTCTGCTAAAGTTCTGCTGTGGTTCTGCTGTGGTTCTGCTGAAGCGTTACTGCGAGTGGTTGTGACATTAACAAATTGTAGACCAGAAGCTGCACGACATTGGAAAAGATTGCGAGTGGCTGTTAATTACTGCGATATCGATATTATTGCTTTTTTGACACAATCATTTCAGCTCTATTGAAATTAAAATGTGCAAAAATGTGTCAAAAACAAAAAGGTTACAAAGCTATGAGAATCAATCAAGGCTACAGTCATTTAGTTTAGGGAGAAAAACTTTGCCCTTTTCATTTTTATTATTTTGGTGTTAAATAATATAAACAAAACAAAAGGAACAAACAAAACAAAGACCAGAAAGTGAAAACATAAAATCAAAAGGAAATAAGAATGAAAATGTCAGGCACATGGTCCTCAATGTACTGATCCCCTCTGACCCTGCGTCTTTCAGTTTGTCCATATTAAGTTCAAAGTAAAAGTCAGTTTTTCCATTTTATAATTGTCCAACGTTATCTCAGTCCAGTCCTTCACAGTCGGCTCATTTCCAGTCGTCCGTTTCTTTGTTAGTGCCTTTTCCGCTGTAGCCAAATGTGCACGCGCACAAGTATCCATTAATCATCTCCATCGCTGGAGTCCTACATTTGAGGTACACTGTTTTAAAGTCAAATGGAACATTGGTGTGGAAGACAATCCCCTCATGGGTCTCAGCGTTTGTGCATAACAGGGCCGTCCCAAAGCACACGTTAATGATGAGCCTCTGGACAACCCGAGTTCTCCAGCAGATCCTGTGAGTGGCACTGTGACCGGTCTTACATTTTTACATGTGATTTTGTGTTCTCAAAATCTGCCTTTTTCATTCAAAAACACTGTACATTTCTGTCATACGGAGGAGCTTGATGCTACTGCGATACATTTATTTGGTGCGATATTGATTACTGCGGCAGCCAATATTGCAAAATCGATCATTTGAGATATATTGTGAAGCTCTACTGTAGACCAAGGGTTAGTGAGATGTCATTATTTTGCTTTTACTATTGAGGATTCCTAATTAGGGATGGGCGATATAAAAATAAATAAACACACACACATATACATTATATATATACATACATACATACACATATATATATACACACACACACACACATACATACATTTTATATATATATATTTTATATAAATATATACACACACCACACACACACACACACACATATATAAATACACACTATATATATATATATATATTATATATATATATATAACACATACACACACACAATATAACATACAACTCTATATATATATATATATATACACACACACATATATATTTTATTTATATATATATATATATATATATATATATATATATATATATATATATATATATATACACACACACATATATACACACACACACGTATGAACGTACGTATATGTACATGTACACGCGCACACGCGCACACACACACCTTTCTAGACCTAAAATCACAATTTCAGTTTTGTCACAATTCAAGCATTTAGCATCTTTATTTACATTTTAGGAAGTAACTAAAGCAATTTACTGCTTCTGAAAGTTCACACTTAAATCCACTTTTCACTCGCACAGAACAGAAAGAGGCTGATCAATACGGAGAGATACTGGGTAAAGAGTGTGTTTGAACATAAAACAGACACAAACTGAAACGCAATATCATCTAGTCACATATCGTGACACGGATCGCCACATTGCCCAGTCCTATTCCAGACAGAGTCAGGCTTACGCTCAAAGTTACATGAATGGTTTGTTTCTCACAAATGTTGACCTGAGGGCGGGGCGATGAATCTAATTAATTTGATTAATTTCGGGTCTTTAATAAATTGACGATGTAAAAAAATGGCTAAATGGTTAGACCGAAGGCACATGTGCTGTGTCAAGCCGTGCACACGGAGCGACAAACAAACACTTTTCACACCTTTCACACAAAACTATTTTCAAAGAAAAGGACAAAATAAAGCCCAGTACATATTTAGCAAGTTTTTAGCCGTGAGTTGCCTCTTTGAGTGGCCTATTGGGGATTTTTAATGGAAGACTTAAAGAATACAAAATTTGAACTTGAGCAGAGTTGTCTTAGTCCGGTCATGATGATTTAGTTAGTTGCACATGTAGTGTGCAAGTGTGCACATGTAAAAACAAATCTGTGCCTCCCAGAGTCCTGTCTGTCTCAGTGAAATCAAAACAGGAAGCACATATTTCATCCCAAACCAGGAGGCGCTGATGCCACGTCGACAGTAAAGAAACCAGCTAACACCAGTGAATGGGGACAAGGCCTTGACAGATTAGCTTCATAACAGATTAGTTGTTCTTTGTGAGTGTGGAATGAAATATTTCCCAAAATAAGCCTTAAGTAGTTTAATTTGAGAACGTTACGAGTTTATTGTTACTTCGCGGAGTGAGTGCGGGACATGGCAGCCGCTTAAGTACTACTCTGCCTCGCGAGTATTTTCGGGAAGAGTCCAGCGAACAATGAGCGTCTTTTTGACGTGCGTTTACTTCTTATCAAGATTTAGCCCTAGTTGACCTAATGTTATATTCATTCAATCAATTAATCAAATAATTAATGCAGATTTTTATCCCTTGTAATGAATGATCTACATATTATTTTGTCGTATTAAAAACAAATGGCTTTCAATATTAAAGTCATGAATATAAACAATACAGACTTTTAATCACTGCCATAAAATAAGTCTGAACTTCAAACCACAAGAGGGTTAGAGATGTGGACAGATGTTAGTGTTCCGATTATATAGAGAAAAAAAACAGTGAAATCGTTCTTTTTTTTTCATTACAATTGTCCAAAATGTTTCTATTCCTCAAGTTTGCACCCAGCTTCCCAAAATTGAACTTCCTGAATGACAAAATAAACATTTTAGATTAAATTAAAAAGACAAAATGTTGCTTGTCACGATTATTCTTTTTAGTGCTTACGATTATATTGTGACCTGAATAATCACGATTATCGATTAACCTACAACCCACCCCCCCCATGGGAACCCATCTCCAGACCAAGTTTGGTTATAACTTATGATTGAAA
Organism: Chaenogobius annularis; assembly: GCA_015082035.1. Lineage (NCBI taxonomy): Eukaryota > Metazoa > Chordata > Actinopteri > Gobiiformes > Gobiidae > Chaenogobius > Chaenogobius annularis. The sequence goes on along the minus strand of BJKM01000309.1, from coordinate 798,187 downwards.
ACTGATTCACTGGAGGAAACCTGCTTAAGACACAGGCAGAACATGCAAACTCAGACAAAGGCCTTATCAAAAGTGCAAAAACAGTGCTCCACAGCTCCTGATATCCGTTTATTCATCAAACATTTACAGTTGCACACGTTGGGCAATATTACTAAACATCTCTCGAGGTGATGAAATTCAAAATTTAGGTTGTGCAATTTATAATGAATACAAGTGTGATTTTTAGTGTGTGATGCAATATTGCAGTAAAAATTGTGATTCGATTTGCGATACACATTTAAAAGCTGATTGTGTTCAGAGTGCACTTTGTAAAAACAACTCCATTGACAGAAGACTGAAATATGTAAGGATACAATAAACCCATGCATTTCACAACATGTTTTAAGTCGTATAAAGTAAAAGAACAACAAGACTTTGCTATAAAAAGGCAGTATCATTTGTTTGGATGAACAGACATGTATCCAACAACATTCTTTATATACTTTATTACCATGTGCTTTTGTTGCCGTTTGTGGGTGTGACGGCAAGCCTAAACGTGCTCTGTGATGATGTGAGCCAGAGGGAAAAAACTACTGCCTTTGAAACAAGTGCAACAATCCACACACACACACACACACACACACACACTCACAAGCGCTAAATGTGTCAGCTTTTTCTTTTCTGCCTGTTAGGTTATCTTTAGGAGGCCAGGACTAAATATGGCAAAGCAAAATGGACACGAGTTAATACTAAAAACATCACGTCAGGTATAAATGACTCACGTTGACTTAAAAGAACGATTTGGAGGGGAAAAAATATAGCAATTTCTCTGACAAACTTCGTGACTGAGATTCAATTTGCGATAAATGTTTAAAAAGTAGGATTCTGTTCAGAGTAAACACCGTCAGAAACAAACATTTAAAGACTGAAATATGAAAGAAAACAATAATAGCATGCATTTCAGAACATGTTTAAGTACAGCAAGATTTATCCTTCTATAAAAACACAGAATATTTTAATCTTTGCAAAGGATTTTCTATGATCTACTGTAGAAAAAGATTCAGTTGTAGTCATCAAAGAACATCTGGACACAGTTTTTGGAAAAAACAGTGTCCAGATGTTCTCAGATGACTACAACTGAATCTTTTTCTGGAATGGAACACTCCTGGACGAATGAGGGATTACACCAATTTATTTCAATGATCTAAATAATTGGGCATCTTTTCATTTTGTGCAGTCCAAGTTAAATGTAGGGTCGTCAAAAGTACCGCGAATCAGATACTACCAGTAATCGATACTAAAACTAGTATCGAAACCATCTAGTATAGATACCAAAATAAAAATCACATAAACAAGATAAAATGATGACGAATGCGCTATAATTTTGTGTTGCAAATTACAGTCTATTGTGTAAAAAAAAAGAAGAATTTTAATCATAATTTTGTGTTATCAAAATGTCCTGCAGGAGCGTGTCCCGCCACTGAGCCAAAGCGCATGTGCTCGCCCTTTTCACACGCACTACGGCGCTTTTACCTTCTGAAATCTACAGTGTAAACAAGAGCGGATAAAAACAGTGTTTACAAAGTCTCTGCCCAGCCGGAGAAACGCTGAGGCAATCGAGCAATGCCAACTTCCCATTCGTCTGTCATTGCGAGGGCGTGTTCAGCACCTGAGATTTGACACTGTAGAAGACTAACCTTAGTTTAGTCAAAGCTGTTGTATTGCGCTTGGTGTAACGGAGACGGCGCTGTAGAAGAGGCAGATCTAAAGTGCCGACAAAACTAAATCATAAAAACTTCTGTCATTGCTCAACCATAACGGTCTTGAACTTAATCTATGTCATTGATAATCTGGTTTAAAGTTCTACATAATGAGCACAAGTGACCAAATCCTTCAACTGTAAGATATTGTTTAAAGTTAAGACTGCAACTAGCAATTATTTTAGTATCGACTATTCAACGTTTATTTCTGTTGCACATTGAGACTTTCTAAAGATATTATCGACCAAATGAAAGGTTGAAATGTGGCGACTGAAAGCTTCTAAATAGAGAATATTTACAAACACAGTGAATTGTTACTGTAAATCAGAAATTGTTCAATCTTTTTTGGTTTTTTGATTCAATATCACAGCTGTCCTCGTAATAAAAAGGTATTTTCATGTGTTTTGGAGTCTGTTTAGTCCAGATGGCGATTACGATTACGATGATGTGATTTCAACTAGCCATGATTAGCCCTAACGGTAACGTAAACCCGGTATTGTTTAAAGTACTAACATATTAATACATTTCAGAACTCAGACATCGCCTTATGCTTTATTAATAGTTTGGGCTCTGCAACAGATGAGGAAAGAGGAGACGCTGGAAGAATTTAAAGCATTTTGTTATCGTGTATTGTGCATGTGTATGTCATTGAACTGTGCCTGGCCAAACACACCTAAGCTTCAGCTGTTGTCTGAGATCTACAACTGTAAAAGCTGTTGACTCACGGCTTCCAAAATAGATGCAACGACCCCTGTGCAGGTTCTAAATCCGTGAGCGAAGCGTCCAGAGCAAGTCAGAACATTGAAAACTGTGACACAACCTTGCATCTTCTCATCAGGAGAATAGGAAATGGAAGAGGAGGGACATTTTGTTGCAGATTTAGATATGAACTTTATAAGTATCACAGTGGAACGCACCAAAATTCAACCATCAAATGTAGAAAAACTACACTCTGGGTCAAGTCTGTCATTAAACCTTTATGTATATTGTTAGATTTGTTTTCTTTTTACCTCCAGTAAAGGCCCTTTGTTTAACTTCAGACCAGCAAAAGGTGAAATCGGGGGTTGAGAAAGGCTGCGGGTGTGTTTCTAAATACACAAAACAATGAAGCAATATAAAAGTGCACGTTTGTGTTGCCCTTGAGATTAAACTGCGCAGGCGCTACATCTTGATAAGAGGCTGAAATGGCACATGGAAAAACATCCTGATGATCAAGAACTTACTACATGTTTGTAGTTGTTTGTGTTTCAGTCACTGATCTTTGCAGAATTTAACGACCCAATTCATATCATAGCGGTTTTACTTATGCCATTGATTTTGTGAAACTTCTCCAAAGCGCAGTGCCACGTTTACATCGTTTAATCTACATGAATAACATAAGTAAAACTGCGCTGAGTGACGTTAAGATAAAACTGCTCTGAGTGACGTTAAGAGTCCAGTGACAGGCCCATGAAGTACAAAATGTGCTGTCCAGACGAGGCAGTCTGGAGCACGCGGCTTCCTCTGACAGAACAATAATAACAAACATTGTGTAGTCATTTCCTGTGCTAAAGTTGCACTGGTTCTCAAAAGAAAAGCAATGATAAACACATGTATTGATTCACCAACGTTACTCACCAACAGCCGAAGCGCAGATCTGCAGTTTCCGTGTTAAAGTCAGCGATGTTCCTCTGGACGTGGATCAACAGCACATTTATGACCCCGATGTGAGGCTTTGGTGGGTTAATTTCACTGGGACATAATATCAGACAGCTTCTGCTGCTCACACTTCTCCTGCGACTGTACACACAGCTCCTAATCCAGTTTGTCCCTCTGCAGCACGAGGTCAAGTCTTATTTACTAACTCACACTTCTGCACACTGTGGACCTGCGCAGACGCAGCGCACTCTGAACCTCACTGCGCACAACACAAGCGCCGCGCACAACTGCGCATTTATGGACTCGAGTATCTAATACAAACTGATGCGTTTTAAAAGAGTTTTGGTTCTAGAAGTGACCAGATTCTTTCTTTAAATCTGCATGACCTACATGTCTTTGGTTTCCGCCTCCACACATTTTTAACAACGCCTTGTTGTTGTCCCGTCCACGCGCTCTTTCTATTGGTCTGTCAGCGCGTTGACAGGAGGCGGGGCCTGAGACAACGCCTCTGATTGGTTTGTCAGCGTTGTCCGTGGGTTTGGCACATGGTTTGGCCTCGTTTGACATATTTTTGGAAACACATTTACAATCCTCTGACACTGGGGCTTGCTCAAACACATTTCACACAAGTTTAAGGATTGAGACAGTGTTAACACCATGGCTCTATTAGCACAGGCGCGTGGGTCCCTCTGCTGGACAGATCCATAAAGCGCACCTCCTCATTTGACTGCTCCCAGTCTGTAATAATTGCTTTGATGTACTAATGCAGTAATAGCTTTGTTAAATCTCGAGAACATTAAAGGTTTAGCATCACAAACCTCCTGATTCTTCCTCTGTCCTAACGTCCTTGGCCATGTGAGTGAAGTGACAGCAGAGGGCGCTAAACATCTACTTTAAGTCTGCACTCAGACTTTTTAGTCCCTTATAACTTTTGTGCTCAACACAAAATAATGAATAGCTCCTGTTTTACATCAGTAAAAAAATTCAAATCCATCCCAAAGTGTGATGCAAATTTAAGATTTATAATACATCATCTACATTTGATTTGAGCCTATTTCAAGTTTTCCCAAGGAATAAACTACAGCACAAACTACAGCATTACTTAAAATGCTCCTATGTTCCTAACAACAACCACAGACTGATTAATCAGTTTTTCTGGCTGTGACAGCCGTGTCCGGAGGCTGGTGCAGTGATGATGTTGTGGACAGGTATGATTTGAATAACAAACAAGATCCTGATGCAAATAAAACATTAAAGAGGTCAAGACACAACATGGTTCAGACGAGGGTCTCTTAGATGCATTTGGAGATCATTTATAGGCCTAACATATGAAACGTTTGTATGAATAAACATTAACCTCTGGTTTTAAATGCATTTTTACTGTCATTTCAGAAAACATGCTCAAAACTATTTACACTGTATCAGTCCATAATTCACATGTCACAGAAACTTTTGCCTAAAACACAACGTAATGTTATAAATAGACTATAAAGTACAACTTTAAAACATATTTTCAGGTATAATAAACATGCACTCACGTAAGACTAACTAGCAGGAATAAACAACCAGAAAAAACACAAATATTTTCAGTTTTCTGACTTGGCATTGACAAGGCACTGTAGCTTAAATAACATTGTTCATGGCTGTAAGTGTTCCATTTGAATACTACAAAAGACTAAACCAAACAGGTAACAACTACTGCACATTGTGAACAATCAAACACAGTGTAAAAAGTGTTTAAAAGTAACATATGGAAGGACTGTATCATTCACTAGACTTCAGCTCATTACTGCGGGGATGTAAATGGCACCGTAGTAAATGGTTCGACTGTTTAAAGACTGAAGGCAAATGTGGAAACAGAGGAAGTTTTCCGCTTTAAAACTCCAACTCCTTTCATCATTTCGTCAGCATGTTTCGTATGCGACGATTGCTAAGAAAAGTTGTGGCTAAAATGATGAAAAATAACTATAGCAGGGCAGCCGCAGGTCTTAAAAGCATTCAAATGTATTGAATATGAGAGAGCCAAATCAAGGCAGTAAAAGCAGTAAATTCAACAACAAAAAGTATTACATGTCAAATAGAATGGTCTTAAATTTCTTGCTTTTTGTATTTGTTGTAGTTTTTGTCAGAATTTTTTAATCTTTTCTTTAATGAACAAAATTCACATTGCGTAAATTAATTGTAAAATACTAATATTACATTCAAATCCCTGTAAAATGTCACATAACTATCTTTTAATTGTTATTAAGAGTGCAGTTTATGTCGTTATAATTATATGTTGTAGTCAAGACATCTTCATTTATTAAGAATAAAAAAAAAAAAATAACTTAAAGATTTATAGCGACAAGTGTTTTGTTTTCTCTCTTTGAGATGCTGTACTTTTCTTAAAAAGAGCTTTAATTTCACTTGACAAAACCTGGAGCTGCCCTGTATTTACCTCAGCACAAATGACTTCTCAATTATTTAAATATGACAAAAAAATGTCAAGATGTTCCTCTGGTAACAGACAAATCGGAATCGCCTCAAAGGCTAAGGCGCTTTTTTCTCGAGTTTTGGTCAAAATCATGTGTTTGAAATTCAGATTTGCATAAAAATATCATAAAAACTGAGCACATTTTATACATTTATCAAACTGTTTGACTTTTTAAAATGAGATAAAATTCTGCCGGGACAAACGTTTCCATTCAGGCCTGTATTTTTTGGGGCGAGAATGGACGTCGGGTATTAAGGGGATTTAGTTGTGAATATTAACGCAATAAAGTCTAAAGAGAAGCCCTTTCCGTGAGTCCGAATCATCCCCAGACAAGTGAGGCTTTAGTGGAAGAGGTTTGCGAGTGTTCTCTTATAGTCGAAACGAAACGTAAAACAAACTTCTCTTCATGTCTCAGAGTCCAACATATCTGTAATGATGCCCACCAAACTATCGAGTCCAAACAGGTAACCGTCCTCTCTGTTCCCCTCCACCCACGTCTCCCGGTGCGTGAGCTCGTCACCGTCACGAAGGGGAGTCGTTTTGCCAAAGTCGATCATCCAGACTTTGGCCCGTCCTTTGCTGTCGTGGACGAACAACAAGGAGCTGCCGATGACCTACGGAGACACGGCGGGACGTTTGAGCCAAAAATACGCTACGATTTGCATCCGCTCGGGAAACATGGGCACACATTCATGAAATGTATTTGTTTAGTAAAATAAGAAAAAACACAAGTACTTTCTCACTTGGTAAAAAATATTTCAGCAGATATGTGTAAGTTCTGTTTTTTTACAGAATAATGTAATTAGAGTATACTTGTGTTCCTTCTCACAACAAATCTGTAACTATTGTAAGCCAAATAAACAGGGCTGGCCGATATTGACCTACATTTATTTTGATGAGAAAAAGTCAGACGAAATTCTGTCAAACAGAAATGCGTTCAAACAAGTCATGAAATGTATTTGTTGTTTTTACGTAAATAAGAAAATGCTGTTTGTAAATGTCAAGAAGCGACGTCTGTTGATGTCAGAAAGTGATGTTTATTTGTTAAGTGATATTTTGTATGTAAATGTTGTCTTATAATGCCTTTGGTCAAAATATTAGTTGAGGTTCAAATTCATCGCAGAATTGTAGAAAAATCACCAGATCCCGTTATTTGGACGCTTACAACTAACTTTTTTGTGCAATTTTTCCCCTATAAATGACACTCGATCTTCAAATTTTGCATATCTTTATATACATTTCAAAATATTGTCCACCTCTGGTCATAAACTCAAAATAAAGCCAATCAATCAATCAATCAATCGAGAGACGAAAATGAGTGTTTTAAAGGTTTTTTGTGCCATAAAAACACCTTCAAGTGAATGAATGCAAGTCACGTTTAATGTCAAACTGTGGAACATTCCTGTCAAAGCAATAACATTGCCATGGAGACAAGCAGGTGCACAAATGACACAGTGCAACTTTAATTGAAATTCTAAGTGCAGAACATGTTTGAGTCTGTTTATAGTCGAGGGTCATTTCAAAAAGAGATTAGTCATGGTTAATTCAGCCCTATTAATACAAATTTATTTTCCAAAACTCAAAGTGCAATTTGGTGTGACTTCCTGTTTTGTTGCAGCCGCCGTGTCTAATGAGTCGACTGTAAAAGTGTGAAACTAAACGTGCTACTGTCCACTTTCCATGACGCGACTCGCTTCAGACACACATTTGTGGCTTCTCAAACGGACGCCGCGTGCCATTTAAAATAAAATACTGCACGACGCGGTAATCGAGACGTTTGAACAGAGACAGGCAGAATTAAACGTTTACCTCGTGTGTTTTGAAGAAGGGAGAGGTCTCTAGAGTGTCTCTGATTTCTTTAAGCCGTTCCAGATAAAGTTTCTGGGGGAAAAAAACAAGATGCATTTGAACCAGAAAGTTACATTTACAACTTTATTTAAAAATGGCGAGAAGATGATCACAATTATTTATATCAGTAGAATTACAAAAACACGTCAAGTATTCAAATATCCACTACATTGTACAACCTTATTCAAGCACATTTTAGAGTATTTCTAGAGTGTGAGGTTCAGGACTTTTCTTTTCTTGTGTGTTTCTGTTTTTCCTCCACTCTTTTTCTCTCACACGTCCTCATCTACAAACGCTCACCAGAATGTCTTTCTTTCCTTTGACGAAGTCGTGGAAGGCCACGGTCACTTGCGGCCTCGTTTTCGTCTTCTTGAAGTCTCTGTTCACCGTGCCGTCCTCTTTCTGGAAATGACAGAATAAAAGTGCAACGTGAGCTTATTGTGGGTTAGAAAAGGTCAGTCGATAAGATTCAGCGCAGGCACGAGACGACGTTTTGTGTCACGATTATCACGGACAAAATTAACTACTGCAAAAGCTGACGGTCAAAACTGTTACGGGGATTAATCATTACAATTTGAATATTATGAACAAGTTTTTTTGAGGAATACAATTACCTGTAAGTAGAGGTGGGCGATATATTGAGATGTAGATAATATCGTGAACGTTGATGAAGATGTGCAAAATTTGAATGTTGGATTTATCGTTTATAGTAAAAATATATATTTTTTTTTAAAGAAACAAAATGAGCTAATTTCAATTAAAATAATTATGAAGTTATGTCGTAAATGTGATAATGATATAATGTGATATTTCTGTACTTTTGTGATCAATTTTTACAGGCATTTCACATTTGTCTGATAATTAAACCTCAACTAAAACGTTGATTTTAACACATTTCTGTTTGTGTAAATCATGCATAGACTGACTTTTCTACAGATTTTTCAAAATAATTCAAAAATAAGAAACGCGTCAAACGCACTGTACTGTGGAACGAGTCAGATCTGTGGAGACTGAGACAACACTAGCACGTTTTTAAGGTATTTTTGAAGAACAAAAACACCTGTAATTGAATAAATGCAGGATAACTATAGACAGATGATACAGACAGCGATATCGCCATGGAGACAAGGCATACCAGAAGAGTTACAGTGACACTTTAATGTTTGATTAAAACACCGTTATGATCATTATGTTTAAGATTTTGTTTAAAACAATGTTTCAAATTTCATCCCAATTCAGCAGTTGTTTGGTTTTATAATTTAACTTCCTGGTTGTAGATCATGACATCACGCTATTCCATTACTGTTACCTAGCAAACATAGCCTACACTGGGGCAAAACTCCTCAAATGTCACAGAACTTATTATTTGACAAATGAAATATATTATCAAACACCTTTATTTTGATGTAATTAATGTTTAAAGGTTCAGAAAAATGTGTCTGGATGAAGATTTTCTCTGCTACTCCATCGGTGTGAAAGTATTATCCCACCAACTTCAGTCATATGTAGAAAATAATAAAAACTTCAAGTCATAAAAGAGATGAGCTTGAGACGATAAGAAAATAATGGAGAAAGAGACACGAGCTGAACAAACTGTTGTGGCAGGAAAGCTATTTTTAGCAGATTAGCGGAAAACAGCCCAGCGATTGTGCGTAAACTGTTGTTATTTAATGACGAGTCAACAGTAATAATAAAAGCCCCAGACACCAATTTGAAAGAACAATAACTAAAAATACATTATAATAAAAGAATCTAAAAACTGCTTCCTCTTCCATTCTTGCCATTGTATTTGACAGATAAAGGTTTTTCCCTCCATGAAATCTAAAGTCCCATTTTCATATTAGCCTCATGACTCACGGTCTTATTAGAAATCCCTCCCTCCATACGATCTTACAAGTGTCTCAGAGAAGCACAAGGAGTTCAGTATTTGGTTAGTAATCTGTGATGAATCATTCGGACAGACAAATATTTGACGTTTAACACAATTAGTCGATTTAATGGCCAATATTTAGTCGATAATAATGGCAGCAGAGCAGTTTTAAGTTGAAAAACCTACAATACTTGGATGTTCTAGCTGCCTGGCAACCCTACTATTTATATAAATATTCCTCCAAAGTCCATTTCACAGATAAAGCGTTTAAAAACACGTCTGATCTGTGAAAATAAATCATGTAATCCAATAAAACTACATGCACGGACACAGCTCAGACTCCTCGAATTTATTTGTGTGTGTTCTTGGGGATAGCCCTTGGTGCCATGGCGACGGAGCAGCGGGAAGCCGAGGATGTCCTTATTTGGTCGCGACCCTTAAATAAGAGCGGAGACAGCGAGGAGGACAGAGGGAGTTACTGAACATGCGGCGCGTCAGGGCCAGATGCCGGGGCCCGCGGAGCTGCCACTGACAGACTTCTGGGGCCGAAAATGGAGCCTTGCACAAGCACATATCCTCGGCAGGAAGTCGCTGATCATAACAGGAAGTGAGGTCACGGTCGGCAAAGGACAACAAGCCCACGTAGAAGAAAAGGGGGAAGGAAACGTTGGTCCCGGTGAAGTCCTTACCTTGACTCCTTCTATCCTGAACCCCAAAGTGGCGGTGGAGCTTATCGTTTCCCTCCACTGCATGTAGCGGGGCTTGGTCACTGCTTTCTGGTCATTTTCCTCCGTTGTTGGGGCGCTGGGGTCCACCTCCACCATTTTCTGATACATGTCCGGTCGCGGAGAAGGCTTCTTGCGAGCTTTGGTCAGCTCCTCCTCTAGGTACGTCCTAAAACAGAGGATTGTGGGTACAATTGAGAGATATACAAGCAATAAGGAACATTACAGAGGAGAATGTACAAGTAAAGTCCAAATACTAATAATAAAACAGGTACATACAATATGGCCTCTTCATGTACACATACTTAATTAGACGGACAGATGTCACGATATCAAATTTTTGTGTTGCAATTATTGTGAGAAAAATATCACGATGAAACAATTATTCACAATTATTGACATCCAACAAAACTAAAGTGCTTAATTTTCTTTCACTCTAATTCATTACTGTTCTAATAGCATGTGATCAGCTTCATCAAATAAAACTTTCTGAATGCAAAAGTAAAGTTATTGTGATAAACCGCCACTTAAAAAGTACTATACGGGGCCTCAAGACCCCTACCATGGACACAATAAATGGATGCCTTTGGAACATACTTAAAGGCAATCACAAAAAAATGGATGACACAAATTTCACCGACAATCGGGGACTGGACCGACACTATAACTGACATACGGACAATGGAAAAACTCACATACGGACTCAACTTGGAAATGCAAAACATTTAAATTAAAATGGGACTCATATCATGGACCTAGTGTGCCTTAACCTTTATGTTTTATTAATATTAAAAAAAAAATCTTGGATGCCTTACTTTCCTAAATTTGCCTTTTCAATGTTACCCAATCGGTCTTTTTTCTAGACTCCCCCTTTAGTCTCTGCCCAGTGCCATAGCTCATGGGTGTGGGCAGAGTTTAGGTTTGGACTGGCATCTGTCAAAATACTGCTCATCTTTTACAGGTTAAGGTTAAGATGTACTTTATTGTTCCCATGGTAAATTTGCCCTCTGCATTTGAATCATCAAATGCCGCTGGAGCACCTGCTCCTCTGGCTGTGAGGCGAGAGTGCTCGTCACTCTGATACTGTGCCGCGTGATGCAGAGCATCGAATGACTCGGTTCTCAGATATGGGATCACCAGCTGGTTATGGAAATTTACACTTCTTATATAAAAACAAAATTTTTCCCAAGGGAGACAAACAAAGAAACCTTGAATCTGAACATTGTTTAGTCCTGCTTTATCGTTCTTGAAGGGAAAAGTGTCTTCTGCTTGTGACTCCTGCATGTGCTGCTCCTGACACCGGGGAAACGTGTCAGGAGCAGCACAGCACACTCCAGGTCCAGAGGAGAGCTTGGTTGGTCACCAGTAGCTCACAGGAAGACCACACCATTGTGCCCGTTTTTAGGTTGATGGGGAAAACTAAAGCACTCTGAGAAAATCCACTTAAAAGTGCAGAAAACGTACAAACCACTTTGAGCCACATTAAGTGCATAAGACAAATGTCAATATTTAGAGTGCGTTCACACATGTTTAGCCCTGGTTTGAGCCCAGTTTTGTCCTGTTGAACACTTGGTTTGGTTCTGTTCTAGTCCTGGTTTAGCTCTGGTCTTGTCTATGTTCTGTTCCAGGTTTGGTCCAAGTTTAGTACCAAATCTCACGTGGCGTTTTTACAAGTGTGAACACAGCACGAATCTCAAAACGTGAGATCCAAAGTGCCAGCTTTTTTTGTTTGAAAAAACACCTCCTTGGATGTTTTCGGTTCCTCACCTCACGCCCATCTTACAGTCCATGACACACGGGCAGTCAAACTCCGCCAACAAATCCTCCATCTGGTTGTACTTCTGACCGTCCTTCTCCACGTCGCCATGGTAACCGGGCACGTAAGGCCGCAGCACGTCCTTCATGAGGAGTGACAGGCAGCGCTGCTCGCATTCACAGTGTTTCTGCAGACGGAGAGTCAGCCACGTGTTCAGATCGAGTCACACCATTCACATTAAAACAGTTTATCACTTTAGGACGCAAGCAAACGATATGTATGTTTGTTATTTTATGTTGCACCAAAGTAAAATCACTCAAGTAGAAGTAGTAACTAGTTGTCTAATTTTGCCAGAAAATTAAACAATGTAAAGTTCAAAATAGTGTGACAAAGCATCGATACATTACACATAAATCAAAATATAATGTAACTTATAACCATCTAATGATAAAAAAACAGACAAAACTATATAAAGTCTCACTTCGGCCTCTTCACAAAAATTAAAGTATGAAATAGTTTTACTCAATTTGAATGAAAATAATTATATATTACATTTTACCCAGAGTGTGAACGTATAACCATTTCATTGGTCAAACTGGGCCAATGCAGCTGGTCATAAAACTATTAATAAACTTTCCCTTACTGGAAATACAAGCAAATTGAAGTAAATCTTACTTTTGTTTGTTAAACAGAACCGTATTTATGTTAAGTCTAAATCTACTGCATCTGTGTTGGTACAAAGTTGACAATAAATCAGAAATGTTTCTTACTTTTAATATTCGACCATTGGCTCCGGCCTTGAAGCTCCCTGGAAGAACCAAACACAACAAAAGCACATTATAAACTATAACCTGAAGTTTACTTTGGTGTAAGTTACTTTTGTGAGAAACAAAAAGGCTTTTATTTCCAGTCAAGAAACTGAGACTTTTCTGTTAAAGCCACATTACATTACAGCAAATGTGCCATTATATAAACATATAACTGGTCTAAAGGCGTGATATGAAACTTTTCTAGTGGGTTGCTGGTCTCCATGGAGATGTTTTTGCTTAACCTGAATGTTCCACAGTATGGCCTTAATCTCCAGAACCAAGTATTTTAGAGCAATAAAAACACTTGTAATTTAATAAATGCAAACATTTCAGACAAAGCAAAGCAGGTGGGCACCCTCCACCAGAAAAGTTACACAGTGCACCTTTAAGACATAAATTGTATTATCAATCACTATATCGACTATAATATAGTGAATTCTTAATGTTATGCCTTATTTGATACATTTTGCTATTATTATTGTTAACTGACAGTGAAAATAAAACTTTTCAGATTTTCTGATTAAAGAATATTTTTTGGGGGGTGTCAATATTTATTGTGTGTACATTTTCATTGTAATATGATCATATTTGAGCTGTGTAAACAACTAATTATTGATACTACTTTAATTATTTATTGCCCTTAATGTTTTTAACGATATTGTACATTTAAAAAAGGTTTTTCTGGATTATCCTGCTTTAATTACAGGTATGTAAGCAGCATAAAGTAGTTTCAATATTGTCGTTTATTGTGATGTTTTCAGCATCAATACAAAATGTTGATTTTCAAACACCAAAATCTGATTATTATCTGCTTTTTGAGCTATTTAGCTACAATCTGGTGCGGAACATCTTTGTTTTTTACGAGCTTATTGTCTCTGTACATGGTCCCTTCAAATAAAGACTAAACCAAACTAAACATAAAAAAAACTAATTTAATTTTTTTTATGTGTGCGATTGAATTCTTGCGATAATATCGAATCAGGGCTATTCAACCTAAATCAGGCCCATCAAGCAATTTAATCCGGCCCACGACCCATCTTCTAAATGTTGAAATAATAAAATAAAAATCTTGTTTACTGATTTAATTCTGGGTTAGCACTCGATTAGACCTGGGGTTTAGTCCTTGTTTGATTCTGGATTAGTCCTAGTTCAGACCTGGCTGGTTCTAGTCTAGTCCTAACTTAATTCTGGTTCAGTCCTGGGTGTGTGAGCAATGTCGGTAAAGTATTTTGTATGTTATTTCTCAGAAAAATCGAATCTAGCAGTAGTTATTTTTATATATTAACTAATTAATTGTGCGAACCAAAATGTTGTTACAGCGGCGTGTTGTGCACTTCCGGCCCAGAGACCACGGCCCTCCAAAAAATCTGGCCCTCGGGAATATACAGTTGAATAGCCCTGGTCTACATTATAGGTGTTGTTTCTACTTTATTATGTTGGAAATGCGTGTGTTTCAAGAGCGTTTTGCCTCCGCTTCAGTACCCTGTGCGCGAGGGAGTGTTATAAAACTGAGGAATGTGCTCTCGCGTCGTGCCGTGTACCTGCATGTCCCGCCAGCTGTATCCACGGATACTTCTTCTTAAAGGACATCACAAACGGCGACCAGTGGACCATGTTCTTGATTTTCTTCCAGGATTTGTGCTATTCAGAAACAGAAGCCGAAACCATGATTAGTGTCAGAACATCTGCTGTCACCTTTTATCGACTAATCCTTTAACCAGTTCAGAGCAAAACAACACGACTTAAGGCGAGACACTGTAGGTGAATAGGAAAAACTCTTACATTTTAAACTTTTTATGTACTTTACTTACATAAAAGTAAGATGTGATTTTATTTTTTTAATCCTACAATGCTTTCTTTCTAAAATAAGAGATTTTATGTGTACAAATGGCAGAAATTGCACATACAAATCTGAAAAATGGAAGGGTCTTGCTTCATTCTGCTGATATACAAAGTACAACATTTTTTACTAAATTTGACCGAAAATCTGAGTAAAAATTCAAATTTCTGCAATTTTTTTCTTTTTAGTTAAATATAAGAGCAAATGCATCAGGCTTTGAATTCGATAACAACAAATCCTTCAGTAAGATTTGTGATTGATTAGATTGGCCTGCCGTGTCTCGGCGCGCCTTCGTTTACGGTGCGCAGCGGGCTCAAGTATCACCCAGGAAACGAGCACCTACCTAATTTAAGTTCCCCCTTGCAAAGCCTTTTGACTGATCCAGCACTTTCCTACCGCTTTGTTTAAAAAAGGCCTTCAGCAAAACACGCACACACAAACACACGAAACATGTTTACATCAGGAGACTTTGTCCACTATTGCCATTAGTTTAAAAGGTGCATTATTTAACTGATACATCTTGCATTTATTCAATTACACTGGAGGAAAGTAAACAAATACAAAAGTTAAAGTTTACTGGTTACTTGTTACTTGTTACGTTTACGACTCACTGCGTTTAGGATCAGGTAAATGTACGTTCTGCTCCACTGCATTTTTGAACTGAACTGGAAAGTAATAAGCACTTTCCATATGGTTTGAGGTTTATTTTTTTGCATGTTCCTGGTGACGTTATGACTAAAGGTTTTGAGTTCACGTTCCGACTTTGAGCAAATAAAAAAATGTCAATAAAAATGATAAATAAGAGAGTAAAATGGCATTTGACACTAACAGTTCTCAAAATCGGTGCATATTACTTTTACTTGTTTTAATCCAAAAGTGTATTTTTTCAATACTTTTACTTACTTTTAGATTATTTTATGTGATTCTTTTACTTTTACTTGACAAATTATTTTATTTTATTTTATTTTTTATTTTATTTTATCATGTATCTGTACTTTTACTTAAGTAACAAAATGGAGTGTACCGTAATGTCATGCAATGGAACATTTCAGGCAAAGCAATAGCATCTTCATAGAAAAGTGACATAGAGCATCTTTAAATAGCAGATGTTTTAGTATAATTAGAAGTAATATTATAAATATTTTTTTATAGCATGTTAAAAGGCAGAAAAAGTTAGGCTTATGTGTGAGTTTTAGTTTGAACTTACAACACAGTGAGAAAAGGTGCACTGCGACAATAAAAACACCTCTGATATTCCTAGCCACCACCTGCCAATATGTTGGCAATGTTTAAATAGATTAAATTACATTTAAACTATTGATCAAAGCTTACGTTTCATGCTTGTGCCACATCTGCCACACCAAAACAAAACAGTCATATCACTTACTCTTCAAGAAAAACAGAGGGCAATGATGAAAATGAAGACCCACTACACCCACTATTATCAATATTATCTATTATCAAAACTTGATACTCATTTCAATAAGCATAGAAAAAAAACATAAATAAGACAAAAATGTACCTTTTATGAAAAGTTTTACTATGGTTTTCATCTATATCAGCCCATAACAATAAAGACACTAGTATGATTGTGTGAAATAACATAACAATTATTTTTAAAAGTCAGAGAGTATTTTCTTTGGTATTCAAAATGTAGTTGGAAATCTTAGTATCGTGACAACAAAACTCCTGACTTCATGTTGAAAACTATAATCCATTCAAGCTCAATGTCTGAGTCGAGCCACGGCTTTGGAAAGAAAGCCCATTACATCAGATGGAAAAATTCCAGAGAACTTATAACGTGGGATCAGACAAAGCTCTGCTGTGCCGCAACGTCAGAGCGCTTTTCAAAGAAGCCAAATTCATCACACTCGGGCCCGTCTTTAAGTCACACATTTCAGAACGGGATTCCCTTTTGAACTTTGATTTCCCGGACAACGTGAACTCGCAGACGATTTATGCTTTTCGCCCGGGCCACTTTTAGCTTCTCTGATTGTACAAAAGTCGTGATCTCACCCACAAAGGATTTCCCATCTGCTCGTCGTAAGAGGGATAATATTATGTCTCCAAATATGTGAAAAAGTGAAGAAGAAGGAGAAGAAGAGGCTGAGGGAAGACTGGAAAATGGGTGCGATAAGCAATAAAGGCCATAGAAGGCACTGTTAATCCAATGACTATTTAAGGTACAAAAAACAATCACTTTTACTCACAGGGTTAATTTTGTCAGCGCCAATGAAGGAGAAAGTTGGGGAAATATTATGCTAGAAAAAACGACAACACACGTGTGCAGGTCACATGGTGGAAACTCCGGGAAAGGTCAACCGCAGAAGAGTTTGACCCTCAGACTTAATAAGGTTAAAAACACGGGCTGAGCAGTTATGGCATTCCTCATAGTTTCCATGTACATTTAAGCTCGGAAAAAGTCAAAGGATCGTTGATGAAAAGCCACGTTCTCGGTCGTCTATCTACTGTAACGCGGCTCACTTAACTGTGCCAGAAAGAGCCTGGTTAGCGTCAGGCGTGAGTAATTACAATAGTATGTCACAAGCTTTAGCAGAAGGCGGCTTTGCTGAAGAGGATACAAAAGAGAGCTGCATTAAGGCAAGATTATCACTCCATAAACGTTACCCGAAAAGATGAGACGTCAAACATTGGTAAGCAGAGCATAAATCGTCTCGAAAGCGGCGCGGTGGGGCGTTGTGGAAAAGCATGGACGTACCAGGAAGAGTACAAGGGCAGAGACAAAGTATTATGACAACATTATTTAAAAACAAGACAGCCTGGACTCCCTACGCTGCTGCTCTGGCCATATTTTACCTTTAAACGCCAAGAAAGATGGCGCGTCCAAGGTGGCGCTCCACAAAAAAACGAATTCTGACAAGCACTGCCATCAGATTGTGTGACGCAAAAGCATATTGATGTGAGTGGAGTGGCTAAATGTTTAAAATAAAATCACTAAAGTAGTATAGGGATGCAACTAACGACTATTTTTGCTAAGACGGTTTTTTACACGTTTACATGTAACTGCTGCTTCATTTCGTATTAGAAAACCATGCCAATGTTGCTGGTCATGAAACTAATCCCTGAAATGGAAACAAACTTAATCCCTTGAAGGAAATTAAAACAAATATAAGATTCTGTTCAAAGTTCACATCTTAAGACAAGTAAGCAGGTTTTTACTTTACATAACAAAACGGGATATTACTATATATATTTTTTAAGTATGTTACCTTACAGAGTTAGGCTATATATTGAAATGCAGATAATATGGTGAATGATGTTTTGAATATATGCAAAGGTTAAATATTGAGTGTATAATTTACCTGTATCGTAAAAGATGAAAGAGCTGATCTTTCAATAAGAGTTATAAGGTGACATAGCTGTACTTTTGTGATTTGACAGACATTTCACATTTGATATTGTCTGAATATCGTTATCGTTATGCACTTTTGGTTTAATTGTGATGCATCTTCCAGCAAACCGTGTTTAGTCATCTCTTAACTCGAAAAGGTGTGGCGGCAGCTGCTTTGAAAAGAGAGTCCACATTTTTATTTACATTCATTTAAATATTGTTTAAAGTCTGACTGCTGTCTCGTATGTGCAAGCGTTATTTGTCTGCATGAATTTCAAATAAATACTTGATTAAAAGAAACAACAAATCAAATAAAATATATATGCACAACCTTAATTTGCAAACAAAAGGTGTTTAACCAAGGAACAATGTCAACAATACAATAATAATGAAGTGGTATAACGATGATGCCACATAATTGTTAAATGAAATCGTAATTTTAATTGTATTAAGCCACTAAATTACACTCTTATCATTCAGGTAAATACATTTTCCAAATAACAACGAGCCTTTAAAGACGATGTTGTGCTAAACGCGTTCTCAGAGGTGACGGTACCTGGCGGTGACTTGTTCGCGCATGGATTATGGCGACAATCAGGACCGCGCCGACCGATGCGACCACGCTCCACACCAGACAGGGCCAAGACGACCACATCATCAAACATTTGAGTGGCCTCTGTCACTCAAAAGGACAAACGGTTAAAAAAAATAGTCAAACAAACCCAACCCAGCTTTGACCTGCGAGTTTCTCAGCCAAACCAGAAGCTCAAGCCTGCACGATGGCTTTTCTTTGCAATGTAAGAACGCACGTGAATAATAAACCATTGTGGTTGATTTGGATGGCAAAACACAAGGACAAACACAATCTGGACATGCAAATCTCCGCTTGGGTGGAGAAGTCATAGGGTGTGTAAGCAGCGCTCTGTACGTTAAAGTCTATGAAGTGTTTGTGGCAAAGTTACACTCGTGCTTTGTTTGGACAAGTATGAGAAGTGTGGTTACCTTGTTGAACCTCACACCCTGCTGTTTGCTCGAAGGCTTTTCAAAGATACGCTGACAAATGTTGCAACACAAGTTGAAAAATAAACAAATGGAAACATCGTAAACAACAGCTTCCACAAGCGTTGATGCAATGACCCTGAAGCCACAGTGACGCATCAGGCCCGTGGTGCATCTGAACTGTGCAGGAACTTTTACAACTCGTTACATGTTCAATGTGGCATCATTCACAACATTTGAATAAAAGGCTTGTATTTTAAGAGCTTTAATCAGTAGTGGATGAAGTACTCAATATTGTTACTTGTTATGAGTTAAAGTACAGATACAGGAGCAATACTTACTTCAGTAAAAGTACCCCTAAAAACGCAAAAGTATTTAAGTATCTGTTTGAATACCTTTTAGAGTAAAAAAAAAAAGTGCTTGTGTAATTATAAGCACGGAGACAATTTACATTGAACAATCATTCAAATTCATCATTCATCATCATTCAAAATGTTTAGTAAAATCTGAAATATGATGTGTTCACAACGTTCTAGTGAAACGTTGTGTTTGACCTGTCGTATAGACTTTAAAGCTCATTTGTGGCTGAAGTGACTTGAGTTTTACCCCAGAGAACAAGCAGCAGTCAAGTTTCCAATGAGAGAAACCTCAGAGAGAGAGAGGGAGAGAGAGAGAGGAGAGAGAGAGAGAGAGAGAGAGCAAGAGAGAGAGCAAGAGAGAGAGAAGAGAAAGAGAGAAGAGAAACAGAGAAGAAAAAGAGAGAAGAGAGAGAAGAGAGAGAAGAGAGAGAAGAGAGAGAAGAGAAAGAGAGAAAGAGAGAAAGAGAGAGAGAGAGGGAGGGAGAGAGAAAAGAGAGGAGGGAGGGAGAGAGAAAAGAGAGGAGAGAGGGAGGAGAGAGAGAAGAGAGGAGAGAGGGAGGAGAGAGAGAAGAGAGAGAGAAAAAGAGACAATGAGAGAGAGAGAAAAGGAGAGGAGAAAACAGAGGAGAGGAGAGAGAGAGAGAGAGAGAGAGAGAGAAGGAGAGAGAGAGAGAGAGAGAGAGAGAGATGAGAGGAGAGAGAGAGAGAGAGAGAGAGAGAGAGAGAGAGAGAGAGAGAAACAGCAAGTGAAGGAACTTCTTGCAGACAGGAAGTGGGGACGGGGGGGAGCCGCTTGCCTCAACGACAGTATTTTCCATTTCCGCTGCCGAGCGACTACAAACAAAAGGCCGTGCCCTTCGTAAACACTCTTTTCGACTTCACACATTTGAATCGTCCCTCGAAATGCTGCCGTGCCCCTTTAACACGGTGTGACTCAGAGCAGTTTGAGACAATATTTTGATGTTTTTGTTGACTTATTTTAATGTTCCATTTTATTTATACAAGTGGCTTGTTTACATATAAATATATGTATAGATTTTTTTACTGTTCCAGAGCTGATATTGGAATTTAATTTGATGGCTCTATATTATTATTACTTATATCTTTAAAATAAAAACTAAAAATACCAGATTCTTTATACAGAATAAACTCATAGCTCAAAGTACCAATACTTTCTTACTACTCTATTTTTCACCAGATTCTGCCAACGCCACACTTTTCCCCCTTCGTCTTAAACACTTTTTGGAGGCGTTCAGGGGTCCGTACAATACTTTGTGACACGTCGAGAGCAGTTTTTCTCACTTTTAGGCACGTGAAAACAGAAGGCGAGAGGTTGTTCGGCGTCACGTGAACGCCGAGGGAAACACGGCCCATGTTTCGGCCTGCGCAGGGAACCACCAGGCCGACCGACTGGCTCCAACCACAAAGCCTCTTCTGCTTGTTGCACAAATTCAACCAGATGGCACGAAGCGCAGGTGCGGCTTCCACTTGTGAACAAACAGCTTTTTCAAATCCAAACGGGCCTCGGGCAACGTAACGCAAACGCTTTTTGGGTGGATACTTTTGTACTTTTACTTCACCACATTCGAGAGCAGGGATGTCACAATATCAAATTTTGAGTGTTACAATTATTGTGAAAAAAAAAAAAAAAAGTCACGATTTTTAACGATTATTCACAATTATTCATGATGTGACCAAATAACAGTGACATCTTTTGTTTTTTTGCCTCAGATTTACAGAAATTAATGTTCTGAAAGGCAAAATAAAGTGGAATTTTTACAAAAACAGCCAGATAAAATAAAGTTCTTTACATTTTGGGCTGTTTTTTTGGGCTGTAAAAAATGCTTAATATAGCTTTTAAAATTGTTGAAGTTTTGATGTCTCTGTACTTCACACTGCAGTACATTTTACAGCGGATACTTTTGTACTTCTACTCCACTGCATTCGAGAACAGCCGCGACATTTATGAACCGGACTGAAAAGGACAAAATGCTTCTGTTGATGGTTTGAAATGTTCATGAAAATTGTTTGCGTATTCAGTAAAATGTGAATAAAAACGACCAGAAAAACGTATAAATCCATTGTCTGTTGCTTCAAAACGATCTCTACATTTGCATTTACAATCGGTGGAAGTGAAATATTTGAACGTACATTTTCAAAAGCGGTACACGTGATACTTTCACCTCGAGTGCTCGCCTAAATGCTTCAGATTATTGACTCGAAAATGCTTACTCGGTCGTAAGAATGTTTCAGTAAATTGATAATCGATAATATTCAGGTCACAACATTAATATTTGTGACAATTTTAAAAGATAAATTTAGACATTTTACCTATTTATTTTGTCGATTTCGTGAAGTCGGTCACAAACATGAGGAACGGTAAAGTGAGGCAACAACGGGAGTGAAAGAAAATGTTAGATTTCTCTGTGAATAATCGTGAATAATCGTGAATAATCGTGAATAATCGTGACTGATCGTATTGTTTTTCCCCACAATAATCGTAACCCTTTAAGCTGTGCTCCTCTGTCATTGCTCGATCTCGATTCAGTCCCATTTTCGCGACGCAACTAAACCCAGTGTGGTAAATTATCATCTCCGTTTAGAAGCGAAAGCCACAGATTGTGTATTTTTTTCTTTTTGGTTGCCAGGACATTCTCGTGTGGCAGGGTTTCCCCAGAGCTCAAGTGTCAAAACTCAAAACTGAAACATATTTTTTTAGTTCAGAAAGGGAGCTTTGATCGGCGTCACCTCGGCTTAACCCTACGACACAAACGTATTAAAGAGCTGGATCAAAAATCTTGCAGAAGTTGTAGGTATCTATTTTTACAACTTTGGATCCTCTGCATATTATTGTTTAAGTTTAAGACCGCGCCATTATTCACAAGCAAACAGAAATCGCAATTTGAACAGTTGCAATTGCTAAAAAAATAAGTGTTTCCTCAATTAAATAATAAATAGACAAACATGTATTTATTTATTTTTTTACAATTAATTTTTGTTCTTTTTTTGTCTTTTTATTCTATTTATTTTTTCATCAGTACACAGACCCCACAACAACAACAACAACAACAACAACAACAACAACAACAACAACAACAGCAACAGCAACAGCAGCAGCAACAACAACAACAACAGAAAAAAAACACAAAGAACGAGATGGACCAAGGAGAACATGAGGTATGTAAAGGCGTAAAAGTATAAAATATGGGAGTGGCATCAAAAAGAAAAAAGAAAAAAAGAAAAATTAGAGCATATTAAATTCAGAATAATTGTCCCATTGTTTTTTAAATTTGTTTCTTTTTAAGTTGAGTCCCGAGGTTATCTTTTCCATGGTCCGTGTGTCTGCTGTGATATAAGTCCAGTCCTCAATCGAACATGTTTTTTCAGTG
Organism: Chaenogobius annularis; assembly: GCA_015082035.1. Classification (NCBI taxonomy): domain Eukaryota; kingdom Metazoa; phylum Chordata; class Actinopteri; order Gobiiformes; family Gobiidae; genus Chaenogobius; species Chaenogobius annularis. The sequence continues at coordinate 775,390 of BJKM01000309.1, read as the reverse complement.
GTCTTATTTATAAAACCCGACATGTTCTGAAACGCCTGTGAGTCTGTATTAGTTTAGCCGTTCTCAGTCTGACAAAACCTGGATTTTAAGACAAAAACGTTCAAAGCAGCGATCGCTATTTGTCAGAGAATCTCGATTATTTGTCCAAATCCTCGTCAGAGCACAGTCTCGCCTTAATATTGTCAATTTGTAAAAGTCCTGAGCAAGTTTATCTTGTTGACAGCAACTGTGTGAAGTTTCAGATCTCTAGGAATAGGCAGTGCTTTTGGTGCAGTTGAATTTTTTGAGTTGAAGTATATTCGGAACAAGTTATCCAAATATGTGCCAACAGTGCCAAACTGTTATACTACAATTTGAGCTCCTATATGATAACAAAAACTGCATTTTGATGTTTTGGAGACTACAAATACCTATTATTACTGCTAAAAAACAATGTATGTGAAAATGTGTAAACATGAGTATACCCATGAATTTCCAAATAAAACCATATATATATATATATATATATATATATATATATATATATATATATATATATATATATATATATATATATATATATATATATATATATATATATGTTGCCTCTTGTGCAAAAAAGAGGCAAAAAAAATCATTATTATACCAAATAATAATACATATATCTAACGAAATGCGCGTCCAAACGGCTAATTTCGTGCGCCCAAAAAACTGTCTGTTTACTACTTTTACGCATCTGAATAGTTAGCGTCCCGTCTGCTTTATTCCTAAAACCCATCCACGCTTCAAAAGCTTGGCTCATTGGCTAGAATAATATGGCAATCAAAAAGTACTACGTTACTTCCTTAGCATGCTAGCACAGTTAAAAGACTAAAGTCACAGGCGCAAAAGGTGACACTTGGTTTATCTAAAGGGCTGTGCCAGACGAACTCGTGAACGGAAAAACTCGTGGATGGTCTCATTTTGTAGCTGAAAGTGCGAGGAAAACAAACAAACCCTTCACCGAACCATAACAGTGTCGTGCGTTTGGGATGGAGAGAAGTATCGGACATGCTTTATTTATTATGAGTTTTTTCACAGAAGAAAAGACTGTTTACTGGACTATTTCCCCAAATAGGATTACTTCAGGAAAAAGTGGATATTGTTTTTCTGTGGATTATTACAAACAGAATGAGTACAGCTACTGATGGATTGAACCTGGCTGAGTCCATCAGAGCCGTAATAAGGGTAAGAAATGTGTAATGACAAATTGATTTTTGGTACTATTGGTAATTGCTTATTGGAGCATATTATTCAATACAAGTCACTTCGATTTCAATTGCAAAACATATTCGTTTTGTTGAGAAAATAATCTTCAAAATGATGTATAGCTTGCTGGTATTGAGAATGAAAATAAGAGTGATGATATTACGTCTAAAGTCCGGGTTTAGCCCCTGCTCGGGCTCGTTGGTGTTTTGGCTTTAGTCATCACAAATGTCAAATGTTTGTATAAAATCAATCAAAAGTGCAGAAACATCACCTCATACCCTAATTAAAAATGTGCAAAATTACATTTTTATTTTTTATTTTAAATCAGCTAATTTTGTGGCATTTTCTACAATAAACAATACATACTCGCTATTCAAATGTTTCAACAACTTTCACAATATTTGGTAAATGTAAAGTAAATTTCTGTAAATGTCAGTATTTAAAAGCATTAAAGTACGACTAGCCCTCGCCCTCTGCTTGGGCACACTGGCAGACAGCAGCAGACACATAAAGTGACTTCCAGCTGCGAGAGGGAAACTCGGATTGACGTCACACACGGTTGCCACGGAGACGGGCCGCGGCGGCACTGAACATTTTCCACTGTAGTACAAACACTGTCACGGCCCGGAGCGCGTCGCCTCCTCGTATCCACTTGAGTTACTTCAAGAAGAAGAAAACAAAAAAGTCGCTATCAAAAGGTTTAAAGTTTAAAGGAGCAAAGAAGAAGAAGAAGGAGATGCAGAAGAGGAAGAAAAATGGGCAGTTTGGTTTAGTGTGGGACCAAAGAAAAGCAGAGTTGAAACTAGAGGCATTTCCCCTCAGACTTACACTGGCTGCCGTAAACGTTGTCGTTAGAGTTTGTAACACATTTTCAATGTTTAACTGACATCAGATCTAAAGTCTTTATAACAGAAAATAAATAATTTCCAGGGTAGAAGCATCAGTGTGTTTGCTTTTCTATTACAAAAGATGGAAAAAAATTTACATTTTCTAGCATCAAAATTGTCTTTGAGCTTCACAAAAAGTATAATTCGCCGTTACGTTTGTAATATATCTGCAGATAAAATGAGTAGGCTCAACATTTGTGCGAGTATTTCTCCAGTAAAACCTCAAAATCTGAAATGTATCTTCATCAAACATGCTAAGTGTATTATAGTCTACAAATAATATAAAATACAACATTAAATGTGTTCAACCCAGGCTCTGCCCTCACAATTTCTCACATTTCAGTTGTTTTTGTTCATAAACTCTAAAGGATGTCTGCAATTGCTTTGATAAAACTATAATAGATCATTACATAAACATAAACCAGGTCTAAAATAGGACTACACAATTGCATTACTAGTTCTAAACAAAGATGAACCTAAACGGGCACCAAAATGTGGATTAAATTGACTCTAAATTCAGTTAAATACTCATAAAACCCTGCTGTAGACACTTAACATACTTAATTTGCATACTTGCTTCATCATCTGTTGCAAAGGTGAAAACGATTGCAGCAGCACAATAAATCAGTTTGTAGTCGCTTTTTTCAAAACGTATCACATGTTTAACCTACACTACATGACTTTACGTTCACATATTTATTCTGAAAGCGCTAGTACGACTTCTTGCTGACTAATCCTTCACTGCAGCCCCGTTTCTTCCACCTTCAGTCAACAAGATTCGCATTTGTAAACTGCGTTCGAAGGGCGCGAGGTCACAGTGTGAAAGCGCCATGTACTTACAGTGAGAAGTACAGTACAAGGATGCAGTAGTTTGTATTGTGGGAGCGCCGCTGTTTACGCAGGGAGCATCTTTTAAAGTCGTGTGCCGAACAGATCATTTACAGTAACAAACAAATGCGTTCTGGAGCCGGCTCGAAGCAGGACACGGCAATCGTCACGACCATTGGAATCGTAATTGAATAGAAGTGAAGTACAACAACTTTCCCCCTCACGGAAACACCTATTTTCCCGCTTTCAACGCATTTACAAGTTATTGGTAATTGGTACTTATTCTTTAACTTTACTGCATTAGCTGACTTCAATAATCGATTCGTTAAAATTAAAGGATGTCAGACAACTGTGCAAAATGTCAATAATCTTTACGTGAAAACTGAACACAGGCGAGTCCCATTTAATAAAGGACTCTTAATTTAATCTTCTGTTTTCATTTGAGTTCCACATGATTTGATGCTTCTTACAGACCCACAGAAGCACTACTTTTTTCTGACTTCATTCATCTTTTCTCTAAAGTCATACATATTACAGTAAATAGTTCATTTCAAATAGAGGTGAGCGATCGGTAATGAACAATGAAAAAGTACTTATTGATCACTCACACAGTAAACAGTGACAGATTTGACATATGAAGCTGCCGAGGGAGTCCCTGTGGCTCAAAAACATTGGACTGAAATTACTAATGCACTGCAGACTGTTTTTGGCATTACCATCTCTTTCAATTTTAGAACTGCAGTATGTACTTGGGCCTCAGAACTCCTGCCATGGACACAATTAACGGACACCTTTGGAATGTACTCCTGGCGGCAAAAAAAAATAAAAAAAATAAAAAAGCCATTACAAAAAAAAGGCTGACACAAACTGCACCAACGATCAAGGACTGGACTGACGTAATTACAGACATCAGGCAAATGAAAAAGATGACATTCAGACTTAATTTGGAAATGGACGCATTCGACATTGGACCAAATGTGACTTTTATTGTCATTTGAATGTGCTGATTTTGTTTGTATGTATGTTTAGTTGATGTCGACTTGTGTTATTATTTTTGATTTACACTCTCTATAAGTTTTGTTTTGTGTTGAGTTTGTTTATTCATACAAATTGAAAAAAAAAAAAAAAAAAAACGAAGCTCTGAGAAGCTAAGTGAACATGAATCCTGACAGGTTTAAATGTTTTTATTTCTTTTTATATTGTATATTTTGTGTAATCCCGCCCTACATAAACTAAATACTAAATGAACAATGATATAGCCTGTCAAAAGTTATTCATTTGACAAATCTCTTTCAAAAGCACTCAAAAGCAAAGTTTCCTACTGATTTGTCATCGTTACGTCCCGAGGTGAACAATGAATCATTAGTTCAGAGGTTCAGACATGTAAGATACCATCAAACGCAAAGGTTTAACCATATTCGGCTGAAAACTGCGATCGACACGGAAGCGCAGGTGTCCAAAAGTTGCCAACGCGAGGAACACAGCCCTCGTTCTTTCACTGGAGAAATGCCCGACGCTGCACGATCTGCCAAACCTCTTCTATATATGGCTCTGTTCTCGAACCGGCTGTGCACGCCGCTGTGCTCTGAGAAAACGAGGTGATATCATCTTAAAGCTAATGACCATGTCCGAGCAGATGGCTTATTACACCTGTGTTTTGTGTGTGGGGGGGAGAAATCAAAAACGCCATTGAAAACCTTTCTTTTGAAGCCTAAAATGAATGAATGATCCCTGAAAGACACGGACTAAGCCTGAACACTTCTTTGTGGTGACTACAGGAAAGACGACGGATTAACTGACAATTTACAGAAACAGTTTTGTGGCTTTAATGCATTTTTTATTTCTTTCAGTTGGAGTTAATCCCAGGTTTGTTTTGTTTTATGTTCCCACTTCGATCCAGTCTCCACCTCGTCGCCCTCCTGCATTCCTCCCACACAATCGAGCGTACTGTATGTGTTTCTGCATGTTTTGTGCACTCGGCTGACAGATAAGAGCTGTCAAGGAGAGTTTCATGGACAGGAGAGAATCTGATTTAATATCACATTGTCAGGGCTGGAGTAAGAAACATATTTAAAGATGAAATGCAACTGCAGTGGAGGAAGAAGTACTCAAATGTGCTACTCAAGTCAAAGCAAAAAATATACTTAAGTAAAAGTATCGCGTATAAAATCGACATCAGCAAAAGTATTGAAATACCAGTTTAAAAATTTACTTTTAGGGTGAAAAGTAAAAGTATTTCACACAGACTGCGAACTTTTAAAGCGTCAAATGTAGTCAATAAAGAATTGTGCTGATTTTTGGTCAAACAAAGCGACTGAATTGATAACTTAATGTGACCATAATTTTCATTTATATATTTTAGCTTTTAACTCAAATTCTTCAGGCAGTGTTGTTTTTTTCAAGTAGACTCAAAACTTAAAGAAAAGTACTTTACTTTTCAGTCCAGTTCAAGAATGTAGTGCACTAGAAAGTACATATAACAGCTCTCAAATGGAGTGAAGTAAAAGTAAAAAGTATCTACTGTAAAATGTACTAAAGTAAAGAAGAGTTTACTTCAGTCGAGTACTTTTACTTTTGTACTGTGTCACTTTCACACTGTTCAACTGTTCGTGTATGTTTGTCTTCATGTATCTCAGCATTTCATTTAATGCAGGTAAACAAAAGCATTTGCTTTGGCCTGTGGAAAACAAAAAATGCAGAACACATGCAAACGTGAAAACAAACACAGTATTCAAATATAGCAGCCAAATTCATTTAAACAAATGAAGTCTGCGAGTCCGGACACCTGCGAGAGCTCGGACAGGTCTAAGGAAGGGAATCTGAGCGACACTCACGTTTAATATTCACAGCCAGAAGTGAAGCCCCACTGAGATTATGAATGACTCATTGAACTAAAATGCAGTTAAGATCAATATATTTTAAATTTTGCTAAAATTTCTAAGAAAGTTATTTTTAGGTTTATACTTTCACTTCCTGTTTGATGACATCACACTAGGAATTACCCAGGAAACACAAATAAATATATACAAGAGTGACTTTATTTTGTTGAATTAATGTTTAGAGGGTCAAAAAAGTAGTTTCTTTGTGTAAATTATGCATAGACTTTGCTAGAATGAGTGTCCCTAGTGTGATGTCACTTCCTGTCATTTTCTAAAAAAAATTAAATGTTCTCCACAAATACCTACTCGATTGGTGTAAAACTATAATTCAGGTATACACCTGACCAAATAAAGTAAAAATGTTAAAATTGTAAAAACCTGTCATACGCACTTTAAAGTTATCTGTTAAACAAGAGCAACGTTTTTATTCAACAGGGGCTCGCCGTCCTGAATGCTGTATGAAATATGTTTTGTGAACATTTTTGCACATGTGGAAGTGTAATAGATTATATAAAAGCTGGCCGTTTGTAAAGTTAAAAGTAAGAAAAATAGCCAGGTTTATGCAGATACACAGCACTTACAGATTTTGAAGACTTTAATGTAAGCGTAGATACATGTAAAGACCAGGAAGGGCACGTGGCATAAAAGTCAAACCAATACCAAAAAATGCAATGACTGCATGTAAAGTGTATGCATGTCACAATATATTCATTAGTCACTTTTATTGGTACTTGGACCAAAAACAACTGTGAACTCATTAATTTGGTTTCTATCTTTATGAAATCAAACTTTTTAAATGAAAAATGTATTACATTGTCACATAAAAAGCCAGTTTTATTTATCTGGAGCATAGAACTGAAATCGCTGCATGTTGGGAGGTAAACAGTTTGCAAACCTCAGAAAGGAAGAGTCCAGGAAACTGCCAATGCCTTACATAATTGTCGTTTCCACAGCTTTCTTCCAACATCTGAACTCGTTTGGAACAATAATAATAACTTCACATTTATTCAGTGCGAAAGCCAACAAGTGTCTCTCTCTTCTTCAATACAAAGAACAGTGTAAGGAAAAGCATTTTAAAGCAGAAGTGAGACGGTCGAGTCGTGAACTTATTGCCACAAACGAACGCCACGTCCCTCCGCCCACGCAAAACACACTGCAGCCTCCGCTCGAGCGCGAATCGCGTCCCCCAAAAACGCAGCGCAAGCCTCTGAGCGTCTGTCACTTTTCTCCTTTGCATAAAAACACTTTCCCTGTCCGCCCCCCGCACACCCACACCCGCACACGCCGCCGCCGCACTCTCAGGTCGGGGCACAGTGCCGGCTTTGTTGTGGAGAATGTCATCTACAGCTCCGGGAGGCCAGGCCAGTTTGACAAACAAGCATGGGCGACTCGAAACGCAACGCATCGACAAATGAGATTGCTTCATGACATCTGGCCCAGACAAATTAGAAATCGGAATTTCCTTCGGGCAATCGCCTACTCTGCTTGTTTATATTGGCCTACTATGTGCATCAAAAGAGCTTATGAATGATAACTTTGTTAATACTTTGCCTCAAACTCTTCAAAATATCATGTGTTTTTGAATCGATGGTTGCAACAGGGAGGTCAAGATTACTCAGGTCACAATATAACAGTAAGAAAGAATTATAATCTTGTACAATTTAGAAGCGAACAAGACCCCGAGGGAAGGATGGAGCGTGAGATTGACAGGCGGATCGCTGCATCGGACTGTTGTGGTGAAGAAGCAGCTGAGTCGAAAGACAAAGCTCTCGATTTACCGGTCAATCTACGTTCCTCCCCTCACCTATGGTCATGAGCTTTGGGTAGTGACCGAAAGGACAAGATCGCGGATACAAGCGGTCGAAATGGAGATTCCTCGGCAGGGTGGCTGGGCGCTCCCTTAGAGATAGGGTGAGGAGCTCAGTCACACGGGAGGAGCTCGGAGTAGAGCTGCTGCTCCTCCATGTCGAGAGGAGCCAGCTGAGGTGGCTGAGGTGGCTGTTCCGGATGCCTCCTGGACGCTCCCTAGGGAGGTGTTTCGGGCATGTCCCACCGGGAGGAGGCCCTGGGCCAGGACATGCTGGAGGGACTATGTCTCTCGGCTGGCCTGGGAACGCCTTCGGGATCCCCCCGGAGGAGTTGGAGGAAGTGTCTGGGGATAAGGAAGTCTGGGAGTCCCTGCTTAGACTGCTGCCCCCGCAACCCGGCCCCGGATAAAGCGGAAGAAGATGGATGGATGGACAGTTTAGAAGCAAAATTACGTATTTTCCATTCAATCTTTAGTCCGACAAAATGCATCTAAATGTGAAGAACTTTTTTATATGGCTTCAATTCACTTTCACTTTAATTAACACTTTTAGTAGCAAAGCAATGGGCAATTTGATGAACGACTCAAAGCTACACCCGAGTTTCCACTAAAAGAAAAACACGCCAAAGAGCATGACCAAGACCTTCATTTAACTGGCGAACTGGGAACTACTGTACGTCTAGGACTAAGCAGCTAAAACTTCAGACAAAAAAGATGCAAAACAAAGGAGAAGTGTTTACTTCCAGGAGAACGCAAGCACTTTAGAAGGATTTCAGAATTAGACAGACGGTGAAATTGAACAGTATTTATTTGAATATAAAATGTACTTTGAACTAAAGGTGGGAGTTATATTGAAACATTTATAAGATTGCAATTGTTGTTCAGAATATTGTCTATAAATAAAACTATTAAAAATGACCTTGTACTGTAATTTTCCAGACAAGAGTATAAAGTGATATTTCTGCACTTTGGTGGTTAATTTTATGGTCCGTACACATTTAACTTCAACTGACACATTTTTAGGAAGATTTGAGCACATTCCTGATGCATTGCAAACATCGTTTGAATATTGATATCGAAAAAAGATATAGATAAGAGATATACATTTTTGTCAATATCGCCCATCTCTACCCATCTCTATGGATGTAAATTGTACTTCAATCTCTACTTTGAAGTACAATTTACATCCATGAATATTGCTGTGGGCTGAATTTTTTTAAGACACGCATTTAATTAAAAGTAGAAAATATAATGGCAATAATTGATAATGTACAAGTAAACATTTCATAAAGAATCACCATTACACAAGTTAAGTGCGAGTAGAGCGAGACAAAGCTTAAAGGGAACTCGAAACCAAAAAGAGCCATGGAGGACACCAAAGAGAAATCATATTTTCATATATTTTCCAGCCGCATTCACCGCACTAAAAACATGAATCTCGCTGCGGGTTTGGTACTCACAGCTTTCTGCTGAGAACTGAGCGCCGTCGGGTTGAGCAGCTGGTCCCCTCGCTCCGTATCACTGGAGATGTCCTCCTCAGACTCTTCCCACGATGACGAAAACCCGGCCGAGGACGTAGAGGACGAGGACAGCTTCCTCAGGGAGCGGGTGGAGAAGTTGTGCCCAGGAACGGGGCTGGAGCCTGGGCTGGCGGTGCAGGACATCGGCTGGTCGGGGCCGAGGCCTTCTGAAGCTTGGAGCGGACTTTCGTGGTCCGTGATGATCACAGCGGGGATCGGAGTCGGAACGGTAAAAGAGTGGTTTTGATCCGACGTGTCCATTAAAGAGCTTCCGCCGCATTCCACCACCTCCATTTGCGTTTCGTTTTGAGGTGTTTCCGTTTCGTCTATTTCTGTCCGTTCTCTTTTAGCTTGACGTTCATGTTCCTCTCCGTGTTGCTCTACATTCTCCCCGTCCAACAATACACGCGAGTTCTGCGAAACTGTGTCCATGCTGCGTCCATTTTGGTTCGACTTTGCGGAACCGTCCTGCCTCCTCCTCTCGCCTTCCTCCTCTCGTTCCCTTCCGTTGGGGACCACACAGGGAACCATGCTCTCCTGTGGGTGCGTCATTGGGCATCGGGGTGCAGAGTGCTGGGGTTGGCTGAGAGGGAGGGGGGCGTGGCCAATCGATCGCCGTGGAGATCGAGGACTGCGCTGGAGTTCGCTGTTAACCTGGGCACGGATCCCGGAGATGTGGGCCTCAAAAATGCCGACTTTTCCTCTGACCTAGAAAGGCAACAAAGGATGAAAGTTGGTGTGGTTTGTGCTCCTTGGCACATTATACCGCAGGTGATCACTTGAATCTTGTTTTCAGCAACAGAACATGAAGAGGTTCGTTTTATATCAAACTATGGGATGGTTTATATGGTCGGTTTATTGTACATAATAATATACCTAACCTAAACTATAATTGCATTACATTTGAAATATTTTGTACATATAAATATACTGAATATCCGTGCAATAATGTGATACTCATCAAGACTATATTTATTTGAATTAACGTCCTCTTGTATATATTTTTTTCAATTATTAATTTATTGTATTACCATTTTGATTATTGAAATAAAAGTGTGTATGTAAATATATATAATTTTTCTTTTTTTTTTAATGTTCCACAGTCTGGTTTTTAAATCATCTATCCCCATGGAGACAAGCTGGTGACAACATCAAGTTACAGGTCAGATCTGTGGGGAGGAGACCCCCCTACAGTAAGTATACATGTATTTCTAAGGTGGTTCTGAGCAATGAAAACACTTTTTTTATGTACATGTAACAATATCTATTTTGTGTTGCCAATATTCAAATAATGATAGATGGGTGACATTCTACGGTGTCTTTAATTTGTTATTCATTTAACGCATAAGAGAAAACAGCGTGATGTGTCAGCTTTTGTTATTGTGACAACATAATCTACTTTTATGAGTGTAAGTAATCAAAACAAAAAATAACCAAAAATAATACCCTTACAATAACAAACGTCAGATCAAGTTCAAGCGACACAATAGTACCATCAAACTCAATTTCAATAGAATCGGCTCAAACAAGAGAGCAGCACTGCTTTTAGTTTCTTTATGAAGCTCTCATTGGGTTTTGCCTGATTATTTTACAAGTTTACTGAACATCAGATCCGGTATTCGCCAAATTAAGATCCCAGGACATTTTTATTTTACGGTAGTCTCACCAAAGGCTTTCCTGACCTATGGAATGAAATGATTTGATGTCTTTTAATGATTTCACAGCCTTTTTAAAAGTATAAAAATCTTCAGTGCCATTGCTCTTGTTTAAAATAATTTAATTCAATTTTGTGTGTTTCTAAAAATGTATTTTATTGATTATTTTATTGAATGTTTTATTGGCATTTTATATGTATATCCTGTGTTTGTTTGTATAATTTTTAATAGTGTAAATGTTTTTGTGTTAACAGGGCACTCCCTGTATAAATAAAGGTTATAATAATAATAATACAAAGAAAAATGCTTAGTACTTTATACAAATGTCAATACCACAATGATAATAATAATAATATTAATATTAATAATAATAATATTAATAATAATAATAATAATAATAATAATAATAATAATAATAATAATAATAATAATGAAAAAAACGATTAAATTAATTAAAAATAAACAACATAATCTAATTTACAACACAACATAATAATAGTTTTATATATAACTTCTACTAGTTCTGCAAAACCACACAAAACTTTTCTGGAAAGGTACAAGTTTAACCTTTATAAGCGATACTTGTTCAAATGAGTATCTAGTTTAAAAAAAGGCTTTAGCATCTGTGTATAGATTTTTACCCCACACACAGCACAAACTCGCACGCGCTCAGTCCGTCTCACCTCCACGTTCTGCAGCTCGCGGTGGATCTGCAGCAGCTGTGCCTGGCGTCTCCGGTCCTCCCTGGTCTCGCTCTCCGCCGGGCGCTCCTCCTGCCCCTCGGGCTCCCAGTGGTCCTCACAGCCGGGCGAGCTCAGGCGACGCACCCGCTGGCCCACATTGACTCCCAGCAGCTCGGGACTGCGCGGCGAAGGGGAGCGAGCGCGGCGGGGCGGGCTGGGGCTCGGGCACAGGGGGGTGGGAGACGGGAACACAAAAGCTGGACCCAGAGTTTGACGACTTGTCTGGCAGCGAGAACAGGCGGAGGGAAAAAGAAGGGTGAAGAGGGGAGAGATTCAGTCATACCATGTAAGGTAAGTACTATGGAGGTGAGCGCTGGAATATGTTTTCCAGCCGAAGGTCAGTGGCACAGGATTAAACGCAAATCTTGTCAAACTGAGTAATACTTTCCCCATACATCATCCAAGCACTAACAGGTTTAGGGGAGCACATGTGAACTGCAGATTAATGAGACGACCATCTATTTCTTTCTGTTCAACTTTTCCTTTTCAATGCAGATACAACATAAAAACATCGATTTGCATATTTTTAAAAACAATCTTCTGTCAAAATCATTAAACATAATGTGTTCATAATCAAAGATAGTCAAAAGAGACGGAGGTGTTGATAAAAAATAAATGTACATCTGTTACATCTGTTATTGTACAGTCGCCTCTTGCTTTCTACAAATTATGAATGATTTCACACTTGACACTGCTGATGTTGCTCCCATGGCGACTGCACTTAAAGATGCCGCAGCTCATGAACCTGACCTGTAGGTCCGAATGCTCCTCATCTCCCTCTCTCTCTACAGTAGATGAGCCAATTGTAGTAATCGTCATTCCTAATCTGATCTCAGAACTCAGATATTTATCCTGCTCTGAGCTGGGTAAACACTGCCCACACGGCAGGAACCTCCTGATATTAGCCTGTTTTGTTAATCAAATTGTTTACCCTGCCTTTGTGTCATCTTTTCGAGCTGGTTCCTGCCAATGGTCTCAAGATGCTATTGGACATTCCGGGTAAATTTAACCTTAAACTTTCTGTTTAAAGAGGGATTCCTTTTTTTCTTTCTTTTTTTTATATTGTTTCGGGAATAATGTCTGAATATACCTGACAGAAAGAAACTAATCTACTACTCTTTTTATCATAGGTTTTAAGACCATTGTTTGGACAGAACGATAAACTTTATAAAGTGCAGTACAATGCAATTCAAATCATGTCTCTTTCCTTGGTCTGACCGGTTTTTACACATTCCTGACCGATTTGCCGTTTTAGATTCAGTTACAATATCTTTAGATTTAGATAATAGTTTCCAACTAAATATGACAAGTATTGTAAATAGTATAACAATGAGCATATCTCGTTACCGTAGGGCTGGTGGGGCTGGCGGGGCTGGTGGGGCCGTAGAGTCCTCCCAGCAGCTGGCAGTAGGTGCTTCGGTCGGGGACGGCGAGCACGGGTCGACCCACTGTATTGGTCCTCGCTCTGGAGCCGTTACTGGACGAGGCTGGCTGAGCGTGGAACTGATTACTGCTGCACAAGGAAGAAGAACAACTCATGAGAACAACACAATAAAACATGTTTTTGGTGCATTTTACGCGCTTGCATATATTCAGCATATTACTGTTTCTAAGACCATTTATGTGATTGCATTTCATTTTTCAAGCAAAGTCTAATAAAGATTTAATTGTCAACAAATCTGAATTACAAAGCAAAGCAAATTTGACTTGAGTTCTTTGCTGATGACTGGAAAACTTGAATGAAATGTAATCCCATATTTCTGGTTGAACAGCTTGTCAAAGTAAATTAATCAAACAAGAGTGCTTCTAGGTAGCGCACGCTCAGAGGACTCTGCTCTTTGATCCGTGTGTCTGACCTGTTCATGACTCCGAGGTTCAGGGCAGAGGTTGCCATCCCCGCGGCCAGGCCATGGGCTTCAGGAGCTGGACACACATCGGACAATGTCGCCTGGGCTTCGGGGCGTCACGGCCTCCTCTGCATTCAGGCCACTGCAGCACCACACTTCAAGGACGTCTGCAACAAAGGAACAACTATTTACTTTATTAGTGTTTAATCCAATAGATAAAAACAAAAATAAACACATGAAATTACAGATTAAAAGGCAAGTAAGGACATTCCTACTATGGAAGCTACTTTACTACTTTACTTACTCATAAACCCAGCTTGGTTTGAAGTATAAAAACTGCAACTATTCATTTACTATTTCAATAGGTTTACTACACCGGCTCTATTGTAGAAGTTTACCATTGACATGATGAATGCATTATCCTCGTCCTCAAAAACACTCCATGACCAAAGATCACTGTGACCAAAAACAAGAAACATGCCGCTCACAGGTTGTAGCCACCGACAAAACATCATGTGTCTATGATTTTATGGTTCTCCAACATTCAATCTGATGAGAGGAAGCATGTGTATACTTTTGCATCCATAAAATGTGTGGTTTGTCTGCCATCACCATTAGAAAAAGCCTATTCAAGTGCAGTTAAAATGGAAAGTGTCAAACTAAACAATGCAAATTATCCTGAGAGCGGCGACAATTCTCACACAACAATTTGGGCAACTGCTGTGTTGGTCTTCGTCCAGCAAAATGTAATGCAATCCTTTTCACAGCGCTTAAGAGGTTATTATGCAAGGTCTGACTAAATAGAAATTATTCTGGTCAAAAGGTGCACTACAAACAAGACTCAGTGGTCAGTAGAGTAGAAGAGACTAAACAAAATAAAAACACAGAAATTGTAACGAAACCATCTTACAGTAAAAAGTCGTTCTCATTTTTATTACCATCCCAGCGATTTTATTTATGCGTTGTTACTTGACTGTTAAGTTTATAATAATAATAATAATAATACAGGGACAAATGTGAACAAATTATCATTACAACTTGTACAATTAATTCTGTGCATCTATATGTAACTAATTAAATATATCTCTAAAAAAACACTGATGTGGATATTTTTAAGAACAAAGCATATCATTTTTGAAAAGAAAAAGAAAGTACACAGGGCCCACAAGGGCAAAGGTCAAAAGCGCATCTTAGTAAATCACAGTAAAACTCATTATTTGTCACTTTAATTAGTTTGTTTCTTTCATTTGTACCTTAAAATCAACACATACATTTTTCTTTATCTAAAATGTAGAAAACATACATATACATACAGTGTTTTAGGGTTGTTTAAAAAATATGTAAATCAAAAATCAAAACCTAAATACTAAGAAAACTATTGAAACTAGATACTTTAATCTTTACATGACTAGTACTATTTTGTGTGCATAGTTAAGACATAAGACTGTAACTATTAGTCTCAAGTGTCAAGCCTTTTTATCAGTCTTGAAATCGAGTTTGAAATAATAACAATAAACAATAATAATAATAATAATAATAATTGGGACTCAAACAACACTTTACAAAACAAAAACTACGCTGTAAGAATCAAGGAGATGTACCGGTAAATAAACATTAGTATCGTGCCAGCACAACTTTAAAAACTTGCTAGGGCTAAAGTTTGGCTTGGATGACACCCGTCTCACTCTACCGCTACATGTCTGAACCCTGCCCTCCACAACGCGCCTCAGGACACGTCTTGATTGGAGATAAGTTCAGCTGTAGAACCAGTCATAAACTACGTGGGATTTCCTTGTTGGCCAGTGACGCACTTTGAGAGAAGGACGGACACAATGTGCTGTGCCTCTCAAGTGGTCGGTTAGTCACAAGTCCTGCTTTCTTTTCTCACTGAATAAAGACTTCTGTGAGGCGCTGCTGGGCCATTGATGATGTATTAGTAACAGTGAAGGTCATGTTAGGGAACACGGAGCGGGAAGACCAGTGAAGAATTTGCCATGAGGAATTATCAGTACGCAGTGGAGAAAATGTACTCCAGTGTAGTTCAAAAATGTGTATGGACGCACAATGATGTAGTGCACATTCCTACCTAATACCAAAACAGTTGCTTCCAAGAAATGCAAAGTAAGAAAATGTCTGATTAATCGAACAAGAAAAGACACTTATAATATGATATCATACAGTCATAGTTCTGGGATTTTTATCTTTTGATTGCAAAGATTATGTATTATTATTGTTTATTGTTGTTTTTTCATTATTTTTACCTGGAAAATCCATTTCTTTGAGATTGAGACAGAAAGAAGTCATACAGTCATACATGTGGCATAAATTAGACCTAGTAGTACTCACAATTTAATGTTATTTATAGAAATATATTCCCTATAATCAGTTTCCAGTAAAAATATGTTTTATAGCTCAAGTGTGGAGGGCGATACGGCAAAAAATGTGTATTTCGATTTGATCACCATTCATGTACACTGCATTTTTTTATTGCTTTTAAGTATATAAGTCGGTTGAAACTAGTTTTAGTATTGATTAGTAACTGATTTTCAACATGTTTGACAATCCTAATTCAGTGGACCATTTCTTTTATGTTATTGTTGTATACAATGATGTTATACAACAGTTATTTTGCAAAGGCGATCCCGTCCTACAGGATGCACTGAAGGGCATGTGTACACTTAAGTGCTTAAACATGACCAATCTTTGGTACAGATTATTTAATCAGATACACAAACAAGCATCATCCTGTTTAGGGGTTTAAACTGAGAGGTGATTGACAGTGACTGCAGACACAAACATCACATTCAAACATGAGCAGATGAGTGTTTGAAAAGCATCGCACAAAATCCACTTTGCTCTGAAAAGTGAGTGGGACTGTGAGAATATTAAAACTACCCACACGATTACACGAGTGGGCAATGGCAAACAGCAAAGAGAAAAAGAAAAGGAGCACTTGGAATATTACCCACACTTCAAATAACAATTCATAATGCCACAAATGATTACGCAAAACCGCTTAAGTGACAATGCCAAAGCCAATGTTTATTTCTATTGCCATCAAACTAATAAGTCACCTTGTATCTATTTTCCACGCATAGCCTCATTTCTCAAGAGAGAGCTGCCCCAGGATTGACCCAAAGTTTTCACTCTCTAACTAAAACTACTACTTTATTGAATGCCTTTCGATAAGCACTGCAGTAATTGATGGGAAAATACAAGTTAGTTACAGAAATATGCCAACAATATGCTATGATTTTGATTAAAACACTCTGCCCAGACCTTGAGAGTAGTTTAGAAGGTTATTCTGCTGTTGCGTACGTGAATACGGCGTTGGATTGACAAAACAAAAACAGAATAATGGCAGCAAACCTCAATTACAGCAAAAGTACTCAATCAATCAGGTGGTCGTCTTGTCATCGTACCTTTTCTCCGCCTGCGCAATGGTTCTCCGGGACGTTTCTACGGATTTGATCACTCTCTCTTCTCTTCTCTTCACTTCTCTTCGCTGCAAAAAAACAACAACTCCTCCAGAAAAACCCTCCAGAAAAACAGAAAGATTTCACGCTTTTCTTCGCCGATGCTGGCACGGTTGCTCCCTTTAACGAACCCGGTTTCGACGCTGCTCTGCGCTCTTCTTCCAACGCCAAAACAAAAAATAAAAAAAAGTTTCCCAAAAGAGGATCAGAACAGCATGCGCGTTTCTGTCTGGTTTACGTCGCTGCTGGGGGAAGATGTGGAGCTTTTGGAAAGACGCGTTCAAAGGGCGTTACTGACGACGGCGCCTCAAGATGAATACTTTTCTCTGGAGGCTGGTGTTGACATGCTGCTCATAGTAAAAGCTCGAGCTGACTGACGGCGCAATCCGGAAGCGCGCCTCTCTCTCTCTCTCTCTCTCTCTCGCTCTCTCTCTCCCTCTCTCTCTCTCTCTCTCTCTCTCTCTCGCTCTCTCTCCCTCTCTTCTCTACCTCACTCTCTCTCCCTCTCTCTCTTACCTCTCTCTCTCGCTCTCTCTCCCTCTCTCTCTCTCTACCTCTCTCGCTCTCTCTCCCTCTCTCTCTCTCTCCCTCTCTCTCTCTCTCTCTCTCTCGCTCTCTCTCCCTCTCTCTCTCTACCTCTCTCCGCTCTCTCTCCCTCTCTCTCTCTCTCCCTCTCTCTCTCCTTCTCTCTCTCTCCTCTATCTCCCTCTCTCTCTCTCTCCCTCTCTCTCTCCCTCTCTCTCTCCTCTCTCTCTACTCTCTCTCTCTCCCTCTCTCTCTCTCCCTCTCTCTCTCTCCCTCTCTCGCTCTCTCTCTCCCTCTCTCTCTCCCTCTCTCTCTCTCCCTCTCTCTGCCTCTCTCCTCCCTCTCTCTCTACCTCTCTCTCTCTCGCTCTCTCCCTCTCTCTCTCGCTCTCTCTCTCCCTCTCTCTCGCTCTCTCTCCCTCTCTCGCTCTCTTCTCTTCTCTCTCGCTCTCTCGCTCTCTCTCCCTCTCTCTCTCTCTCCCTCTCGCTCTCTCCCTCTCTCGCTCTCTCTCTCCTCTCTCTCTCCCTCTCTCGCTCTCTCTCTCCTCCTCTCTCTCTACCTCTCTCTCTCTCTCCCTCCCTCTCCTCTCTCGCTCTCCCTCTCTCTCTCTACCCCCCTCGCTCTCTCTCTCCCTCTCTCTCTCTCTCTCTCCCTCTCTCTTTCTTCCTCTCTCTCTCTCTCTCTCTACCTCTCTCTATCTCTCTACCTCTCTTTCTCCCTCCCTCTCTACCCCTCTCTCTCTCTCACTCTCTCTCTACCTCCCTCTCTCTCTCTCTCTGGCCTGTTCACGCGCGCGGCCATATCAGCGGCACGACTTGTACACAATATTCACTTTAAAATAAAAATCGGCTTTACTGAGCGTTCACGACAGCGTTCACGACAGCGTTTCCTCTTCTTTAGTTTAGTAACCACAACGCACCATGTTGTTTAATCCGATTGCTGCGTTTGCTTTTTGAGGGAGAAGTAATCTAAAAAATCCATAATCAAAACAAATTAAAACACAAATCAATTTATTTTTCAACTGTAGCTAGGTCTTTGGATGTACTAACTTTCACCCTGTTTTCGTTCTCTATTTTATCACCGTTAAGCGTAGCTAATTTTCCTTTGCGCCTTGTCTTTTCCGTTTCACTGTTACGTTCGGTCACACAGGGTTACCAAAAATAATGAATAATAAATAATAACCTGTAAATGCGCTAACTTGACTTTTGCAGTTGTATTTTGATCGATTTCCAGTGTCTTTGAGTAATTTTTGTATTGACCTGCTGCTGAGGCTCAAGTGCTCAGAAAATTCCTGTTTTCATCTTCCCCCTATCCCCGCCCACATCCTTGTATTTAGTTGTGATTCACTGAAACATGAAGTCTCCGATTCATGTTGGATCTAAAATGTCAAATAGTCACTAATAACCAAAAATAAAAACATGTAGAATGATAATCTACTCGTTATGTTACTTCAATATTAAATACTTGGGAATAAATCATAAAGTTTATTTCTATGCCATCATTGATTTTCTACCACAATTAAAACCCTCTAATTCAATGTTTAGCAATGGTAAATATACAGTAAAAGTCTAATCTAGAAGCTACAGCTGGTTTGCGAAGATGCACTATGTTATGGGGGGTCCCTCATTGAACGAGTGCCTGTTGTGTCTGTTTGAAAATCATGTTCCCATGTTGAATGCTATGATGATGCTTTGTGTACAGGTTTGTGATATGCCCTGAGGACTCACAAAATGAAGTTATTAGGTGTTTGGGTGGCGCCTGGACAGAGCAGCGTCTGGTACACCTGGAGGCTCTGGAGGAAGTGCTTACATGGTTTATTCCTACGTATAAAGACTAGTCGTAATCAATGAACTACACTTACAGAGATTTTATTAGCTCTAAAAAACCCATGCCCTTTAAGTGTAAACAGATTGCAATTGTGTTAATTAAGCCTACTGATGTGAACAGAAAATATGATTATAGGCTTATTGGTTTCCAGTTACATGCACCTGTGATTGCATTATCACTTCTCCATTTCAATATGACATTTTATTTTATCAATACAACCGCCATTATATTGCGCAAAGAATTAGTCCACATTTTTATATCAGCAAAGTTCAGTGATTTGTTTGTCAGGGGTTTTGGGTTGAATGAGATGGGTGCAGGCCTTCTGGGAAGTGCTGATTTGAATGTGGTCATTAACAATAGTGAAATAATCTTTCCAGAAGGGCACTTCCAAATATTAAAGTGAATGTGCCTGTTTTCTTCGGAAAGCCATGGCATGCTCTCCTGCTTCCAAAAATGTATCCAGAGATGCACCAGATAAACACTACAATAACACAGTGTCTGAATCAGGATCAACCCAGTGAAACAGCAGTGATGTTTCTATGGTTACAGGTGAGAGCCAGAAAACCATCCAACTCTCATTAGACACACTGCTTCTTTTAGACTTGTTTGGACTGTGAGGCAGAAGTGGTCGGCCCACTGAAAGCAAGTCTTAGTTTGAAAACATTAAATTATGAGTAAAGCACAAGAAGATTTATGAGTCCTTTATGGGCTGTTTTATGAAGGGTAGATCTGCAGCTCCTTTCTTTGAATGTATTGGTCCTTAAAAATGATGCCTATAACAGAAAGTTGAAACCCATAAATATGTCCAATATTTCACACATATAGGCCAAAAGCACATGCAATTATTAAAATGTTCATTGTTTATAGTTTGATGTTTAAATTGACTTGATTTGTCTTATGAGGTTACCTACAACAATACAATGCTTCCCCCTAGTGGACATTGCACCAACATGCAGTGAGGATTTCAATGAGGCTACTGTACTGACTGTGTTCATTGTGAATTGAGCATACATACACTGTAAAGACCAATCCTTAAATAGATTTTCTTCACAGCTGACACATGACGAAATGCAAAGACTCACGAATTGTAAAATAGTGTTTTAGGGAGCAAGGCATCTTTCACACATGAACTGGGCACATTGTTCAGCAGTGTAATTTATGGAAATTTAGCCCACACCTATTGATACTTTGATACTTTGTTGTAAGTGACACAAGCAGGGACACAATGCACAACACAACCTGATACGTTTTTAGACCGTCTTAAAACTCAAGAGAAAATAATAAATGGATTTAAACAACGTTTAAGTGTTAGATTTTCAACAACAAAGTGTATAACTTACTGGAAAACAGCTTCTTTTGAGAGGGACTTGTTTAACAGCACAAATCAGACCAGTGAGTCATTTATGGTCAGATTGTGTAGTTAAAAAAAAAGAAGATCAGATTAAAGTCTAACTTGAGAAACAGAGCTTCAGACAAAGCAGGGATTCCAGTTAAGTTTGATTATATTTCAATGCTTTAGAAACAATATCCAGGCTTTGGATGCTGAACCGTGGTTACTTGAAACACTATCTTTATTTAAAAGGACACCAAACCAAATAAATCACAGTTGAAGGATGGGTCAAATGCAGTGAACACATTTCCTCACAAAAAAAGTGTTAACCTTAAAACTATTTTATGTGTAGCATATTTTCTGTGGAGGAAATAATAACTTTTTCACCTTGGGGGCTATCAGAATGTTGGTCTGGCACTTGAACAGTGGCTAAATTTTTTGAGTAAACACTGAGTTATTTGTGCTGGGGGCCTTCTTGGAACCAGCTTTCAAAGATCTCCTCTGGTACACTCGATTACCCATCCCCTGCGTGGTTTCTCGCTCTTCATCCTGTTCACCTGTGCGCGACACCTGATCCAAAAGTGTAACGTTACTGCACACACACACAGCTGGAAGAGGGAAGAGAAGAACTGCAGCGTGACATAAAACAAACAGGTGGGAATGGAAACGCCAGTGTTCTTTCAGTGTCTTTACTGGATGCAGGAGACAGAACAGCGTGTTCCACCTGAAGATCAACTTAACTTTGGGGTAAAGTACAGTTTGTTAGGCTCTGACTGGGAAGTTTTGAATTGTATTATTGATTACAAATGACTAAATATTTGCTTAAAATAAAGACAACAATAATTGATGTGACTGACAAAAACATCAAGGATGTAAAAAGTAAGATTATAGTTGTTATTCTTAAATGGGAGTCACAGGAGTAAATTGAGTGGGACCAAAAAGATGAGTTGCGTACAAGCCAAAGAATTGAGTAGTCTTGAACGGTGATAACATTTTTTAACTAATGTGCCATTGCTGTGATATAACAGATTATCACCCTTTTTGGCATTTGAGATGGCCAAAATGAAATTACTGGTTTGACCATTTGAGCAGCATTGGCTTTGAATAATAAGACAAAACAGAAAAAATACTGTTTATACCTGTTGTTACAGCATTTAACACTTATAACTTTGTGGGTCTTTCTAAGTTTTCTAAGTGGAGAGACGGACATGGCTGGTCTCGGGGGCAGTGCTGTCCAGATGGCCCTGCTCGGGTAATTCCCCTCAGAGGAGCTCGTCACTAATCCCACAGAGAATCTGCACAAGCTTGATCTCACGTCTGTATGGCAAACTCACAGCCGCACTAGTCCACCGCCACTTTAACACAGGACAACGCTTGCTTATCCTCACTACTACAATCTGCTTGTGCTGCTCGAACACTGCGGGTCACTCAGGTCAGCGTATGATGCAAATTATTAGCCATTTTCCATTAAAAAAATATTTTACAAAAATATATATATATATGTTTTTTATCAATCAATTACGGAAAGCTATAAACGAGAAACGTCTCAAATAGGATACGAACATGACATAGAACAAAAGAGTAAAGTTGTTCTCGAAATGTGGTAAACAGTTTTAGTAAATTTTGTGATATTTTTTCTCTTTTTGACCTCTTTGTACTCATTTAGGCCTTTCAGACTTCTCAGCCCAATTTGTTGTCCTGGGCTACTGTATTTATTACATCTGCTTTGGCTCAGTTAACTTTTATTTTTCAACTGTGGACTGTATAGTTTGTGGTGGTGCTTTGAAAAACCTTTTTGTAGTCAAGACTGCTAGCCTTCCCTTTGTAGAATGAACATTATTCCCACCATTATATTTGTGCATGACAAGCTTAAGATTCTTATAGTCACACCAGTATTTTATATAAGACTAAACTTATTAAAAAGTGAGTACCTATTGAACCTAATTAGACTTTATTTGCGTCTCCATATTTTGGTTTTCATTCAATTTGAGGTTAAATGAGGTCACTGTCATCCGGTTCAAATTTAATTTAAGCTCCAATCGACCAGGAAGAAGGGCAGATCTTAGCTTATCATTATTTGAGGAATTAAATGGCATATGCAGGCATGTTATTAAAAAAAGACTAAAATAGGCTAAAGATGGCATTACGGTTTTATGTTTTAACAATGGATATAGACTAATTTGTATAGGTACTGTTGCCAAAATTAAACCCACTATAAACCAATAATATTTTGTATTGAGAATTAGAGCCAACAGTTCCTGTTCAACCCATAGTGTATTTTATTAAAGGAGCACGTGTATAGTATAAAACACTTTTCATACTGTGTAAAATGTTGAGATCTAACATTGATATTTCCTTTGTATTTCATGCTGCTTTCACTTGGACATGGGCACTGCCAACGGTGAGTCGACTAAATCCAAGCGGCGGTTTTGTACACAATGCTTTTGTCTCTCATCATAAAAAAACAACATTCTGCAAACAAACAAAACAAAACAAAAAACACATCAGAATAGGCTTGTTTTATTTTATTATGGCATTATCAGACATTACCTTTTGTGGCTCAAATTTGCTGCAGTGAATTTACTGCTGGATGTCAAGCACACACAACCATGCACTCTAAGCCAATTACTTGAGCTTCTGTAATCTGTTTGTGGGCAGAGTCAAGAGTGTTTATGAGTGATGATGTCCATTATGTAATCAAGAGGGCCCTTTGTGTTTAGGTACAGGCTGATTTAAATACAGTGTGACTCTCTCTGTTGATGAAATGCAAATCACCATGTAACAAACAGGAGTGTTAGGTAGTCCTTACACAATTTAACAAAACTACTTTACTGATTTCTTTGCAAGAGGTTTTTACAATCTACTGCTGCCATAAAACATAGCCTAAAAGTAGGTTACAGTTCTACGTTTCCATTTTTCCTTTTCTGTTTCGTTAAACCATTAAAAAAACTACAATATTATATGTAAGCATGCAGTTACTATTTTAGACCTGTAGATGGCAGTGTCTCGTCATTTTAGCCCTGCCACATCCGTTGAGAGCGTAAAAAACAACCAATCAGACTGCAGTATTCGGTACAGTAACCCGGGACAACCAATCAGGCGCCGTAAAAAGATGTTTTGCACTGTAGTGGGCGGGACTTACGGATGATGGACACGTAGGTTAGAGCCAGATTTCCAGTGTGTGTGGATTGTAGTTGGATTTCTGGAGGCTGTGGCAGTGGGAGCAGCTCTATCTGGAGGACACCTTCGACTCAAACACGCGCAACAAACCGTGGGACAAAACGCAAGGTAACGTGTAATTGCGCCTCTCCCAAAAAAAAAAACACAATCACGTGACGCGCTAACAAACTTGCCTATGCAGTGGATTCGTCGCTTTCTTCCTGATATTTTAACGCGTTTTGTCTGCTGGTTTTAGTCGCGTCAAGGAAACGTGTTGCTCCTACGTTCGCGTCTCCGCTTTAGCGGGCGAACGCGCGCGGCTGTGTGCGGAAAAGTACGTCGTTTGTGCGTAAATCATGCTTGGAGAGAAGATGCGTGCGCTGCCGCCGCTTCATGGCGTCGTCCATCATCCTCTTCCATGTTCTCCCGGTTATCATCATCACCTCTGCTGCTGCGGCGGCACACTTCTGCAGCTCGGTGATCGGTTAGAATGTGTGTAAACGCGCTGCTCGTAACGCGTCGATCTCAAGTAAATCGTAAGAAAGTTGAACAAAACGCGCTCAGTGTGTGGAGACGGAGGTCGTATTTCCTGGAGTAGGGTTACCTCTGGCGGTAGATTCAGGGGGACATGCATTTAACACCTCCTCTCTGTGACTTGGGGGGGGGGGGGTGGCTCGTAATTTCGGGGGGAAAGTAGGCTAGTCGTCGAATAACCCCGAGCAGAAGGCGCCCTATTTCTTTTACGATGCCCCTCACTCCAGAAAACATCAAAGTTTAACTGATAGAGGCGTCCTAACGGCACGTTTCCCAACAGAGCAACCTGGACTACTGATCTGCATTATTTACACTGTGATAACACGGTGGACCTTTCCCTAACCTGTAGTTGTATATCGACATGGCAAACTTGGCAACTTCACAGACCAAAGCTTAGACTCTATGTAAACGACCAGGGGATCACAGGGGTCCTCACGATTCAGTACTTACAATACTTTCAATGACTGACATAAATTGCATATGACTTTAAAGAACCAAATACATTTTGTGTACGTGCACATTAGATGTACGTGTGTCAGTGTCAGTACTTTTTAGTAAAGTTTGATGTCAGACAGTTAGAACTAAGGATTTCACTGTTTTTACTCATAGTGCCAAAAATCGTGATGTTTCTTCTCACAATAATGATAACACTAAAATTCGACATTGTGACATTCTTAGTAAAATGTAGTTTGTGTAATCATTCACTCATCCAGGAATCATTCATCATAAGGAGTTATCTGGACAATGTTTTTCAAATGGAGACATTTCAACTGCCAATCCAGCTCAGAGCAGTGTAAAGTCTAGCTTCTCAGGCCAGCTCCTTCAGATTGAAATATATGTTTTCAGATGAGAGTTGAAACGTCTGGATTGTATAAACATTGTCTAGATGACTACCTTTCAAACTTGTTCTACTTTGACCAAAACGTACACTGCGATATTAGATGGAGCAGCCCACGATACCAATACTGTATCACCAAGTTTAGTATCACGATATATCAATATTTAGATTCTTTTTGCACATGTTTCAGAGTTATAAAAATCTTGCATGGTGGCATTTGTAATTAATAATTCAAAACAAAATATGATGTCTTTTGAATGGTCAAAAGTCCACAAATATTACCCATAAACAGGAAGCTGAACTGCCTACATGAGCTGCGGATGTTCAAGTAAATCGAATAATATATAAAAATCCATGCCTGATCAGAGCAGTGTTTTTAGTTGTCATTTCCAACTTCCCTCCTTTCTCAAGAGTAGCTTTTAATATTGCTGTACATGTCTGAGAAGAGCATACGGACAGTTAAGTATTATAACTGTAGAAATCCTCTTAGAATCCAACCCCTGTCTTTGTGAGGGTGACTAGTCATCGACCTGGTGCCCCGCCTCCTTTTGCACGGGAAGCATCAGAGTTAACAAATGAAAGCGAAAGACTTGTATTTGATTATATAGCACGTCAGCGTCATACTGTTTGCTGTATCTTTAGTTCTGCCTCAACTGTAATCATATTTAAATGCATTTGTACCATAACAATGTTGGCCAATAACCCACTGCAACCAAATAGGCTTACAACGGCATGCTCCTAAAAATGACAATAGAGTTAATTTAACACCCGTTTCCCTTGGTCTCATTGCTCCATTTGAACATTGCACGGATTACAAAAGCCTTTGTACCGTATTACATTACACGGACTATGGTTATTTAGATGCGCTGTGGGAAATGGATTCTTATTGGATGCCTGTGTGCCATAAGCCTAATGACGGGGTTAACCAAATTCTCCTTTTGCATATTTCAGACCTGTCATTTTGTCCTTGTCTAACCTTTGTTAAATTTCTCAGTGGCGTGGTCGTCGTCCGTGTCTTTGCACTCTGCTGTACCCAGGAAGTAGAACAGTAACATCTCTGTCTAGCGCACTAATGAGGAGAAGGCCTAATTGGTTGATCTTGGTGGGAGAATTTGCTCATTAAAGTTAGCTGGGACACGCTGGCGTTGAAAATAGACTCATGTACGTTTTGGCTTTCTGAGGTTTTACAGCTATTGGAAATCCGAAAAGAGTTTAAAACGACGGAGGAATGCTATTGTGGGTCGACCCTGAATATGGAAGCAGCCCAGAGCGCTAAAAGTGAGAAAAACAGGTGTGCAGCAGATGATTACATGCCATGAAGTTTATTATGTTCTTTCACCTATAGGCAACTTAAAAACAGACAGAAACAGACAAATCAGTGGCTAACAAGGCCATGGAAACATGTGGATGTTTGAGAGAGACAGAGAGTGAACCAATGAGAGAGAGAGATATTGCTTAACCATTCGGAAAGGCTATGGGAACTTCCCTGTGTGTGTTTGTGGGCTTTTGCTGTGGACTGGTGGGTTCAACAGGAGCAGCAGTCCCACGGTAGGTTTATTTTGAAAAAGCGGCTATGAAATATAAGTTTTCATATTTTGTCAATGCGCCTTTTGACCATATGAAATTTATATACAGCAGAAAAAAGGTAATGAAATTGGTTCTAAATCAAGTTAAAAACACACAAAAAAAATCATGTTTTCTTTTGATAAATATCATATTGCTGGAGCTCTTACTTACTCAGGTTTTTGCCGTACCAAAAAGTTGTACATTGCCTTCTTTCCAACATATTTTCTATCCCTTTGTGGGTTTTGAAGATATTTATTTTAATCATATCCCATCTTTCATTGTTATTACAGTCACTAGTCCCACTAATTAGGTTGACGAACATTATTCTATAGAGCAGCACTCAACCATGACATTGAGTAATGACCACTAACTGGCATTGTAGGACTTTAATTCAAGTTCAGGACATCAGAGAGTCACGCATGAATGGAGAGTATACTGCACTGTTTATTACTCCAACAACAAAGAGTTCAAATCGAGGAAGGTGGAGCAGTACGTTAAAAAGAGGGCAAAAGCTATATTGACGAAGCGTGAAAGAGAAAGTTGTTGGAAGTATGGTGTTTTTGAAGTGAGTTGTGGGCACGTTTGTTTTGTCTGAACGGGAAAAGAACATCCTTGTTGTAGTTCCAGGAGGGCAATTGCCTTTTTCTGTTCTGAAAGAAGCGATACAATCAAAAAGACAAGAAGGCGAGTATGAGGGAGAGTGGGCCTGTGGTTTTGGCGCAAGTCCAGACATGGTTAAAAAACGATTAATCAGCAGAGGGTCACATTCTCAGAACGAGAGGCAAGACGGCGCGGGGCAGAGGGCTGCAGCTCTGTCCCAAATACTGTGTCAAAGATTGTGTTTCAAGTGCAACAGTGTCCGCAAGGCTTTGATTTTGTGAATTTATTGTTGGTTTGTCAGAAAGATTGTGAGATTTTGAAATAAATACTGACAAAAGTGCTGTTCATTAAAGGTGTTGCACTTTTTAACCTTGAGTGAAAAGCATGTTTAAGTTTGAATTTACTTACCTGTAATCCATTCTGTCCCTACGATGCTGAACCATGACTGATAAAACACTTATCACTAGCAGTGGTGTCTATATGGTTAAAGTCCAACGACATGTCTGGTTGGATAAAATAAAAGTTGCATCTTTATTGTTATCGCTTAGTAAAATGGCTTTTAAAATGCAGAGGTGCTATCCTTCAGCCTTATATTGTTTCTCAAAGGCTATAACTAGGGTTCCCTCATCATTTGATACTTGATTTATAGCTCATATTACGATTTCACAATTACATGCTGATACATGATATATAGCACAACATATTCTATCATCTATCTGTGTTTTAAAAGAAATGGATGCCTTTTTACAACAGCAGCACAACTAAATGCATATTTCATTTCATTAAGATCTGAAGATTTCGAGTATGTAATTAGACACATATGTCCAATATCGAATTTTCTCCCAGTGGATCTTTCCGAATGAAGTCGAGGAATGGTGGGGACGCAGAGAGGAGGTGGCTTCAGTTTAAAGGTTGGGGAGTGTCCCTGGCAAAAAAAAAAAGTTGAAAGGGAGAGCTGACCCGTTAGCATCCTCTAATTAGCAGTTTTAAGGAGTTTGTAAAAGACACTGAGGTTGAGTTGAAAGAACTTTGTGACGTGTTTGTGTGCGAAGGGAAACTAATATAAAGAAGGGTCAAGCAAGAGAAGCCTGTTCCCATTGAGGTTAGTTTAGTTAGATTAAGGAAGTCTTACCAGTTGTAGTCCCAAGAGCTGAGTTTAAATTTGGAAGTAGAAATGTTATTTTGCGTTTTCATCTCAGATACACGTTCAATCTGGACGTATTTGTCTCAGGGGAATGACTTGTGTTTGCTATGTAAACAGTTGGTTGTTGTAGAAGAATGACAATGAATGAAGACTCTTCCGGAGAAACTGATTATGTTACACACGGTTCAATAGAGCCTTCGAGGGTGTGGTAAAACCATTTTGGTCATATCCATTTCCACTATATCAAATCTAAGAAAAACTCGCCCGATTGAAACCAGACTAACTTGTCTCTTGAAGAAGATCCAACACTGCTAATGACGGGGAACATATTGGTAGTGAGGGACGCAGAAAGACAAGAGGAGGTCATCTTTGGGTTCTGTGCTCTGTCCCATTGGCTCACTTCCTGCTTCCTGTTTAGAGTTCAAAGGTCGCGGGTCTGGGATTATCTGATATAGGCGTCTGAATAATCTTGTCTGGGCCTGTCATTGACGTAAACTGCAGTCAGTCAGCACCATTGTTTTTGCTCTGTCGGCTTGTGAAACGCTCGACACGTCCGCCGCGTGTGAAAAGGGTTCTTAAATTGGGACATCTTCAGTGGTCACATGAGACCATCTAAATTTAGAGCAATTGCTTGAGGTTTGCCCTTGTTAGAAAGATGTATTTGAGTTGTACAGTACTACATGATGCTACACATTGGTCACTTTTTATATAATAGAAATTCTGACCGGTTGACATGTTGTAGTCCAGATTACTAGAAGATTGTTGTTTTGCGCTGTTACTTATTTTCACATGTGTTTTTATATTTGAGAAATCTTCCTTATGCTGTGTCATGATAACAAACCAAATTCAACCAGGAGTTGGTAACCAATTGTATATTTTGCTTAAACACTCATTCATAGTGTCAATCATAATAACAATTAGTGCTGTACCATTAAACTAATGCCAGTTGAGATTAAGACACTTCTAATCGTCCATGACATGCTTGGGTGTTTTTAATCAAGAGGGCTACAGTAGTTTTGTCACTATACTAAAGTTTCAAACTCAATTTTGATACCAAGAATGAGCTCGATACAAGATACCAGATACTACGTGTTCTTGCAATAGTGCTGATGATGCTCAACATCCTTTTGAAAACGTTAAGGAAAGTTTGTTCAAATGAGTATTTTGTTTCAATACTACCATAGTTTTAGTGTCTGATTTTCAATATTTAACTAACTAACTATGGTCTACAGGTAATTCTCTGTCAGTAAAAGCATGTGGTTTGGAGCAGAGTTCAGACTTTGTTGAATGGTATTGTTTTTTAGAAAATTCAATTACAAACATTTGTTTGTAATTGAATTGACAATCAAGATTGATAAAAATAACCAATATACACCCTGCCTTATACTGTCAATCCAATTGTTTTGCTGTTCTGAAAAATGTATGTTGACATGTTAAACTCCCTACCCTGACCCGCACTAGCAATCTTTTTGCACATTACACTCTACTTTTATCCAAACAGCCACAGTAGCTTTAAGAATTAATTTAAAACCACATCTTCCATTGAAGCCCTCCACTATTCGGAAGTGTTCTTGTCATTAACAGAGACATATTTAAACATCCCTGATCAAATCTCCTCCTCATCATCATTTTACACTTCCTGCACTCATAATCTAATCCAAACATTGTGACTCATTTGTTTTGCTTTGGCACCTGTTGTCACCGCTCTTAGTGAGATGTAGGTCTCCACGGCAACATCACACCCACCATTAACCCACAAGACTGCGTTTTCTTTTCCTGAATACCTTTCTATCCCAGCCGCACAGCCATTTTTAACGGCATAGTGCTCTTTCCTTGCTTTTTTTGCGCCTGGTTGCTTTAATTGTAGAAAAGGGGAGTTTAGCCAGTGACCAAACCAGTTATGACCTGAGCTTTTCTTCTGCTATGTAACGCAAGTAGTCTTAGAAAACTTGTGAAACTTTACAAGGTCACGGCTGTCAAAAAGGTGTAAAACAAAAGGAGTTAATGATTAGACTTGGCTAGCAGTACCACGCTTGTAATTACACACTTACAATGGTAATAACATGGCACTGGTCAGTTAAACATCACTTGGGAAACGGCTTGTGTTTGCCCAGACGCCGACGAAGGAGACACAAGGGTGCAGTTATGTAGAAGACCAGCAGGATGAGATGGGACTGCGATGTAGAGATAGATGGGCAGACAAACAGGCGGACACAAAAACATACAGCGGATTATCCTTGTGTGTAATCTGCTGTTGTGAGGGTCAGAGTGCGGGGACACGCCGGTTCACCGCTTCTGCACCATCACTGCCACGCGGGCTTGATCGACGATGACAAACGGAGACGTTATTACATGCTTTGTCTGCGTTTAAAAAAAAAAATTTTTTTACAACCATGTCCGAGTAGTTTTTCATGTCATACTGCACATTCCCATCTGTTTATGTAAATGTCGGCGAGATGCTGCGTGACAGATGGACAGATCATACACGAGTGCTGCAGATTAGCGCACTGTGTATGTATGTCCAAACAAGGGCTCAGTGACTATTGGACAACGGAAGAGTTTAAAAAGCTACAGCTCGTTGCATCAGCGCTGAGCAGTTACCTCATGGAAAAGGGCAATCAGAAGGCTTACAAACGGACTTTTAAACCTTTTTTTTATGATCAGTAAACAGTTTAAAAATCATTTTATTTTACGTCTTGTTTTCTTAATTATGTTAGAGTTGTAAAAGACAAAATATTATCGAAACAGTATTCAAATGATTGCATTCCCTCAAATATTGCTAAAAAAAAATATTTCTTGAAAGTTATGTGTACTAGTGTCAACCATTGTGTTGGCCTTTACATATTTTTCAATGCCTTCACTGTAAACATTGTATGCTAATGTTATCTTTTGATATTACCTGCAGCAGTTTCTATTGTAATGTAAAACACAGCATTTTGGTAATGTCTAAATGTCCACTGAAAACGTATCTTATAGTAACGGGACCTTTGACTATTCCCTGAGTCGACTGCCTTTCATTGTCATTGGGGCCCGTACTCTCTGCGTGACGGTGAAAAGTGGCTGTCATGACTGCAGCAGCAGCTGTGGTCACTTTGAACGCCTTTGTATCCACTGTAATAATCTCCATTGTCACTTCTATGCTGGCGCACTAATCTGTATTTTTGCCGCGGTAATCTCTTGTCCCCATGAGGATTTATTGATGCAGATTCAACCGTGAAAGCTACCGCCATAAAAAGGATTTCCGGTGCCTCGTGTCGCCCCAAAGACCTCACGCTTTAACGGAGAAACGTGCGCGGACGCCCCTTTTGAACCTTATTGTTTTGATCTTTTTATGGCTGCTGCTGCTGCTAAAAAACATGTCTCATAAAAGTGTATCTGTTCAGCTCAAGCCCGGTCAGGAGGTGGCTGTTCCCATGACCACGCCTCGTAAAAATCTTGATGACTGTTGAAAAATGTTACAGCGTCAAAACCAGTGACGTTACTCCAGAAATCATACACTGCTTTGCTCTAGATATAGTAATAATTTTAAATCTCTGTACCAAATATTACTTTGCATTAAAATAATGTTGGATATAAATATAAATACAACTCTCTTTAAATCATCAGTGGTATTGTAATCGGTATCTAGTATCAAGCCTTTTAGTATTGCAATTTGTGACTACTGATACTTTGGTCCAAAACACGCATGCCATTTCCTCGCTGACTTCTGCATTTTGACTTTGCTCTGGTTGGTAAATGTCTCCCCCAAAACTTCACCCCCATTTTTAGGCCACTTTCTGCCTGTCCAATGAACCTTTAGGCCATAACATCTTGCTTTTAAAACACAACATTTAGACTGTCAATAAGGTGTTTGAGTATTCCCTCCTTGGCTTTCCTTTTGCACAGTTCGCCCTTTCTCCTCCATCTTCTCCACCCCCTGCTTCCGTTGTCTCTCGTTCCCTGTCCTGGTTTCTCATAGCGTTGGTCCCGTGGGGGTAGAAGAGCGGTCGCACCGCAAGGATCAAGCTGAAGAGGAGGAGGAGGATGATGGGAGGAGGAAAAAAATGGCAATGACATTTTGTAGGGCAAATATTTGCTGAGAGGCGGGAAGCGGATATAAAGTGGAAGGAGAGAATTGTTGTTTTGGAGGTAAAGCAAGTCAGAACAAGAAAGGGAAGTTAAAAGGGAAAGCACCGCCTGAAGGTAAGACTATTTTGGTGGCCGTCGCACTTGTTTTCTTCAAATCCATTCAAAGTCCAATTTCATACATCTAATCCCAAGTGATGAAGCTGTATTACTTAAAAATTGTCAGTAGATAAGATATGGATGCTTGGTGTGATGTCCAATTTGATGGTAAAGAATAATGTTTTACTAATGGTACAAAACTTTTAGGAGAGGGTGAAAGGGTTTTGAATTTGTTTGTATGTGAATCTTTTATTTATAATCCGTTGTGGGGCAAAGGAAAAAATATTGTTACGTGGATTAAGAGGTTCAATATACATTTTATATACCGTATTTTGCGGGCTATAAGCCGCTACTTTTGTCAGATGTTTTGAGCCATGCGGCTTATTTAGAGGCTGCGGCTTTTCTGTGGTTTTTTTCTTTCACCGCTAGGGGCGAACTAACCGGAATTAGAATCAAACTACAGAAAAGTTAAGCAAAGAAGCAGATGTTGCTTTTTTATTCAGCTAGCAAATAGAACACGGACGACAAATTACCAACTATAAATTATTTTCAAATTCTTGCCGCATCATTATGGAACCCAAACGAAGAAGTTCGTACGAAGCAAGTTTTAAGCTGAAGGCCATCGATCTTGCTAGGAAGCCGCGCGGCTGCACGCAAGTTTAACATCAATGAATGTACGTGAGACGCTGGAGGGGACACCGGGGAGAGCTCATGCGATGCCAAAAGTCAAGGAAAGAGTTCTGCGGCCTATACAAAAGGTGCGGCCTATGTATTGTTTTATTATCGTTTTTTTAAAAATAGAGCAAATGCGGCTTATATAGGGGAACGGCTAAAAGTCCGGAAAATACGGTAATATGTTGGTTAAGAAAATGTAAAAATATAAATGTACCATGGAATTATTTAAACCAAAGCATAAGACTGAAGCAAACTTGTAGGGTTTTCAAAGTCTGGGTACAATATTGTGCCTGTCATTGTCCATCCAGACTGTGGGAAGAGCAGAGAAACAGGACGGGCCTTTGGACTGATAATTCCAGTGGGTGATTGGAGGGGTTTGAAAAGGGGCCCGGAAGAAGGCAATTGGGAGAGAGCGAGGGGACGATGAGTATGGAGAGGACAGAAAGGGGCACCGCGGGCAAATGAAGAGGAGGATGAACTGAAGGAGAGAGTGAGGAAAGAGTGTGAGAGCAGCAGATCCCCATGGTGCAGAGAGAAGAGGGCCAGTTTAAGGCAACCGTGACAAACATGTTGTAAAAAGCTCTAGTCTGATGCCAGCTCTCACACGAACAGGGAAGCACAGCGTCTCTGGGGAGAGAGAGCAGCAGCGTCAGCAGCGTTTGGGTTTATTTGGTTTAAGAATTGGAACAGGTGCAGGTCTACGTTGGGATGTTGGATCAGATCAGCCTGCTCTGAACTAGGGTTGTCCAGAAATGTATACACAGATACTAATTTAATTCTATTGATACTGGTTCAAATGAGAATACTGGATTTGGTGTCTCTATCTATAATGTCACAGAGGTAGAAATGACCGTAATCTTTGTCTCACCACCATCAACTGAAATGGGGAAAGGTTCTTACAAAATCCTTTAAATTATGAAGGAATCATTTGCCTGAAGCCCATGAACTTAGAACTATACTAATATTAGTACAGAACTAAATATGTAACAATAACTGAACCACGATATCGTATCGTCAAGTCTCAATGATATCGTGGGCTATCACAAAATATTGAATTATATGCGCCTTTTGTTTACATTTGTTGTTTTGTTACAGCAACAGCTAAAAAGACCATGACCCTTTGCTACATTTCAGTGCAGACAACATGAAGAAACAACTGTTTTTAGGTAATTTGATATCTTAACTCCTTGGAATTTGAGAGAAATGATTTGCGCAATAAATACATGTGTGCTATGGATGAACTAATATCAGAAAGGTTTTGTAATAATTTAACGGTGTTGAGTTGTAGCACAGTTAGTACAACATTATATTAGCTGCTCTCATCAAACAACTTATCGCACTAACTCTGTCAGTGCTGTATGGTCAGACGCTTTGACGCAATTTGAACGACTACACTTTTTTTGCTCTCACATTTTGTCAGAGCTGCCCTTGCGCTCCTTCATCCACACCTCTGTCATCCTGTGCTCCCCCCTCGCCTCATGAGCCCAACATACGTAAGAAGATCTGAGCTATTTTTACACCGGACCCCCTCCTTTTCCACGCACACATACTTGCATTGTGCTTCAGGCTGGAGACTGCGTGTGTCCGCTTTATTGAAGGCGGCGGCGCGGAAATCAAACCACCAGGAGTAAAAGACAAACGACAGACTCGATAATGGAATGAGAGGATGAAAGGACACATGTGACGAAGCAGGTTGTGGAGAAGGAGAAAATAGAGCTGGGTGATAATGTGAAATGTGTCACTGTTTTGCCCTCATTTTGACCAGGCTCTTCCATCTGGATTTTTTTCTTTTTAAAAATGTATAAAAATGGCTTTCAATCTTGCTTAATTCCATGAACAAAACAAGACACAAAGCTGATCCGTAACAATTCGAAAGTATTTTGAGTATTTGCACAGCCCATGCGGATATTAAAAGTGGCAGGTCAAAGCAGGTAAACGCATCCACTGCATACTGACCTCGATGTGCCCTTGAGCGTAATGTCACGTGGTCTCGCATCATCAGGGAATCTGCACAGTTTTGTTGGGCAATAAGAAGCATGCAAACAGCCCTGCCACAGATATTTGGGTTGAAGAGTGCGCGCTTGACCACAGCCGCAGGGCAGAATGTCACATATGAACAACTGAGTCATTTGGATTTTCCCCTCCTCCATTTTATGCAAGAATGTTGTGTGTCTGCGTTTGTAACCAGCTCAATGGTGCTGGTAGGATTACATCACGACGTCCCCAAGTCATGTGTCTTTTGTTTACTGGTGTAAAAAGGAAAGCTAATGGAAAAGCTATTAGAATGTGAGGTCATACTGAGCCGATGTAAAATCCAGATTTACCAGATGTTGGAAGAGTGTGTATATTCATCCCGTTGGATTGCACAATATGAACATGTGTGATCTGTGAAAATGACATGTTATTGGCTTTATTTGCATATAGAGGCATGCAAATGATCAAAATATCAATAATGTAATGAATATATAAAGATATACATTGAATGACAATTGGATACTTTCCCCAAATATAAACTGAAATTGACGCTATTTGGTGTCTTTCATTATGGAGTGGTCCATGATTGAAAAGATCAGAAGGTTATCATGTAGAGTTTATTTTTATTTTTTTCTTTAAACATCCCAATGTTTTGGCCACAATCTGGTTCAAGGTGTTTTCAGAATCGTGAATGTGATGACGCTGCGGAGCGAGATGCCATTTTCTGTCATGTTTACGTTGTAAGAAACCCTGGAGGGAAAATTCATAATTAATGAATCCGGTCATTTATGTTGCGATTAGGGACAGGCCCTATAGGACTTTTTTCAGTACTGTACATGGAACCTGCTATCACTGAGGCCAGGGACAGGACGACAATAATGTCTGTGACCTTGAAAATTTACGTCTGTAGTTTCTTGTAATAGTGTATTTGTTGATACAGCTTTAATATGTTTCTTGTTTTGACCCACTTCTACGAATGAAAAATGACCGTGAGGCTCATTTATAAAAGATACTCTAGGCTAAAATTCAAGTTGCACGTGTTTAATAATGCATGTGTGCGGCAATGTCAGTGAAGCAGTGTGATTTCTTTTCTTTTTTTCTTTTCTTTTTTTCTTTTCCTACTTTGTGAAACTGCAGCCACATCTATTTTAAACCAACCCATCCAATCTGCCCTCAATATTCCTTACCACTCGCTTCTTATTACATAATTTTTTTAATATGCTGCCGTATCTCTGCAGGTTGACGTGTCGCCATGACAACAGAAGCGGGCACCGAGACGGAGGTGAAGGAAAAAGCGGAGGAGTCAGCAGCTCAGCCCGACCAATCAGAGAAGGCGACCGAAGAGACTAAGGAAGACGTCACCGACGAGGGAGACAAGAAGGAGAAGGAGGGCAAAGGGATTTCCCGCTACCTGCCGACATGGCTCAAGAAGCAGAAGTCCCTAAACCAGGTTTGTACCATCGTTAATGCACGTAATTATATGAAAAGAGGTGGTTTTATAGTTGAAATGCACCTTTTTCAGACCTCACCCACTAAGGACGTCCCGCCATCAGACGAGCAGAAGGAGACGGAGCAAAAGGAGGGGGCGCCCCCAGAAGTGAACGGACACGCCGAGGAGGTGGAAGAGGACACGCAGGAGACGAACGAGACGGAGAAGTCAGAGCAAGTGAAGGAAAAGGAGGCAGAACCGAGAGCTGTGGTCAAAGAGGAAACTGAGGTATTTACTGATCTTTTTAGTGGTCATTTTTTTTGTTCTGAATTCGGCCCGTTGCTAACACATTTTTTAGTCAGTGATTATTTTTTTGATAAGCCGAGTTGTCTAAAGATAATTGTTGTTTGTTTATTCTTTTGGGAGATTTGTATTTAATATTGCCACTGTATTTTTTATAAATGGGTATTCTAGTGTGTTAGTGAGTCTGTATATTCCAGATAATGATAACAATGATTAAAAGACTATATTTGTTTTTAATATTTGACTAGTCGTTGCGGTCCTCCTCTGAAAACCAGAATGCATTGTGGGAAAGACCTTTTCTGTAAGACATTTAACTCACTTGCATACAATGTTATTCTTCTCCACTGAGCTGAAAGAAAGTTTGGAAAATGTGCAATCACAATTCAAACCGGACTGTTGTTTATGTTGCCTAAGGATTCACAATAATTACTTTTTTTGCCAATTGCATTTAAAAATAAGTAACACTGTCACTGCCACGTTTTCAGAGAAGCCGCACAACGGGTTTAATCTTCTAGAGCACATTATTGTAATATTATAAGTTGTGTCTAAATTGTAAAAACAACAACCACAAAAAAAAAAACAGCAGGTTAAATTGTAGAGACTTGTACAACACAGAGGGCCATTCTCCCAGACGCTCGCATATCTGTCCAGTGATCACATTAAAGACCACCCAGGCCCGCCCACTGACATCACCAATGTAGTCTCCAGTCCAGAAGAAACGCCTTCATTTCATAGGCGGTGCATTTTGTTTTGGTAAAATCAGTTTGTCTCCAGACGAAGAGAATGGCAAGAGAGACCGGCTCCAAGTGCACTCGGGACAGTTTACTATGTCACAGACTTGATTACATGTTTACCCCGAAGGACCGCAGTGTGTAACCTTTTAATTGTTGCAATGTGGTCTCTTTTCCCCCGCCAGCCTGTGAAGGAAGAGAAGGTAGAGGAGGAGAAGAGCGAAGAGAAGAGCGCAGTGGAGGAGACGAAGGCTGCTCCAGAAGGAGACGAGGCCGAGGAGGAGCAGAAAGAGCTTGAAAAGGAGACGGCCAAGGCTCCCGCTGAAGGCGAGAAAGGAGAGACCCAAACCTCGCTGTTCCAGTCCCCCCTAAGACTGGTGAGGAAGAACAAGATGAAGCTGGTAGTGTGTCACGTGACCCTGCTGGATGGAACCGACTACACCTGCGAAGTGGAGGTGAGACAACCTAAACGTAGAAAATGTGCAGTTGTAATTGTTACGCTTGGCATATGATAATACTCTTGTACAGTTTATTAGCGGTACACAGTTGTTCTGCTGTGTCAAAAATGTCAAGAATCGTTACAGAAATAGATACATTGTGTGGTGTTGTGTGGTGCAGAAGGTTTGAATAGGCAGCTTTGCTTGAAGGACACATGTTATGCATTCTTTGTATTTTTAATGGCCTTTAAACATGCTCTTGACTATCTCTTCATTGGCATTGCATGTTTTAGATCCTGAAAACGGATCTACAAAATGCAAAAATTGCTTCTATTTACAACAGTCAGGAAATTAGTTACCCCTCCATCTACTGGCTGCCGAAGGAACTGCATGTGGGCATATGCTGTAAATGAGATACGATTCCCCCGACGTGCTAAAGCAGGCATGTTGTTGTAATGAACACGAATTGATGGTTGAAATGCTGAAAAACCAGTCTGATGATTTATGGACTTAAGGATTCATCAAACAATGAAGCCAAATATAGCTCCAGGTGTGTTTCTGACGGGGGACATCATGGTTAAAGGTTTTGTATAATATTTTACCTTTAAAGATACACTATGTAACTTTTCTGGTGGAAGTTCCTTTGCCTGGAATGTTCCATCTTGATTTTCTGTTTTCATGACAAAACACATTCTTTGCATTCTTAAGGTTACTTTATTTGTACAGGTAGTGAGTCAGGGGGTCACTCATTCATTCACACACATTTGATCTGTCCTGTAACTTAGATAGAGAGCAGGTGGTGGACCCAAGTTATCTAGTCCTCGTACGCTTTCAAAGAACCGGTTGCTCTTTTAACAGAAATAAATCAGTGTCTTCAGATCTTTAGATGACGATATTGAGTGAAATTGTCCGTCTGGTGCACTTTGGCTGGTCGAGTGGACGATGCGTAACCCGATGATGTAATGGTTAATACCAGTGTGTTTGTTTGCGGTGGAGCTGTTTAACTTTCTGACTCAAAGTGCAGCGACGGCAGAGGAAGGATCTGGTACAGTGGGGTTTGGGCGTGGTTTCAGGGGGGATAAATGCCGATCACAGCGCTGCAGGGGCTTGTCTGGTGCCCACCACACACACACACACACACACACATACATACATACAAATGTGGCAGATTACAGGGGTCCCACCAGATTAAAAGGCAACGTCTGCTGCTGCCTAACAAGCACGTGGCCCATTATAGACCCCCCTCACATACAAACGAGACCTCCCCACATCACATGGCCTTCACACTGGTGTCACAGGTTTGAGGCAACACCGACAGGAATTTAGAGCACTGTTTTTGTCATTGCATCTACTAATACTCACTTTGAAATGAGTGTTTGGACTGTTTTGGCAGGATTGTTAGGATGCCTCTAAAAGTAATCATCTAATATGTCTGATTACACAATATTTAGGAACTCTAAATCGCAATTTGAATGGGTACAATTAGGCTGTCATTTTTTAAGTATCATCATTTCCTCCACAAACTGCAAAATATCCTCTATTCTGCATAAAAACTGATAACCCTGTAGTTAAGATCTGTACAAACATGTTCTGAAATTCATGTGATTCTTGTGTTATAGTTTGTCAGTTCATTGGGCTTTTTCAGTCTCAACGCGTTTAAAAGGTGAACTTTGAACAGAATCCCATGATGAAATATTGAATGCATTTCCCCCCCTGGAAAATATGGGGGAGAGAGAGGGAAAAAAACAATGACAAGAAGGAAAATGTTAGACAAAATGTATGTCATCAAGTTACATGTCATGCAGTTAAGTGAAAGTTGAAAGAAACAACTTTATCAGAAAAATCACGAGTGCAGCCCTAGAATACTGTTTATAATAAAGATAAAGACAGATTGACCTGGTTGACATTCACACTCGTAAACCCGCATGATAAAATACTGGTTTCTAAGTGTATATTTGAATTTTGGGTTAGAATCATGAGCCTAAACCTAAACTGCCGTGCGCCACCAGCCATCAGTGTGCGCCCATGCGTCTGGGGCAGTTTAAACAGTAGCTGCTTTGTCCGTCAACAGATAACGCTGATGCAGCAGCTAAACGCTATTGTCCCGGACTCGTATACATCCATCCAACCCTCGGCCGCCGTGCTGGCACAGTAGTGTCGCGAGGGAGAGATGTACAATGCATTCCAGAGATTACATTTTGTGTTTTGCCACGCAGGCTCCCAGCACACACATTCAACTTCTGTGCATCTGCCCGTTTAACTGAAGCTGTATTGTGTAAAAATCTGTTTTTATTTGTTGGGACGGATAACCACGGGGGGGGGGGGGACTTGCGTTTTTCACGTGGTCTTAAATCTTTCATTAGTATTGGTTACAGCAGGATTTAAGCATCACACGGGGTCATTGGAATTAACCTACACAGAAAAGAGTAGTATTTACCTTTAAACATGTTCATTTGAGGTTTTAAAGTCCGAATGAGCCCAATAACCACTTACTTTTAATTTTACATTTACAATCACATAAACACATCATTGGCTTGCATTCATTCATATATACAGTTGAAATGATTAATTGGAACTGATAAATCTTTGAACTAAGCATCAATTCAAGTGACATCTCTTTAGTGTTTTCTGGGTCAAATTTAGGAACATTCTGTATTTGCAGGCCTTTTGCAATCCAAACATCTAATCAATTTAATCAACAGAATAATCACTCGCTTAATCGCTTAGAAAAATAATTGTTGGTTGCAAGATTTGGCTCATGCAGTCATGTCTTCACAAATGCTGTTTAATAAAAAGTGGTGCAATCGAACTCGATGACACAGAAACTGGGAGGTCACATTCTTGAACCGTCCAAAGTAAAATCTCTCTCTTTTGTGTTTGCCTTTGCATCTGACCAAGTGCAAGAAAATACCACAGACATTTCCAGTGTGTCTGGACTATAGAAAATGCACGCTTTCATCCTGTTTTTGCTGAACATTTCAATCCCGTCTGCGTTTCTTTCTGTCCACATATTTGTTCCTTTTCCTCAGTTTCATTCTTTCTTTTTCGTTCCCTCTTTTCTGTCTGACCTTTTCGTTCCTCTGTGGGGCATTGTTTCCTGAATATGTCCCTTTTTTCAGAAATGAATGCGTGCGAAATGTCAAAGTCATAACTTGTTGAGGAGGTTTCCATCTGGTTTTTGCAGCAATGTGTCCTCAGATATGGAGAAGCGTGGCAAATACGAAAAGAACAAAGCTGATTTTTACACCAAGCTATTCCAACTTGTTTGTCATTCTGCTTATTTAACCCCAAAAGCCAAATATTAATTCTTCTGTACAATGTTGCAGAAGGACGAGTTCAATACTCTTTCACTTTTTTTGTGTGTGCATTATTTAACACTTCTTTTTCATTTCTTTATTTTTTGTTTAGAAACGAGTTAAAGGCCAGTACTTGTTCTTCAAAGTCTGTGAACATCTCAATCTGGTGGAAAAGGATTACTTCGGTCTCACATATAAAGACACTCATGACCACAAGGTAAAGTCTGCACGCTGTAACACAAACGACACACAGAGTAAAGCTGGATTCTATATTCCACTTCTAATCTCTTTGTTTTCATCCTTCCAGTGCTGGCTGGACCCCACTAAAGAAATCAAGCGACAGATCCGCAGTACGTTTTATATTTCGCTCATTTGGGATTTCTTTGCCAAGGTTCAAAAGCGTGGCAAAGTGGAGTTGGGTACATGACACTTGACAACAGTTGTGCCAGCGGTGGAAGCGAGCCGAAGGTTACCAGATAGTGATCGCGCTGTTGCATTATTTATTGATCTTTTTATCAAGTGTGTTTAAAAGAAATTTGGCTCCGGTCGCCACACCTATCCTATTGTTCACTCTCAACGTGCGGCAACTGAGACGAGGCCAAAAAGAACGGCCATTTTTACAAGTTTACGCTTTCACACAGTTTCATTTTGCACAAATAGAGTTCAGTTTGCAGCGTCTTGTAAGAGATTTTTCAGAATAGCTATTTAAATGTTGATTAGTAAATGCAACTAAACAATAATAGAAAATGCAGACTGAATTAATTAAAATCAGGTCTCAAGGTACAGCATTTTCAAACTAACTCGATTTTGAGATTTTCAACGCACGCAAAAATAGTACTTTGTGTGCTAGTTTTGCTTTAAAGCTGAAGATCATTTCTAAAAGAAATCATAAACAGAACCAAATTTGTCATTTCCAGAAGAGTTTTAGAATGAACTTATACTGGTTAGAATGAGTATCTAGTTACGATACAAGTTTTAGTATCTGATTTCATACTTTTGACTAGAAAAGGCAAGATATACAGTACTTTATTCTATGACAAGGATTCTGCTCCTGTTGTTTTAGATACTTTGTCATCAGAATCTCATGCATCCACCAAAATGAAAGGTTTTTTAGCCTATAAAAAGTCCCTTCAGTTCAGCTCATAAAGTGTTGTTTTGGAAAAAGCGAGAGTTTGGGTGTGCTCAGCGTCCTTATGTGTTTTAAGTGTTGGATGGTGTTAAAAGCGTGCATGCCTGTGTCTTGTGGCCGTCTGTGGCTGAGGCTGTGGTCTAAGGATCTGTGGAACGTATCAGACTGTGGGCTGTATATGTTCGTGTGTTCATGTGTCGTCTTGCGCGTTTTGCGACAGTTCTGTTCAAACGAGAGTTGATGGAACCTTCTACATGTGATATGCTGCTGTCAAGTTCCCAAAATATAACTTGATAAGACTGTCAGAATCAGACAAAGGTTCGTCATTGTCAGTGAAATTCACCAACTAGGAACTTGCTTTGGTGTTTAGGTGTTTAAAAACTTAATTTGCATTTTTAAAAGTTTGTTCAAAATAAGAAAAAAAAAATCTTATTGAAGGATTGTAAAGTAGAATAGCGAGAAGGTAAAATCTAATAATTATACGGTGATTTATCTTTATCTCACTCTGACTCTCCACATTATTGTTTATACGCTTTGGTCAGAGAATAATACTACATCATTACAATGCAGCATAATATTATCCCATATTAGTATAACGATATGTAATTACAATCAAGTAAATCTCTAGAATTTGGTAAGAATAAGAATTGCATGTGATGGAGTTGTGGTATTGACAAATGATGGCAACAATCAGATGATATCAAAGTGCCTCGGACTCTTTACTCTTACTGCTGACATCTACTTTCATCTTTTGGTCTTGATATTTTTACACTGCACCCGAAATGTGCTACAAAGGCCTGCAAATGTCTTTGTTGAGGTTCAGGTATTGCAGAAAAGGGTTCTAGACTGTAATGTTAAACCGCAAAAGTGAAATCAATGCTCAAATGAATCACTTTTTACACAAAATGTTAATATTGTCTGTATGAAAAGTGTATCAACTGCAATGTTATATTATCTATTTTTGGAACGCGTTCGAGACACGTCCCATCTTTAGTGTGTGGCCCAAGCCGTTCATCTTGTTTATAAACTGCATTAAACTCTAAACAGCTTCCTCTTGGTCACTTTAAAATGGCCCAGAAGCCCTGGATTTAGTCCAGTTACCTTTCCAGCGTGTGTGGTGGTTAAAGTTTAACACAAGCACTCGTGTCGCATTTAAACTCTGCTAACCTCTTTTACCTTTCTTGATTTAGTTTCTCTTGTTGGTTTAATTTATATTCCCAATATTCAGGTTGTTTTATCTCACTTGAAATCAGAACCAATAAAATATTAGCCCATTGAATGTACAAAAAAGAAGTTTGTGGATAATCTTAATATAGAATATGATATAATGGAAAATGCCCCCTTTTTAAAGCTGAGTTTGCAATACCTTCTTGAATAACTCTGTGGAAGTGATGAGTGAAAGTGAATGCACCAGAACAACGCCTTTTTTAAAAGAAGAAAACTGAGCATTGAAATCTGGGGATTTACT
Source organism: Chaenogobius annularis (assembly GCA_015082035.1). Taxonomy (NCBI): domain Eukaryota; kingdom Metazoa; phylum Chordata; class Actinopteri; order Gobiiformes; family Gobiidae; genus Chaenogobius; species Chaenogobius annularis. The sequence continues at coordinate 731,392 of BJKM01000309.1, read as the reverse complement.
GTGCTCTGTGGGGAGAATAGATGTTTGTTTAGAAACAGGAAGTGGCCACGGGGGACACTCCGAGCCCTGAACACAGACAAGAGGACCAGGCTATAATGCAGCATAGGGCAGCTCGATTAGGGGAAAATCTGAAAATCATAAATGTTTTAATTGTTCATGTACAGTCATTGTAATTGTGTTTTCTGATTTGTCTTTTAAAAGCCGTTGTAAATTTGACTTGTGGGACAGAATGAGCTCCCATTAGTGTCACAATAACTTGACTCAAACTCTATTTCAATACTAGGGAATGTACTTGATTCTCAATATCAGTTTCAATACCACAATGAAAATAAAACATGTTATTTTTAGGTCAAAGTTTCAGACAGTAAACTGATATTTCAGCTCAAAACTACAGTGCCTTTTTATTAAACACCCAGGTCTTATGCAAGCTCTGATAAAGCTCAAACTCATTCTAGAACTGTTCTAGCAGAACTTTGTCCTAGTAAAGTATTTCTTTTAGTAGCGATACTTGTTCATTTCAGTATCTATTTTCGATACTAGTTTTAGTATCGATTTAGTATCTGATTTTTGACAGCTCGAGCTTCCATATTACGCAGAACCAAATTAAAGTTGTAATTGATTGGGACAACCATTGATATTTTCCATAAAAGGTTATTATTTGCACATTACATGAATACTTTGATTTCCATTGCATTGTCCGTTTTTAAGATGGAATGAATGACTTGTATTTTGTCTTTTATGCATAAATGAATACTTGTCTGTTGTGACCTTGGAGGGGGAAATGGTTTCAAAGTGACGTCGCCTCCCAACAGGCATTCCTTTGATAGTTTTATTGTGTAGAACTTGAAATGGTGTATAAGCGTATCCCAGGATGTCCGTTATGATTATGATTATTATTATTATTATTATTATTATTATTATTATTATTGATGCTAAAGATTACTGGGCATTTATTTGGCACGATGAAGGTTATGTAATGGCTGATCTGCTGCGTGTTTGTATTTGTGTGTGTTTGCATGCCACGTACTGGGCTTAGTGCATCTAAAAGCTGTTCTACATTAGTGTCGTTGCTTGTGTGTTTTGATCTATAATTCTGTCTTTCAGGTAACAACTGGCAGTTTTCGTTCAATGTGAAGTTCTACCCTCCCGACCCCTCACTGCTCACAGAGGACCTCACAAGGTAAAGACGCTGCAAGAGTTTTATGATGGCTTATGTGCTACATTTGGGAGAGTGTGTGTGGCCTGAGCTCTTACTGGTTTAAAAAAAAAAGAAACTACAGACCTGAACCTGTGTTGCCAGTTCTTTTTAAAAGTTTGAACAGCTGATTAATTTTAGACTGTTCGCAGCGTTGCTAATGTCTTCTGAGCATCCAAATTATTCATAGAGTTTTGAGTTTGTAATCATTTTTCATTGCTTGCAAAGAGCCAGAGCAAGTTTCGGGGTTCCGATTCCTTTTTTCTGCCACCACTGCTACACACTGGTTATACATATGCACGCACACAACACGTGGTTCGCTGGAGGCACACAGCGTTGAGGAGTGGAATGTATGTCTAATGGGGCGGACAGCTCCTTAATCTGAAACGCAAACACACACACACAGTTGGAGACGTTTACCTTAGATGACCAGCAGCACTCACGGTTTATAAGGGCGATGTTGCCTTTTGTTGGGATTTAAAGATTTAAGATTACAGAGTCGCGCTTCTTTTCCTTCCCACACACAGTTGTAAGCCTAAAAATGAAAAGATAGTGTTTGAATTCTGAATTGCAATGTTGTTCGGGGGCAATAAAGTGTAGTGAGGCACTGTTGAATGGATGACTGAAGTTTAAGCCTCTGTGATAAAGAATGCCCTCCTTGTGACTTTTGGAACAAACAAACTTATTCTTTTCTTTTCTTTTTTGTATCTTTAAATCTCGAAATGTTTGTGAATTTCAACGTTACTGTGTCACCAACCAAAAATCGCATGAAAGGCATTGAAACCTGCAAAGCTGATTGAAAAGAGGGCAATTTGGCTCCGTTTCATTGTAATCGCGAACAACAGAGGCGTTCAAAGCGGCTTACAAAGAGGTTTTCATTTTCTTGTTGAGACTCGGGAGTGAAAGCTAAACCCCCCTCGTCTCATGCGTCTCTTTCTCGTCGCCAGGTACCTGTTGTGTCTTCAGCTGCGTGAGGATGTTGCCTGCGGTAAACTGCCCTGCTCCTTTGTCACGCACGCCCTGCTGGGGTCCTACACGCTGCAGGTACGGCGCGGCGTGTTGTGCGTGTTGCGCGCGTGGGCCACCGTCTAAACAATCAACGGCCAACCTGTGTTTTGTAAATTACAGGCCGAACTCGGAGACTACGAGGCAGACCAGCCCAAGCCGCTCGACCACATGAGTCAGCTGACGTTCGCGCCCAATCAGAACAAGGAAATGGAGGAGAAGATTCTGGAGCTTCACAAGTCCCACCGGTCAGAGAACACAGACAAGTCATGGTTTCCCCTGCTTCCTGTTTATACGTGACATTTTGAGGAGTTTTGACCATTTAAAAGATTGATTATTTTGTGTTAAATTGTTAAATTGTTGTTGCTCTGGCTGCGAACATCACTCGGAAACTCAAGTCGCTCTCCCTCATTTTATAGACCCTCGTTTAAAAAAATGGAGACAAAAGTGAAGTGAAACCACCCTGCTATGTGTAAATCGTATCCGCCCATATTTACAAAACATTTACAGATACATTTTACGTCATTTGTTTATTTAAAAGGCAGTTGGTTTACGTACTGGACAAATACTTGACCCCACAATAGTTTTTATTGTATCTAACATATTTAATTCATACGTTTTTTTTACTTTAAACACACTAACTTGTGTCTCATTTAGTATATATGAGACACAAGTGTATATTTAGTATATTGGCAGCGTTTATGTCTGCTGCGACTTAATTACTGAAAATGTATTATGGTCAGGTCAACTTCTCTTTTCCACCTCCATTCATGAATTTGAACATTCTAATGACATGAGTATTCTTTTTGTTATTATTCTATTCAGATCAATCAAAAAATATGTATACATAAAGATACAATAAGTAAGTAAAGTGTTTATTATTTAAGATGACAGTTTTAAGAATAGTGCATCCAGATAAAAAGAGTATTTTAAGACCTGTTCACTACAACCATCCTGCTGTCCTGTCAAAAAAGGCCTTAAAACACCTGAATCGCACACATAATCTATTAAGTTATAGTACTGTAAAACAAATGTGGCTTGTTCCTGATTATGGATGCATTTTCATTGGGGACTTTTTTACCCTTCAAAGGATATAATTTTATTGAGAATTGTTAATAATTATCCAAACTGTTGTGTTTTGAGATGTGCAAAATCAGAATATAATATAATAATAGTCTTTTAAATAATTAAAAATGACAGCAAATTGAGACAGAAACTTCTATTTTCATCTTTCAAACAAGGATATAATGTGATATTTTGGCTTATTTTAGGGTTCATTCCTGCTTTGTGCGAAGACATTTACAGGCACATTTTAGCGCATTCCTGATGATTTGTTTATGTATTATCTGAATATTTTTATCAAGTTGATGCAAACAAAATTTAATGAAAGTTAATTTTGGTCAATATCGCCCACTCCTACGTCTCAGTAACCCTTGGCCATACAACATCATACATTTAGAACATGAGAAAATGGTACACAATGGAAATGGGACAAATGGCGACCTATAAGAGGAAAAATGTCCATTTGTGTGTCCATTTTGAAAAGGTGTGTGCCACAGTTTCATTGAACATTCTTTTTGCCTCTTTTGTTGTAGGGGCATGACGCCTGCTCAAGCTGATGCCCTTTTTCTAGAAAACGCCAAGAAGTTGTCCATGTACGGCGTGGACCTGCACCCCGCCAAGGTAACGTCTCTTTATGTTTCCTGTTGACTCGTGGGATTAGGCCCGGTGTCTCTGATGTGGCCAGCGCTGGTGTGTGCGTGAATCTGTGCGTCTGTGGCAGCTGTACAAACACTCGGAGGCCATCGCCATGGGAACAGGCTGCCTCCCTCAGTGGGATCGAGCGCAGGTCATGAGCGGCAGGCATGTTTCTGTTCCAGTGTCGGTCGACCTCGACACAATGTTTTAGATAATTTATTATACAAGAAAGGGTCGACCTGCTCCTTTAAATTCATGCTCCAGTTGTTTCCAAATCGAAGAGGGAAGTGGAGGACTATTTTAGCAGCATTCCAAACATGTGGGAAATCAAGAGGAAGAGCTATTTCTGTCTTGCACTATTTAGTCTGCACAATATTAATAGTCCATTTACAAAACACATGTTGTAAATGTAAACCTGTTAAATGATTACTAGTTTACAAAAATGAAATGGTGCAGATGAAATGGACCTGGACCGTGATCTTTACAAAGCAAATGTCGGTCTCCTGGCAATAGCAGCTCTTTGTTTACTCAGTGAGACATCTGAAAGCCAAGGGAAATGATCTGTTGTTGCATCAGTGAGTGCATGTGTGTGATCACAGGCCAAGTGCTGAAACGTGCCTGTGGGGAGCAACACACGGATCGATGAGGGGCTAATAGCATGGCAGTGCCATGTGACGCGTGTCTCAGTCAAACTGTCCATTATCAACATATTGTCTCCTCCATTAGTGCAACAGATTTCCATGTGTATTCACTACTGTAATCAATAACCCTGTGACCAGATGGCCTTGGACTTAAAAGCTTTGCCAGTGAATTGTTCTCCCATCACCCAACTGGAGTGATTTGGTTCACATTCACTTTAAGCCTGGCAGCTTTAAGAATCTAAGAGTTCTCCTTCCTATGAAAAGACATAAACATGCAGTTGTCTTTTGTAGGACTCTGAGGGTGTTGACATCATGTTAGGAGTGTGTGCCAATGGACTCCTGGTCTACAAAGACAAGCTGAGAATAAACCGCTTTGCATGGCCCAAAATCCTAAAGATTTCATACAAGAGGAACAACTTCTACATCAAGATCAGGCCGGGAGAGGTTTGTGCTCACACCGCTGACGCCACTGCATCACTCTTTGTTTTTGTTGAATACATTTTTCTTTTCTTTTTTCAGACGGAGCAGTTTGAGAGTACAGTGGGCTTTAAGCTGCAGAACCATCGGTCGGCCAAACGACTGTGGAAAGTCTGTGTGGAGAATCACAGCTTCTTTAGGTATAACTCACACTTACTCAAAGGAGTTGATAAGGCTGTCTTGTCTATTGCCACAAAAATGCCCAGGAACACTGAGGCGGCCCATGTGCTTTGCCTGTGCAAGAGGGCAATAAGCTTCAATATCCTGTCAGAGGAAGAGATTCAATATTCCTGCCCGTCTGCTGTTGTAATGGAAATACTTATGCCTCATGTTTTTGCCAAAGCAGCAACACTACTGTAATGTATCCCTGTTCTCATGTTTTAACTCTAATGTCTGACTATCTTCACCCATGATCTGCTTAGATGCGCCAAGGGCAGTTGGCGCCACTTTGAAGCTTTATGATGAACAGTGGGGCTGCAATCATTGATCGACTAATCGTGACTAGTCGACTATAAAAAAATAATCATTTTTGGTTCATTTTTATCTGGACTATACCGATTCCAAAACGTATGAAAAGCCATTTTAGCCAAGACAGTGGCATTGGTAAACCAAAATGTCATAAAAGAATATACAGTTCTTTATTTAGAAATAAAAGCTTCCAGTCACAATATTTTTTGGTTGAAACTTTAGTTTAACAAGAATAATCTCTTGTCGACTAATTGAAAAAATAATCGGTTAGTTGATACCTAATATAATTGTTAGTCCCATTTTACGGTCTAATTGGCAAAGGCGGCTAATGATTTCAAAGTAGTGGTCATTGATTATAATTTTATGCAGAACTCACTGAGCTTTTGCCCATTTCATTTAAAGAAATCACTATAAATTACAATCCAAATCCATATTTTTGTAGATGATTGATCCCATGTTATGATAGTTAAGCCATTTAAAGTATTTTTCCCTTCCACTTTTGACATTTTAGTAGTGAGTTTGTTGTGAGTTGTGAGTGGCATTTTGTCACTGGCAAAGACCAATTAATGGGTTATCTTCACTTCGGTCATCATCTGTCCTGTACGTCCAGGTTAAACGCACCAGAACCTCCAAACAAGGCGCGGTTCTTGACTCTGGGCTCGAAGTTCAGATACAGTGGCAGAACCCAGGCTCAGACCAGAGTGGCCAGTTCCCTCATAGACCGACCCGCGCCCAACTTTGAACGCACCTCGTCAAAACGCATCAGTCGCAGTCTGGATGGAGGTAAAGCACCAAAACCTCACAATAGTTTGTCTGTGGATGAATGAAAAACTACTACAGGAATTTGGCCTGTGAACATGTGTGTGCGTTTGTGGATATGAACTGCTCAGCGGCTCGACAGATACAGGAAATGGCTGCAGCATATGTTTCCTTTGGAACAGAGAGACTGGAAAGACGGTGGTGAAACGAATGCAAAAAGAGCTTTATAAAATGAAAGAAGCACAACAGGTTTGTGCAGACAAAAGTCCACAATGATTCATGACAAAGTACAAGGTAAACATTAGAGTTTTGCACACTGTTATACATTTTAACACTTTGTTCGGCTGGTTTAAGATGCTGTTGTACAAATATGCGATTAGTATTCTAGGAAATTATTCAGGTTGTAATTTAGCCTGCAGGTATAAACTTGTAATGGTGGTTTCTATGATCTGAAAGCTGTGTTGCACTGCCCTCTGCTGATTACTTTGTAACACTGCAGCATCCAAAATTTACTGCATTTTTTATTTTATTTTTTGCCTGTGGCAGATTTCACTGCTCATTTGACCAACATTAATTTAAGATAATTCTATTGTAGATTTTGCTTAAAAAATTTTATTTTTAAAATTTTTATTTTTATTTTTTTAAATTTGGCAATTGTTGTCAAACTCAAGGCCCGCGAGCCAAATGTGGCTCGCCAGACGTTTTAATCCGGCCCGCCGAACATACAGGTCCGTGGGACGGCGGATCCGTAAGGGGTTAAAATTCCCTTACACTTGCGTCCTCCTACCTGTTGGACTTTTTCATTATATATTCCATTAGAACTTCTGTATAGATTCCGCCTGGACATTTTTGCTTTATTACAAATCCCAAATGCGGGATTACACGACAAGTCCCTAAAACACATTTTTAGTGAATTCACCTTCAGCTTGAAGCGAGAATTGTCAAACCCAAGTCATAAGTCCATGTTCCTTTTCCTGCTGCTGATGCATGAATATGGACTCAGTCTTTCACCTGCTTCAGATTTGTGCTACAGTGTCCACAAAGAACTATTACTAGGCTATATAAAGCTATTTGTTTCTTATAGTTTTAATTGTTGTATTTTTTACGTTATGTTTGGCCCGCAACCCAGCCTGAGCATCGAAATTTGGCCCGTGGCCCAAATGAGTTTGACACCCCTGGTTTAGGGTAATAGTAACATTAGGACATTCCATGGTGTGCACTGGGCCAAAATCCCCTAATGTACACAGAGATTATAATTTGACAAAAAATAAATAAAAACACCTTTATTTTTTTGAATTAATGTTTAAAGGGTCAGAAAAATGTGTTTGTGTTTAAATGTGATAGTGTCATAACCTCGGATGTTTTTCCCCCCCATTTGATCACGTTGGACTTTGCCATGAAGTATCTAAAAGGAAGATTTACAGATACCTGATGATTTCTCTTAGTGACTAGTGACCTTAGAAATCATTGTATTACAAATGTCAGCATTTTAACATCTGTATTAGATATTGTTGGCTGATGTTGCATGGATCTTTTGGATTAAATTCTCAGTAGCTCAGTACAGCAGATAAACGTTGCTCTACTTCCTGTCATTTTCAACATATTTTGAAACTTCCTCACAAACTGCGTATTAAGTAAAAGTATTATCCCACCAAATAAACTCCAAACTATAAAAACATACTCATACACACTTTAAATTACTACAAGAAAAACGTGAATTGCTCAAATATGTTTCTCTGTGTTTGTTTTTAGCACCGATGATAAGCATCACCGACACCAGCGCGGGAGAGAACGGCCGCGAGCCTCATCTAGACCTTAACTCTGACTCAAAGGTTTGTATCAGTACATCATATGAGGGTGCACAAAACAAGGGTTATTGTTTCCCTTTGTTTTGAAATATCTGCAGGCTTAGACTGTCCATAAGCTCACAGTCAGAAATAATAAACTCATTGTATATAGACCTAAGGGGAATTTTCGACAGTTTTGCCCTGCTCGTTTGACTTCTATTATCTGTATTAACTCAATATGGGGTGGTATTTGTAGTGGCAGATAGACGGCAGTATTATGAGAGTTATTTGTTCCGCATGCCTCCACTTCTCCCCTCACTGTCCCCGGCCCCCTCACCCTTCCGGCACTGTGGAGTTGACCCCGTCTCTCGCCCCTCGGTGGCTCCCTGTCGAGGCTGTTTTGGCACACTGTGTACTCTTGCACTGCATTTTTAACGTACTGTGACGTGTTTTCACTGACTAATGCTGTGTCTCTTTTCCTCTTTCTCCTTCACTCATTTGATCTTTTTTCTTTTCTTTTGCACGCCATCATTTCACAATATGTTAAATTCTCTTCTTTCTGCTGTTTCACGTCGCACGCTACAGTCCATGTTTATGTTCCCGCTTTCTTTCTCCTCATCGTCTTCCCTCTCCTCCATCCCGCCTTCCTTGGACACGATTTCCGAGCTCGAGCGCGCGCTATCCGACATCTCCGAGGATGACGCCCGCGCAGAAGATGCCCTGGGCACTCCAGACGACGCGTGGATCCTCCCCGCCGATCTCTCGCCCCTTTGCGATTTCGACCGTCCTCCCTCCCCCGCCTCTTCGCCGCACACTCCCCAAACCCCGCGTAACGTCGAGCGCTCGGAAACAGAGCACCATGAGATCACGACAAGTGCAATTGGCCGACGCTGGTTCTGTCTTAAACAAAGGATCAAGTACTTTTACTACCTTATTTGCTTCCTAGTTGTCATGGGCCAAAAGGTGCACGTCATGACAAAACTACTGGCAGCGCTGTCGAAGAAAATGTTCACTCAGAATTTGTGCGAAACTGCTGAAAAGTTTAAGACGTCCGCAGCCAGTTTCCCAACACTAATCACAGGCAACTTTAACGTGTCCAAAGATTACGTGACGTTAAAATGGCACTGGTCGGTCGCATATCTGACGTGCCACCTTCCGTCTAAGATTTTAACTTGGGTTTCGACACTGCCCTGGCTTCAGACGCATCTGCACTTGCCCGTCCTCACGTCGAGCACACTTGCACCTGTCGTCTACTCGCTTCCTCCCTCCGCCTCGTCCGCCCTTTCCTCTCACCTCTCCTCCTACTTCTTACTCACGCGCTCCTCCCTCTCGCCAACTCTCCTCACTGCGTCCCTTCACCAGTACCTCCTCAACCCGTCGCCGTTCTTCCTCCCCGTTCTCCTGGTGGTGTTTCTGTTAGTGGTGATGCTAACCGCCAGCCAGTCGTTGGCCCTCGCCCTTATTTTGGCGACGCCTCTCGGGCTGACGCTGTTTTACATGGAGAGCGTGATCCCCCGCCAAAGAAGAGCGGTGCTTCCCACGTTCATGACGGAGGACGGGTTCGACGACGCCCGCTTTAGCGCGCAGGAGTACGCAACGTCATATTTTAGGCAACAGACGTGGGCTCGAGATAAGTGCGACCCCGCCGCATAAACGTACCCAGTAGACGCCCGCCCCCTCACCTTATGTTGCTTCTACCTTCAATGTTTACACTGACTATCTCGTCCTTGCTTAAATCCTTGCTTGAGTTTCGCCTTTCCCTTCCCTCAAACCTCACTGTTTTAACACAAAGAATTAGAGTAGGAATACAGTAGTGTTGAAGTACCAGTTAAACTGTAAAATGTGTAATTAATATGAAATGAAACGAGTAGAGATAGCCGCATCTCGACAAAGGCAGACGAGGATTAATCGCAGTTTGCTTCAACCTAAATTTGCCCTGTTTAATGTCTTTGCCTTTTTCTATATGTTCACAAAGGTGCAGGGCACAGTTTAGATTTTCTACGTGCTTCAGTTGCTTCTGTAAAAATGTACAGTACAGTTCAAATGCAGTTTATAGAAGTCGTGAATGCAGTATTGTAAATGTTTGTCGTTTTGCCACGTTTTGCCTTTGTGGTGCGTTCAAACGTCTAGATTAGTTAAATGATTGACTACTATATATATATATATATATATATATATATATCGGGTTGAACCTTTTTAAATATGCAAGCGATATGTACGGAAAGATGCAAGAGATACATGTGAATAATAAAATGAAAGAGTATTTATCGTTTTACGCTTAGTGCACGCTAGAGTTTTCTAAAGATGTTGTCACGTTGCGGAGCACAGACCAGCGCACACAACACACGGCTAATATAAAACCCATCAATATTTTCCATAATCCATTTGTCTTTTTAATTTTGATGCCCACATATTTATTATTTTGACCATTATCACTAATATTCAAGGTGGATTTGAGTACTGGTGATGCCGAGGCTGCCACCGCTCAGGTCTGTCAGCGCTGTTGCAATTCAGTGATTAAAAACAAAAGTGTACGGCTGCTAAATCTAACTTATCCCTCTCAATGATTTCGCTGCACCCACAGTCGCCCGGAGCCAGTGAAGCTGCCCCCGCTCAGGTTCAAACTCTTGCCCCTTTCTGTAGTGCTCTGTCAATCATCGTGCTCTCACTGAGTCTGGAGGTTGTACGGTCTGCATTTCCAATCAGGAATTCACAAAGTTAGATTCTGCAATTGCGTTAAACCTTTTCTCGTTTCCTGGATTGGAAAAGCAGATCCTGATTTGACACCGTTTTTACTTTGGGCTGCTGGTTGTGGCTTTCAAGTTTCACATTTTAATTCATAGTGTCTTTGTGGTATTTTAAGCTTGGTTGGGTTTTTGAGTGCTTTTATTTTATGTTTGTCAATTGTGTTTTATTTTCCTTTTTTAGCGGTTTATGTTTATATATTCACTATTATTTGGTTCACTTTAATATCTGCATTGGTTTTATTTTGCCATATGTCTGCCTTTCAGAGTTCTGTGCATGGGGACAATATTTATGTGAGGCACAGTAATTTAATGTTGGAGGTTGGTACTGGCTCCGTCTGATGGCTGAGAAATAAGAACTACATGTTTCCATGTACTCTGACGCCATCAGAACTACACCTGTCTGTGTTCTGTATCAGACTTCGTGCTCTCAGCCTCTGTGCATGTCTTGCCTGTGAACTGAGATTTTCACATGTTTTATACTTGTTTGGTCTGGTGTCCTTTCCAACAATGCAGCCAATTACAGCCAGCAGGGAACATTCTCTTGTCAGTGTGATATATGTTAATTGACAAAGAAAAAAGAAAAAACTCTTTGCTAATAAGACCACTGTTGTATTTAAGGAGTTTTGAATACTTTATACCCTTGCACCTTCCCTGTTCCCATGCTGTCTGTTTACAATGGCTGCTTTGTGATGAGGTCAGGAGGTGTGGGAATGTGAAGGCCGATGCATTGCTAAGCATGCTCTGCATGTTGAGCGCTTCAGTATTGGTCATGTTCAGAGTGTCTAACACAACTAATACAGTTTCCTCCTGTGAAGCCTTTGTGGTGATTGTTCTCAAGCAAACGGTGTGATTTGATAACTAACTAAAAGCTAAATATTTCCTTTTATAAAAGAACAACATGGAGCTGATTGACTGTGAACTATACTTTAATATGCATATTGGTATTAAAAGAACCATATGTAAGATCTTTATTTCTTTGACTTTTATAAACTTGACCAATCTGTGTCCCCAGATACAAAACAAACATGTTCAAATCAAATAGAGCTTTTGCTGATAACCACGTTAATGCTGATGTATTCTTAATTACATAAACATGAACAGCCGCATTGTTTATTGATTGTGATTGAGACGTAGCGACTGAGAAACGAAATTTAATTTTGTAGTGGAGGCTGTGTGGCTGATTCTGACAGTGCTCCACAGATGATGTGCTGACCAAAAGGTCACAGTGGGTGTAATATCATTATCAGCTCCATGTTGTGTTTTGGTGTGAGGAAAACTGCTCAATAAGATGGAGTTGCCCTGTTTCACTGCAGCACTGCTTCTGCTAACAGCACTCCAATTTAAAATGCCAGTACATTTGCTGGAACCCCTCAGGGAAACTAGTCTTATTTTTAAATGTAAAGTGCTCCAGTGAGGCTCGGTATCCATCATGTTGTCTTTCAATTGACAGACTAAAGTTCCTGTAACATTATATGAACCAAGTTTGTCCCTGTCCCCCTGCCCCTCTCCCTCTCTGTCCCACACATTCCCATGCACATTTTCTGACCCAAACTTCCTCCTCTCTCTCCCTTTTACCGCTCATACCCTTCCCTCCCTCCTCTTCTGACCCTCCACCCCAAACCCAACCCAATAGGACCATGATAAGACCCAGGATGAGGTTCTGAAACACCAAGCTAGCATTAGCCAGCTCAAGCGCTCCTTTATGGAGGCACCGCCCCCCTCGCCCCCTCAGCCCAACCTGTGGGAGAAACGTCTCACCTCTTCTCCCGCTGCAACGATACGCGTTCAGCAGAAGCCAGTGGTACGTCTGTGGATGTTTGTGACTCTGCAACTTAAAGAAAAGTGCTGGCGTTTGCAGCGTGTTCGTTTTTCACACTAATTCATCTTCTTTTCAGCTGGAGACTCCAATATGTCTCGGGTTTATGTGTGTTTGCGTGGATACTAGTGCACATATCTGTCTATATTCTTCTCTATCTCTATGTTCTTATGTCTCTCTAGAGCCTTGAAGATGAAATAGTATCAATTCTCTTTGGATATTTCTCTGAACTTGATCTTGACAACTCAAAACTAGATGCCACAACATCGACGTGGCACCAAACGTTGTCTACACACGCCGCCAATGAGGTGCTCCTGCTCGCTTCAGTAGCATGGAGTCTGAATGCCATGTCCTAGAATTGAGATCCTTGTCCCTGGCTTGTTTTGCTGGCATCATTATTATTATTATTATTATTATTATTATTATTATGCTAAATAGATGCTAATCGATACTGAAACTAGTATCAAAACGGGATACTAATTTGAGTAAGTATCGATGTTGAAAAGAATCACATAAACAGGAAAGAATTTGACCTTTCCTGGACCGTTTTTGTATGATTTTTGAGCTTCTTTTTTCTTTTCTTTTTTCATAGTGATATAAAAAATCATATCAAGCCTATTCTTTAGTATCAAATTCAAGTTTGGAATGATTGCACCGTGGCAACACCAAAGCTAACTGCATTTTAAGTGCCACGTTGTCTGATCTGTGAATGCAATATTTTGTACCATCAGGCATTTGACCTGAATGAGCTTTACAGGCATTTTAAACACCGTGCTGTAGACGACCGTAGAGGTGAAGCACATGGCATGTATTGTCCGTTTCTGTAGGAAATCGCTTCACTTTTTTTCCCACATTGTACCCGTTTGATTTGTCAAGCAGGTGCACTTTTATGTTTTCAATATGATTTCATTTACCCTTTGTTTTTGCTTTTATTTTGAAACCTTTACACTTCCAGCTCTGTTCCTTTGCTTGACATGTTCTACTTCTTTTCCCAAATGTTTTAGTTGATGTCTCCTGTGCAAAGCCGTTTTGAAATGATATAAACATGTTCTAGAAGGAGATGAATGAGTTACACGAGCACTAGGCGGCACCATGAGCCGTTAACTAGAATGACGTTAACCCCGTTTTGTGATTGTCATGGAAACCTTTCTGTTGTGCAGGTCACCGTGTCCCAAACAGAAACGTCTCCGGTCGAAATCGTGACCTCTGAACCCAAAGAACCAGTTAAGGTGCCCCTGACTTTTAATCTCGTCTTTCTACAGAGTCCATCGCTGCGTTTCCCATCCATTTCTATATGATTTTGCACATTTTCAGAGTCTGTCTTCCATAGGTCATTGTCATTTAACCCCTTATTTTCAGTTGTCGTTTATTTTGTATCCCCCAATGATCATTTTATGCTTTTGTTTCTGTCCCCATGCGTTTGTTGTGTGTGTGCATCTCATCGTGGAACATGCATGTGTGCGTGTGTCGTGTGGCTGCGTACAGACGGCTGAAGTTGAAATTGAAGAGACCGTTGTTGTCCAAGAGGTGTCCAAGGCGACCAAACCCGTGATCGTAACGGTGGAGAAGGTGCCGAGCGAGCCGCCGGTGAAGATCGAAGAGGCCATGACCGTCGCCGAGGAGGAGAAGGCGCCCAAGCGAGAAAGCGTTTCATCCGAGAGCGAGAGCGAGGAGGAGGCCGAGTACCACCCCAATGTTCACGTTTCTCTGTCCCACACCCAAATACCAGAGGAAAAAGAAGAGGAGATGGAAGAGGAGCCAGTCAATAACGACACGCCGGCTGATTTACCCCCCGCCACGCGAGACACGCCCCCAATCGAGGTACGAGAAGTTGCGTTGGAGACCCCCCAAAACGTAGCCCAGCCCCAAGAAGACGGAGTAGCAGTAGAAGAGGAGAAACCGGTCGCAGAAGTGGAGGAGGAAGAAAGCATGGATGACCCCATGGTGACCCCAGAGGAAGCCCCTAATGGTCTCCCATTGGCTGACGACGCTCCGGATTCCCCGAGACAAGAAGAGCCCAAAATGAACGGCCAGCCCCTGACAGTGGAGACAGAGCGCCACCCGCAGGTTATATGTTGCACTGAGGTAAATTCATCTCCAGGTCGAACGTGGAATCGGCTTTTCCCAACCGTAGACACCCATTTGGCTCCTCCTACTTCCTGCTTCCCACAGTGCTGGGCCTTCCTTCCTGCTTGCATGAATATTTAAGCCCCATACTATTAAACGGCCACGTTATTCATATCAATACAATGTTCATGATCCTATTTCAAGTGCTTTCATTCCCATCATTGATTCCTTATTTATTCGAGGCTAATTTGATTTAAATATAGCAGCCAAATTCCCGTTGAGCGCGACATTGTTGTGGATAAATGGGGCTTAATTTGGGATTGCACGGTGCTTTCGGGTGCATGCTTTTTGCCTCGCCTCGGTGTGTGCATGTTTTTGCATTTGTCTGTCCCCCACGTGTTTGGCAGTGATGTTTCTCATTCACTTTTTGAAAACGGCCACCGCAGACATTATTGCCAAACATTTTAGAAGTGTACCGCTTCAGTCAGTTCCGCGCCATCTTTGCATGTTTACATTTTGAGTGTCGTTTCATTGACAGGTTTGTTTTTGTTCCATTCACTTATGTTTCATTCATGTTTGTGCCGTGATGTTCCCGAGTCTTGTTGTTGTTGTTGTTTTTTGTTGTTGGAGCATTGCATGAATCATCTCATTGCTGTTGTCTTTCTGCATTTTGAAGGAAAGACCAGGGGAGGGGCTGTTTTGCATGCTTTTTGCTTGTTTGGCGAACGCATAGAAGCTTTTTTGTTGGCAGGAATATGGCTGTTTGTTAAAAGCAAATGTGTTAGATACAAATGACCAAAAATACTAACTGTCTTAATACTTTTTTTTATTATATTAACCTCTTTCTTTCCCCCGCTCTCTTCTTCTCCTCTTCTCCTTTTCTCGCTCCTTCAGCCTCCGGTGGTAAAGACAGAGATGGTGACTATTTCAGACACGTTTGCAGCCCAGAAAACTGAGATAGCCACAAAAGAAGTGCCCATCGTTCACACGGAA
This sequence comes from Chaenogobius annularis, assembly GCA_015082035.1. Classification (NCBI taxonomy): domain Eukaryota; kingdom Metazoa; phylum Chordata; class Actinopteri; order Gobiiformes; family Gobiidae; genus Chaenogobius; species Chaenogobius annularis. The sequence continues at coordinate 715,739 of BJKM01000309.1, read as the reverse complement.
ACCAAGACCATCACATACGAAGCCGCACAGGTGCACACTTCAGTCAGGCAGACTAGAGACACTAGAGTATTTAACTGCACGTCGAGTATTTAACTGCACGATTTAAATGGTTTATTTCTCCACAGGACTATAATCTAGATCAAACACTGTTTACTGTCAGAGGGTTAATACTCTGCTGTGTTTTGTTGTTTTTAGTTGGACGGGAACGGGGACGCCGAGCCCGGAGTGTTGATGACCGCTCAGACAATCACCTCTGAATCGCTGTGTACCACGACAACCACACACATCACCAAGGTTTGTGTTCAAGTACAAGCTCTGACACTCCTCGTTCTGAAACGTGAAATAGAAATATGAAATCAGCGGGACACTGCAGGGGAACGGGAACAAATCGGACGTGTCTAGATACACATTTGAAACTTCTTGTGTAGTTTATTAAGAGAGAAATGTATTGCACGTTTTTCATTGTGTAATGTTTTCAATCAAAATCAGTCAAAATGTATGTGTAGAGTACAGTCCACATATAAGTAACTCAAAGTGCGTTACAATCATAAAAACGCATAAAAAAATCACAATACAATGTGAATCACAAGACAACAATAAATACTTTAAAATGTATAATAATTTTGCAGATAAAATTCCTTCAATCAAAAGCACAGCTAAACAGAACCGTTTTTAGCCTGCGTTGAACCCAGGGGCCTGTCTCATGACCTCAGGGAAACTGGTCCAGATTTAACTCCATAAAACTGTAATTCTGATTCCCCATGTTTGGTCCTGACTCTGGCACCAGCAGGAGGTGCAAAAACAAAATGAAAACCCCAATAGAGAAATAACGGGAGCTGAAGTTTCCACGACTACAGTTTAAGTGACCGTTAACCTGCCATTGAGCATTTCTTTACGTCTCTGTGACCTCTGGTTAAGCCTTTGAACTAAACCTCTGACTTTGTTTTTTAGACTCTAAAAGGGGGACTCTCAGAAACCAGGATTGAGAAGCGCATCGTCATCACCGGAGACTGTGACATTGACCACGATGAGGTCAGTTTTAATTCACACGGCGGATTTTAGATTACCGTACATTAGCTATCCCTATGTCAGTACTTCAGTTGATATTTGAATGATGCTGTGCTGCCCCTGAAGCATCATCTGTCCGTATAACTCAAGAATGCGGGGGGGAATGAACAAAATAGATGCTTCCTACATATATTTATTCTTTTGTTTACAGTTTTCCAGTATTTGTGTTGAATATCTGTCTTCCCTTTGACTTCTCTTCAGATGTTTAAAGCTTAGTAACATTGTTGTCACACACATGACTTGATAATGTGCACGCCGCCTCATCCATGGTCATTTACGTTGCTCGTTTGTCTTTGCTGCTGGATTTACTCATGAACAAATGTAAGAAATCCGTCTTACATTTGTTACAATCAGATTCCCATTAATCCGATGTGACAATTATTCATAAATCCAGCATTTGTGTCATTTTTATGGTTTTGCTTCTTCTTCTTTTGTTTTGTTTTTGGTTTACGTTTGCCGCACCACTGCCTGCTGTGTGTGATGCTGCCCCTTGTGGTTCCCCGTGGCCCCTACAGGCACTAGCCCAGGCCATAAAGGAGGCCAAAGAGCAGCATCCTGACATGTCTGTAACTCGAGTGGTGGTTCATAAAGAAACTGAATTGGCTGAGGAGGAGGATTGACTGACGCAGGTAATCACAGCAGTGGAATCGTCAGACGTGCAGTCATTTTGTCTTGCATTTATCGTGGTTTAGGATGAAGTAGTACAAAGTGAATTGACTGTGAAGTTAAAACACAATAGTAAAGAAATATATTTTGTTTGAAAGGTTAGTCTCCTCTTTAAATCAGGTTTTGTTTTAATTATAGACATATAACATACTTGATATTCTTATTTTAACAACAATTACCTCAACAGCTGCAAAATCATTTAGCGTTTGGAGATGAGTCGGTCTGTAGCCTCGTGGCGCTTCTCTTTCTAAATGAATGCCTCTCGTGTTGTTGCCTTTGCAGAGCTGAAGTGGCCGTGGCGAGACACAAACTCTTTGAGAAACCTCGAGATGGAGAGACACTTCTAAACAAAGAAAAGTAATATCCTCGCCCTTTTCCAGGGAACAAAAGAACCACTTTGTTAGCTTAACATTTGTAGCATGTTTTTATTTTTTTAATAGTGGGTTGTCTTTAACTGTTTATTTGACAAAGAAAGACATTAGAGTTTTATGTGTCACAGAATGAAACTATAGGGATGCACTGATAATCAAGAGGAGAGTAGAGGCTAACATGATAAATTATTGTACTGGTGTCAGTACTACAATGTGGGACCTGTATGTTTGTTCTTTCCCCAAGTCTTCAGCAAACGAACCTGATGCATTTCTAATGTTCACATCGCCCTTCACTTCAAAATGTAAATACAGAATGTGTTTACTCAAGCGAGCGGTCACATCCAACAGCATCAAAGGAAGTCTGACTGCAACACTTTTTTTCTACTGTTGTTTTTTGTTTTTGATATAAAAATATTTCTTCAGCCTCATTCCTAATGTGAAAAGAAGCTACAGTTTTTACAAAATCTTTTGAAAATTAGTTTTGAAAAATGTGTTCAAAAAGTAATTTGGGTACATTTTGTTTGGGGTTTCTAATAAATACACATTGGTTTTAAAACATTTCAGTTTTTATCAACATATTCTCATTAGTGTGAGTTTATCAGTGTGATATCTTTTGGGCCAAGCGGCCAAAAGACAGTGGGAGACTGGACTGGGACGTGAGCACTTAGTCCCCTGCTTTATCACATTAAACAACAGTGATTAAACACTTCAATGCGATTCAATTTAAAAGCTTTTTAAAAGCCACAGTCGATGTTTAGGTGTTGTCCCCCCATGACCCTTTCATAGCAGCTCTGTTGTAACTGGACAAGAACGATCTCTTTGAAACTTGTAGTTTACATTTTTGTTTAAGATTGAGAACAGTTACCATGAGTTACCATGAGCTCTGCTCCAGGTGAAGGCACCTTTATCAGATGTTTGTCACAATACTCATAAAACAGCTCAAGCGTTTGTAAAATGGCACAATGACATGTAAAAACGTGTTTATCTTCATTTAGAACCAGCTGAAATCTGACAACTGTCGACTGACTCAAAATGTGGCGATTTTATTTCTAACATTCATTGTAATTATCTTTTAATGGGCACATCAGCTTTGCTGTTCTTATGCAGTTAATGCCATTCCAAACGAGCTTTAACCTCTAGTGATACAGAGGCAAAATGATTGAATATTAATGTAAGAATTTGGTGTTAGGCAGCTGTGGAGGCTTGTGCTTTTCCCAAAAATATTTCTGTAGAATTTCATATGTAAACTCTGTAAAACTGCGCTGACTTCTGGGCCATCATTTCAATGTTGTCACATTTTTAAAGAAAACATCCCAATCATTTGATTTATTTTCCCCTGCCATTGTCTCTGTCTGATCAAGGAGCTGTGGGGCCAATGGCTCTGGTTTTGGATTGTTTTTGATCTGTGCTTTAAAAGAGGAAACAAAAAAAACAGTTGACATTAAGTAAAACAATAATGTAATATTTAATTGGGTGACAAATGATCTGGAAAATATTATGAAACTTGTAAAAATCCAAATCCAACTGTGCCCCATTGTTTCCTTTCATCCAGTGGGTCATTGCAGTAGATTTGTATCTAGCAGCTTCAGTGTCTTGTGTCTCCCACACATTCACAAACTCCTTGTGTTACACTGTTTAATAAAAGCATTGTTATATTTTATGACTCTACTACGGCGTCTTCTGTTCATCTGCTCGGTTGTTTATTTGGGTCTTTTCAAATTTTGTCGTTTGTTTTTAGGCGTAACAGTCAAAACCCTTGAAAATGTACATGGGACAAACGAATTAAATATTGGATATTAAACTATAGCATACAAGTTTATATAGTGAACCTGCAACACTTGAAATGTCCATGTGTAAAATGAAACCATAAGCATCAGCAGGTCTGCTCAGGAATGTGTCTTGTAGGCCACATTACATAAAATATACTTTGCAGACATTGTAAATCCATTGCAGGAGTCACGAGTTCTTCCTCTCACATTCTGCACTTCTGGAGCTTGGCCTCGAGGTGGCGCTCCTCGTCAGGGCCATCGACAACTCTGTTTCAACTAGAGATAGAACATAACGAGAAAGAAAGTTCATAGAAATGAGCTGCATTTATCAATCCATGTTTTTTTTTGACAGATTAGTTGACGTTATGTTGTATCGAACCTGTAGGATTAGATCTTTTAACAATATGGTTTTCAATAAGGGAGGACTAACCTGGCTCAGATCGATATGAGCCATGGATTAGGTCAACGGAATGACTGCGATAACTTCCGAAATTATCATGAGCTAAAGAAACCTGCCTTTTTCTAATAGAACTATAGAATTTAGAGAAGTTTGTGAACAAAACAGTCTAAATTCCAGAATGGAGGCGGAAGTGAAGTGTAACGTGATTTCAATGGAGGAAATGGTATGGACCTCACAAAATATGAAAAATCAACTTGGGTTTTGCAAATGAAACGTGTTGGGAAAAATACTTTGAAAATGTATTTAGTCACAGAAAACTGAATATCTGCGTCTGTTACACAGTCCCATCAGAGTATTGAACACTGAATACTTTCATTTCAAGTTGCATTGTATAGTTCTAGATAAAAACTGCTTTTTTTGTTTTTGTTAAGCATTTATTATTAGAAAGTCTTTATCACAAATTAGAGAAGGTGAAGAACCACACTCGCTGTAAGACCTGCGTTTCGACCTTATGATGAAGTTTGAAGCCTGAATTGTGTGCTAAAATACTGTGAGTAACGACCAGAATGCAACAGGTCTAAATTAGTCTTCTGAATGTGTATTTATGATACATATATTAGTGTGAGTGATGTCACAGCCTGGTTTCAAGACATTTACGGTTTTGTTATGTTTTGTTTATTGAATAGATGATTACAGACTTTGCCATTTTATCTTTTACTGGATAACTACTCAGAGAATTGTTGACTCTGCAAAAGTGTTTCATTTTATCGACAGATACATTATGAAAGTTATCATAAAAATATTTTTTCTCAAGTTCAAGTGCAATTTTGAGGCTTAACAGTTGTACTTCTTCAGTCCTTTGTAAGATTAAAACGTACGAAGAGACTACATTTCTACACTGGAAATACAATATTGTTGCTTGTTTTTTGTTGTAAAGGCTTAAACTGATCTACTGCTTGATTTTAGCCCCAGTCGTCACTATTTGGGGAGAAATAAACCTTTGCATAATAAATAAAATGTCCAATGAGCTGATGAAAGTCATTTGGACAAAGTGTCTCCTCACCCTGTCTGAGTTTCCAGTTGAAGAACACAATGAGTTGGAGGAGAATGAGACAAACGGAGACGAACAGCACAAGTCCACAGAGCCACAGAAGGAGCCGGATGCCCTCCCCTGAGTCGGAGACGTTTCTGAGGAGCAGAGCCAGATCGGCCCAGGGCGCAGCCAGGACCCCCATCGTCAGCACGGGAGAAGAGAAGAACACCTGAAGTATGAGCAGGTAAGGTGGGGTCAAAGGCACTGTTTAATAAAGATCCACTGTGTAACTTTTCTGGTGGAGGCTAACGATTGCAATATTTAGACGATATTTTCGTAATCACAAAAGAGCCGAAATATCACTTTATATTTGATGTTTCTGTCTCTTTTTGATCTCATTTGGAATCGTTTTAATTGCAGATGATGTACTCCATGTTTTACTTTTGCAGAGCTCTAAAACGGCAACTAGGATCTAATTTTACATACCTCTAGTTCACACCTGGGCATTTGTGGCCCCAGGGGCCGGATCAGGCCCTCGGCCTGTTTTAATCCGGCCCTCCTCCCCCGGGATCATATATGTTTTACTCTTAGTTTCTCTTATTTTTAACTGTCTTGGCGCTGTAACATGTGTCTGCACTTGTGTCCTTAATAAAGATGACATGAAATGAATGAATAATAGATTCAGTAGCCAGTATTTTACAGAAAAGTGCTTATAATGATAAGAATTTTTTACACCAATGATCGCGGGCCGGCCCTCCGCCACTCGCCTGGATTCCAATATGGCCCTCGAGGAAATATAACTGCCCACCCCTGCTCTAGTTCCACTGTATGGCATTACATTTATGCATCTCCATGGAGACAAGCAGGTCAAGTTACAAGTCAGATCTGTGGAGTGCTGACGCCGCTCACAATAAGAATGCATACATTTCAAAGTGCTTTTGAGGAGTAAAAATGCCTGTACTTTATAATAACAACACCTTAATTAGCCTTAGGAATTGATTTAAAAGGTGTATTAATGATGATTCAGGTTGAGTAACTACTTAATCAAGGAGTTAGAGTTAGGACTTTGGGTTAGTGTATTAAGTAGTTTCTTATCTTGAAACATTCTCAATAAATGATTTATTCATCATTAATTAAAGGAACCGTAAGAGTTTGATTTGAACTTTCCTAAACTTGAATGGTCTGTTTCCCCAGATACAGGACAAACATGTTCACATCAAATTTAGCTTTTGCTGATCTATTCTTAATTACATAAACATTGAAGCGTTTCAGTCATTGGTTTATAAAATAGTCTAGAGATAAAGTGGGTTCTGTTGCCGTGGCAATCGCGGCAGCCATCTTAAGTATGAAGAAAGAGCAAAATTCTAATATAAATAATGTAAAAATAGAGCAATAAAATTCAAATTAAAGTGTTTAAATGAACATATAATGGTTTGTGGTCTTAATGAAGCAGAAAACTCTACCTGTGTCTGTCAGGACGTTTCCCCTCTGAATTATGAACATGAATATTCACATAAAAACTGGACTATATATTTTATGCAGAATTAAAGTGTATGTTTGTGTGTCACTAACACCACATGGGCACAACCATTGATCATTCTTCTGCTTATTTCATTATTACTATGCATTTAAAATCTGTTTTTTTCAAGATTCTTTCACATTATTTGTTAGAACATGAACTTTAGAGAAAGCGCAAACCCAAAAAAGTCAAATTATCAACGTGTTTTTTTTTTTTTACAATATCATGATTAAAAAGTGCAGCTCTATTAGTTTGTATGATTTCTTCAGTATAATTTTCCAACCCCACGTGGAGCTCGACCTGGACGTTGTTTACTATAGGCTACCATTACGACGTTCTCTCTAGCCTTTATTATACCTCAAAGGTTTCTGCTCTCAAGACTGTTCTCTGATCAGAAAGCAGAACGAGCCTCACAAGAGCCTCACGTTTGGGTTGCCAGATCCTTCGTCTAAATCCAGCTGGTTTAAACCTTCCACAGCCGTGTCTGCAGGTTAACGCTCTGGCAACACAGGTTCAGGTGTGATCGTAGTTCCTTTTCCAAAGCAGCTACAGTGCAGGTCATCTCACCAGAAAAGTTACACACTGCACCTTTAAATATGCACAGAATTATGTGGTCAAAATACAGCGTAGAGCTTCAATGACTAATCTGAGAAATGAATAATCCATTGAAACCATTGTTATTAAAACCATAGCCTCAAACAAAGAACATGTAGATCGACAGCCCTGAAGTAATATAGATGAATCTGTTACCAATGTTACCAAAGTGATTCATAGTCGTTAGTAAATATGTACTTACACTTTTTTACCCCCAGAAAAAAGCAGACAAGATTTCAAGACTTAAATCCATTCAAGTCGGTTAGAGTTTGTGAATAAAAGATCAGTTTCCTTATCGAGCTAGTTCTACTCTATTCCGTGACTTTGAAATCCGAACGAGCACAAATGAAAGTCTCCAACATGATTTTGAGTGTGGTTCATGTTTTGCGTCAGTGGTAGCAGCAGCTCTTGTGGTGGTGGTTGAACTTTGCTCAGGTCCAACAGTCAAACCTTGTGATTTGTTAAGAAGATTAGCTCCAGGTCTGCGAATGTGGCGGTGAAATGACATGTGTTTGTGGCACATTATATTCAAGGCTCCAGACTTTTTCTGTATTTTTATCCAAGTTTTATTTGTTCTCTAAGACAAATCATTGGATAAAAAGTTAAATCTCGTGTGCAGATTGACTTGATTTATATCGGGGATGGTCGATATATCTTTGCCACTATCTGTATCGCTGATGTTCAGGGGAGTTTTTTTCATATCAGTTGTTTATTGTTTTCTCGTGTAAATAGAAGAGCATCGAATCAAAAGTGGTTCCACTCCAGATTGGAGATAATACATAGTTATTACTTTTACAACAGGGAAAAGTTATCATTCCGTTTGACTAAAATTGCACCCAATTCAAACTAAATCTGTTTTTGAACTCCTTGTGAAGCTGAAATTCTGCAATTTTGGCTGCTAGTGATTTTAAACTCTGCACAGAGGAACATTTCAAATCCCTCTTAGATTTTTTGGGATAAGTATAAAGAGTAAAGCTGTTCTTGGAGGAATGCACTGACAAACAGTAGACTGAGCATTTGATGGGCTTTGGCAATTCCTTTTTCAGAGCTGAAGCCAATATCCCTTAAAATGAGACTCGTTATAAAGAAGAAAAACGTCATGTTTTATTTATTTTAGGGTGAATTTTTGTTTTTGGCTGTCGAGAACAAACTGACCCTGACACATCCCAGAATGGTTGATTTAACTGGGTTATAGTTTCTTATACCTGCCCAAGAGCCCGACAGAAGGGAATAAATGAAGACAATTCCTATTACCGTATTTTCCGGACTTTTAGCCGCTCCCCTATATAAGCCGCATTTGCTCTATTTTTAAAAAAACGATAATAAAACAATACATAGGCCGCACCTTTTGTATAGGCCGCAGAACTCTTTCCTTGACTTTTGGCATCGCATGAGCTCGTCCCGCTGTCCCCCTCCAGCGTGCTCTCCCCTCCAGCGTCTCACCGTACATTCATTGATGTTAAGCTTGCGTGCAGCCGCGCGGTTTCCTAGCAAGATCGATGGCCTTCAGCTTAAAACTTGCTTCGTACGAACTTCTTCGTTTGGGTTCCATAATGATGCGGCAAGAATTTGAAAATAATTTATAGTTGGTAATTTGTCGTCCGTGTTCTATTTGCTAGCTGAATAAAAAAGCAACATCTGCTTCTTTGCTTAACTTTTCTGTAGTTTTTGATTCCAATTCCGGTTAGTTCGCCCCTAGCGGTGAAAGAAAAAAACCACAGAAAAGCCGCAGGCCTCTAAATAAGCCGCATGGCTCAAAACATCTGACAAAAGTAGCGGCTTATAGCCCGCAAAATACGGTACTATATTAAGAGGTTTTTAATTCCATATGACAGGTTCTAATGTTTTCCTAGTTACGACTTTCTTTAGCGGTTTAGTCCTTGTGGTAAATATTTATTATCAGTCAAGTTGAAGTTTGTTAAGAAAATGTGAAAAATAAAAGTTTGGAAGTAGAGCAGAGTTCTGAAACAGAATCCCTCTGTGTGTGTCGTCAATAAAGCCACATGCAGTCTGATCAGGGGAATTTACCTGCATTTCGCCACAGCAGTGACGTGTGTGAATGAAGCCACAACTGATTTTCCTGCATTTTTTATCTGGCTATTTCCTTGCTAAATTGCAGAGGTTGCCTTCCCTGTATTTGTGTGAACAAAGCCAGAAACTTGCTTGTATCGCTGCCTGTTTCTTCGGTAACAAGCTTGGTTTCCCAGGTTACACTGTGCAGTTAAAGTCCATAAGAAACATTAGACTACACTTTTCAGTAAAACAAAGGGAAAGTGATTATAGCTAAGATTTTACCAAACAATTTGCTTGTGTTTTGGTGACGGTTCTCATGTTACTTCCTGGTTTGACATGGCCAGCAAATACGACATAGGTAACAGCCACGTCAAATCAATAACATCAGCAGCCTTTTACCATCTAAAAAACATTGCCAAAATCAAAAGTATAGTGTCTAAACCAGACCTGGAGAGACTTATCCATGCGTTTGTTAGTAGATTAGACTACTGTAACGGCCTGCTCACTGGCCTCTCCAAACAAGCTGTAAAACAGCTGCAGTACATCCAGAAACGCTGCTGCTCGGGTCCTGACTAGAACCAGGAAGTACGATCACATTAGTCCTGTGCTCAGGTCTCTGCACTGGCTCCCTGTGGCTCAGAGAATAGACTTCAAAGCAGCTCTGCTTGTATACAAGTCTCTCCATGGCCTAGCACCAAAGTACATCTCGGACATGTTAGTGCCATATGAACCATCTCGGACTCTGAGGACCTCAGGGACCGGCCTCCTGCTGGTGCCCAGAGTCAGGACTAAACATGGGGAATGTGCGTTTCAGTTTTATGCAGCTAAAATCTGGAACAGTCTTCCTGAGGATGGGAGACAGGCCGCTACTCTGTGCATATGACTGAAAGGATTTTCTTTGCACTTTTCTCTTTTATGCCTTAAACTATTTAACGGATAGCCTGAAAATGGCACCTTTAAATTTCTTTAAATTAAGGTTTTGTGATTTCTGTCATGTCTTTGTAATTTTAATGCATTATTTCCCTGTTGTGTGAAGCACTTTGAATTGCCTTTGTGTACGAATTGTGCTCGACAAATAAACTTGCCTTGACCTGCCTAGGTAGAGATAACTAAAAGAGGTTACGGTACTTAGCAACCAGATTGTAAGCAAGGGCCCAAATCAATTTAAATCATACAATAGTTATGATTTGACAAATAATTACACCAGACAACACCTTTATTTGGTTAAATGACTGTTTAAACTGTCATGCAAAGGTGTAAGTTGTGTACAAATTGTCTCTGCCTTTTTGATGGAATGGCGCTTTTTTGATGACGTCACAGAAGTGGTGGTATTCTGTTGTACAACTCAGCACCATTTAACTACTGTGATTTTCAACTTTTGTTTGTTACATTTTCTTCACAAACTGCAACTTGACAAAAAAAACTATGATAATTATTTACCACAGGGACTGTCTCATCAAACAACGTCATAATTAGAAGGTCAGAACTGAGTGTTCTGGCAATTTACTGGGAATTATGTGTGAATGTGGCTTTTAAGAGACATGCAGAGACAATTCACACATAACGGGCATATTTTTTGACAGTTTAAACAATCTTCTAACAAAATAAAGGCATGCTCAGGAAACATTACTTGTCAAATCATAATTACTTAATGCAGCTCATGTCCAACCAGGAAGTTACATCATGAACTTCACAAAAAATGTTCGAACCTGGGAAAAAAATAGGCAACGATCTATATTGAAATCTTGAATATGATCATGTTCACTGTGTTTTAGTGAAATGTGTAGTCCAACCTGTCACATGCACTTCAAGTCACGACGTGTTGGGGAGATTTGACACAGCAAATATTCGCTATCGATATCGGCTGAAACATTGGACCGTCCCAAATTCCTATTGTAATATATTTGTAGTATATTTCTATAATTCTTTTATCAAAGCCTCTGTCACTACTTTCCCTGAATCCTCATAAAGAGCTCGGCCAGTTTCAGAAAACACATTTATCTGCTCCTTGTTTCGTGCCAAATTGGATACAGTATTTAGAGTGCCTTATCTCCCCCCAGTCGGCCCACTTCTCCCTCCTCTCGTTTATGTCTGTCTCATCTTCACAACACAAAGGATCATTTTCTGCTTCTTAAGGCCGTATGGATCAAACACAATTGGATTAGGTTAAGCCTGGATTGAATCAACCTTGACTTGTTTTGCTGTTACAAAAGGACACTGTAGGACATTAACAGTGTCTTCACCGTTACTCACCAGCGGGACAGAATAAATGTGTGACTTTTGTTTTGTCAACCGTTTTTTAAGTAGATCACATCAACTATTTTCTGACAACGCCACGGTACGATGCAAAAAGAGCGTATTTGTTTGTTCACAATATGCTCAGAATCACCTGTTATTTATATGATTTGATTGGCTCACTGTATTTACTTTATTATTTCTCTGTTGTAAATAAAAATAATGATAAGACATTTTATAAGCCCTATAAACAAAATGGGATTACAACATTATGGTTTAAAGCACAACGTCTTGGTGGTGCAGTTAATAAGTTCATATTTTTGGAGCAAACAGGTTGTGCGGATCCACTTGTTATTTTTACATGGCCTTTTTTGATTCTGCACACTTACTTTAGGATGGATGTCTCGTTCCTCTTTAAATGATTTGAAGAACAACCATTGCCTGCTTGGTTGATGCAGGCGAAATTTAATAAACATTGCAAAGTTGGATAAATACTTTTGTAAAACCTAAAATAAGTTGATGTTTGCACGCACACAACACAACGGATACAGCACATAAACATGGTTACTTTGATAAAAAACAAATAAAAATGTGTAGCATTATTTAAGATGGAGAATACTTGATACTCGATGCCAATTTAAAAAAGTATACTGTATTTCCAACTCAAAATAGTGATACTTTCTTTATTTTACCATGTGGTCTTATGCGACAGCGGGGACGATATATAGTTTTGCAATATATTGTCACACAGTTTTGTTATCGTGTATCGTAATACTTTAACAAGTACAACACAACTTTGTTACTAAGTTACAGACAAAGCTGGTGTTGGTATCAGTTAATGATTGATTTAAAAAAGGGAGAAACCTTGTATTATAACTTCAGCCATTAATTTAACTTAATCCAGGAATTTGTCTGAATTCAGAGTAAATTATTGCAGTTCCTTATAATATTGAACCATAATACTTAATGCACCGTGTCGCCTACAAATAGACTTTTTGAAAATGTATTTGGGTAAAGTATTGCGTAACTTATTAATATCGAATTGCAATATGTTTTATTTATTTATTTGACAGGGACATTGCACACTAGATAATAATAATAATATATTGCACAAACCAGGGATGGCTATAAGATCATTTTCCTCTGTTGTCCCTGTGAGAGACAAAGTGGTCCACAGCAGGCAATCTATAAAATGGTCCAAGCAACAAACTATTTCAAACAAACTAAAAAACAAAGAAGAAAACACTCAACAGCGATCTAATAGAAATATTCAAATATAAATGTATTCCTACGAACATCAGATCACTGATGACTGCAGTTTGCGAAACATAGGAACTTGTTTCGGCGTTAAGGTGCAACATGAAACAATGAATAATAAAATAATAATAATCGCAAAGTTTAAAATCAAATCAAATCAAATAAAGCATACATAAATTAAGAATTTACTAACAAAATAATATTAGTACATAAAATACATACCTGATTGTCTTGTATGTACGTGTGTATCGTAATAGTATGGTATCAACAGCGTATCGTCCCAACCAAAGTATTGTCCTGTTTATGTGATTTTTAAAAAAAAAGATTCTTGTTCAAATGACTATCTCGCTGTTTCAATTTTATCCCATTGTCAGAAATAACCATAATTTATCACTGTTTTTCAAAGGAAATTTACATGGATGTTGAAATCCTGCAAACCAATGTATTTTTGTATCACCCAAAAAAACCAAATACAGTGTATATTTTTCACTGTATGTTTGTATTTTTACACATGTTTCATAATGTACAGTTGTTTATTTTATACCAGTTCAAGAATTCTGTTTATCGTAACTCTTTAACGCAGGGCTATTCAACTTTAGTTTCCTGAGTGCCAGATTTTGAGTCGTACAAAATATCCCCAACGCAGTTTCAATAAATCAAGTAGTTAATACAATTAAAATAACTTCTAATAGATTACAACTGATTACAACTGAATCTTTTTCTAGCTGATCGATAAGAATTTTGTGAGAAATCACATACAAAATGCTTTACCAACATTGCTTTCCAAAATTGCCCATCCAGTGACGTACTGAGTCACTAAAAATACCGTCCAGCTGTTACACACTGCACCTTTAAATGACACGTAATCACATTTAATATCTGCATAGACCCACATTTTATCTTCAAAATTGACACACACCTGCTTCATCGCACAACAGAACTCACACAGGGGTTGCTGCACACTGTCTCACCAGATGCTTCGAGGCGTAAAACAAAAAGCTCTTATTTAATGTTCCATAAACCCTGTGGACAGCTCAATCACACACTTCACAGGCTGCTCTTTCTGTGGTTTCTACTACTTTTCCATGGTTTTGAAGAGAAAAACACGCAGAGAACAGAAGGACTCTCCCTGTCATGGCTGTATTTTGATGCAGGTTTACTTTGGCTCATTAAAGTGCACTGTGGAGTTTTCCCATGGGGCAAAGGCAGAGCAGAGGTATTGAAATCAACGGCTTGGCTGCGGTGAGAAGTGCCGCTTAATTGAGTGATCAGGATCAATGCCATTGATCGGGTTTGTTGATCTGGAGATGGAGGGACTGTTTTTGCAGTTTCAGGTAGAAGTCTATAATGTGGACTTATTCTTTCATTGTCATTGAACATTCAACGTTAAAACCTTAGAAACAGTGTACAACATTCAGAGGAAATTTTACTTTTCTTACTCCATCCTTTTACTTACTACTATTTGAGTAATATTTAGTTTGAAGTAACAGTTTCTTACTGTAAATAAGTAAAAGTGTTGGTTCCCTTTCCCAGTTTGAGTGACAAAAGCTTTGTTTTCAATATAAAATTCTTTGAGCTTTTGTTTGTTTGTTTGTTTGTCTGTCGGTGGCTGATGTCTGTCTGTGGTTGATGTCTGTCTGTCTGTGGTTGATGTCTGTCTGTGGCTTGTGTCTGTCTGTGACTTGTTTCTGTCTGTGACTTGTGTCTGTCTGTGGTTGTCTGTCTGTGGCTGATGTCTGTCTGTGGCTGATGTCTGTCTGTGGTTGATGTCTGTGTGTTGATGTCTGTCTGTGGTTGATGTCTGTTCTGTTGCTTGTGCCTGTCTGTGGTTGATGTCTTGTCTGTGGTTGATGTCTGTCTGTGGTTGATGTCTGTCTGTGGTTGATGTCTGTCTGTGGCTTGTGTCTGTCTGTGACTTGTGTTTCTGTCTGGACTTGCTGTCTGTCTGTGACTTGTGTCTGTCTGTGGTTGTCTGTCTGTGGCTGATGTCTGTCTGTGGCTGATTGCTGTCTGTGGCTGATGTCTGTCTGTGGTTGATGTCTGTCTGTGGTTGATGTCTGTCTGTGGTTGATTGTCTGTCTGTTGCTTGTGCCTGTCTGTGGTTGATGTCTGTCTGTCTGTGGTTGATGTCTGTCTGTGGTTGATGTCTGTCTGTGGTTGATGTCTGTCTGTGGCTGATGTCTGTCTGTGGTGATGTCTGTCTTGGGTTGATGTCTGTCTGTGGTTGATGTCTGTCTGTTGCTTGTGTCTGTCTGTGGCTGATGTCTTGTCTGTGGCTGATGTCTGTCTGTGGCTGATGTCTGTCTGTGGTTGATGTCTGTCTGTGGTTGATGTCTGTCTGTGACTTGTGTCTGTCTGTGGCTGATGTCTGTCTGTTGCTTGTGCCTGTCTGCTGACTTGTTTCTGTCTGTGACTTGTGTCTGTCTGTGACTTGCTGTCTGTCTGGGTTGTCTGTCTTGTGGCTGATGTCTGTCTGTGGCTGATGTCTGTCTGTGGCTGATGTCTGTTCTGTGGTTGATGTCTGTCTGTGGTTGATGTCTGTCTGTGGTTGATGTCTGTCTGTTGCTTGTGCCTGTCTGTGGTTGATGTCTGTCTGTGGTTGATGTCTGTCTGTGGTTGATGTCTGTCTGTGGCTGATGTCTGTCTGTGGTTGATGTCTGTCTGTGGTTTTGATGTCTGTCTGTGGTTGATGTCTGTCTGTTGCTTGTGTCTGTCTGTGGCTGATGTCTGTGGCTGATGTCTGTCTGTGGTTGATGTCTGTCTGTTGCTTGTGCCTGTCTTGTGGTTGATGTCTGTCTGTGGCTGATGTCTGTCTGTGGCTTGATGTCTGTCGTCTGTGGCTTGATGTCTGTCTGTGGTTGATGTCTGTCTGTGGTTGATGTCTGTCTGTTGCTTGTGCCTGTCTGTGGTTGATGTCTGTCTGTGGTTGATGTCTGTCTGTGACTTGTGTCTGTCTGTGGCTGATGTCTGTCTGTTGCTTGTGCCTGTCTGTGACTTGTTTCTGTCTGTGACTTGTGTCTGTCTGTGGTTGTCTGTCTGTGGCTGATGTCTGTCTGTGGCTGATGTCTGTCTGTGACTTGTGTCTGTCTGTGGCTGATGTCTGTCTGTGGCTGATGTCTGTCTGTGGCTGATGTCTGTCTGTGGCTGATGTCTGTCTGTGACTTGTGTCTGTCTGTGGCTGATGTCTGTGTGTTTGTTGCTGCATGAAGCGGCTGTGTTTGTGAGCAGTCGGTGGCGTGGGTGGTTTTGGCTCAGAGTGTGTGAGTACCTACTGTAACTCTGTGGGAAACAAATACTGTCTTTTATTGATCTGCACCGAGAGGAAACGGCTCGCTCTGCGCCGCGAACACAGCCGTCTAATTGGGAGGAGCTGTCTCACACTAACCACGAGTAAAAGCAATTGTTTTTACAAAATGTTAACCTTTCTGAGTGAACTTAAAAGACTAAGCAGGAGATGTTTTGATGCAAGCACCTTTTAAATCTCTCGCTTTTTTTTTTACCCAATTAGAGATTCCTTTTCAACCATCTCCTTTTTGAAATAGCCAAATGACAAATAAGACTAAATTCGTTTTGGTTAAAGCTGATAGTGTTGCTTTAATTGGAGGTCTCATGTCGCACAGTGACAGGAACAAAGAGCGATCTCACCGCTGGGCAACGGGAATTGTCAGTAAGACCAGTAATGGATGAAGTACTCAATTTTAAGTAAAAGAACAGATAAAGGGGTTGAAAAAATATTGAAGTAAAAGTCCCAGACACAATAATCTGAAAAATATTGACTTAACCAATGAAGCATGACTTCATTCCCCTCTTAAAGGCAAAAGTATCGCCCGGCCCGACTACGTATATCGTCTATATTTAAAACTGTTATAAAAGACGGCAAAAAGAACAGAATGATCTTTCAAACATGACGGCAACGTTCTGGTATGTGGCACTTTAGTGGGCAATTCTGCTTTTGTGCTTGTTCTTTTGATACTTGAACTTCAACCACGTCATTTACAGGCACATTTCAGCACATCTCTCACGGTCTAAATATGTGAAATTGGATTCTGAGAATTTAATGACATTGGCTTTTTGACTGGACGACTGCTTGGATAGAAAATGTGAACGGTCTCGCAATGATGTTATGAATAAATAAAAGATCAGTTTGTTTTTTGTAGTTTTTGTGTAGGCCTAAAGAGGCACACAAACGTGACATAAAAGAGTACATTTTGGGTCATGTTGACATTCTTTTTCGAAATCAGTGCTTGTTTACTTGTATTTTTTAACACGCACATGTATCACAAGTAAAATCAGACACTAACCAATACTAGGATTAATTTGAGAAACAGTAGATACAAGATACTAGAAAGTGTCAGTCTATTGTCTAAAACTTTAACCAAAAAATAGCATTTTAAAATATCTAAATTAGTATGGAGAAGTGAAATCGAGTTTGAAATGATAGTATCGTGACAACATTAAGTCTTTTCACATTAGTTCATTCATTATTCATTCATTCATTGTGGAAAGTCTAAACTGAATTTGAGAGTCAATCTGTACCACATTTTGAAGTGCGAAATATTAAACGATAATATTGAAAGTACTTTATGCCCACAACTCTAAAGCAGGACAATCCCAGTAAACCCTTTTTCATTTGTCATATTAAAATAACATGAGCTGAAATAGATAAAGAGCAGAATGAATGGGCAATGGTGACAAAAGTGAATATCTTGATAACGACGATATTCCAGTATGTGTTAAAAGAAGATCTTTTATCTTCCGGATCGTTCTAATCTACGATGGATCATTATGTTGTATTTTGCACATCTTAAACCGCAATAGTGAACTAAAACAAGTTTAAAAAAATAAGTCCGCTTACTTCTGTGTTGATTTGCATTTGATTTAAGAACATACAATAGCTGAACAAAGTATGTAAATATGAGTGGCGTCTTGTCCGCAGGAGAATAAAGATGCTCAAATATACTCGAATCGCTCTAAACACAACTTCAAGTGGTTTAATGTCTTTAAACGTATTAGATGAGGTTTCATTATCCGAGAAATGTGAAATGTCTGCAAAGTGAATCACAAAAGTGCAGAAATATCAGCTCTTTTAGTAACATTATTACTATATACTATACTATACTATACTATACTATACTATACTATACTATACTATATATTCACTATTCAAACTTTGCACATCTTCGAAACAACATTATCTTACATTCGACTTATTGTTCCCCCCTAACTCACGGGCCTTAATTGATCAGTAAAATAATGGTGCAACTTTCCAACTTCCCTCTTGTGTTTTTCTTTCGCCGCTGTCATGGCAACCCCTCAGCCCTTGTAGCACGACTTACACTCTTAGACGGACAAAAACAGTACATGCTGAGGTCACTGGAGATGCTCATCGTCATAGTTACAGCCGCCGCATTGTTGACGAGACCGAGGCGGTGTCGCGTGAAAGGGCTGACATTTGGCCACCGTGACGACGGGTGGAAGCCGGGTGCACGAAGATGTTGACATTTACTGATGCCACAGCGAGATCTGAAAACCAAACTCCTCCGGGGGGCTCTGTGTGGACGTTTGCCTCTGGATTCAGGCGCCGTGATGGCGTTGACGGAGCCTCCGGTGCCGGGACTGATCCTTGGCTCAGATACAACCTCCTAAAGTTTCATTTTGTGCTGCAGGATTGTACCCTGTGTGTACACAAAAACAACAGCTCAGCGCTCAAATATCCACTGCTCTCTCGCTCCATTCTTCTTCTTTTTATTGGAAGGAATTGACACTTTTTTACCTCATGTTTGGTTAACTATTGCTGTGTCAGTCTTGAGCAGATCAACACTGTTCTGAATGTGTGAAGAATAGAATATCCACTGCATTGCCAAAAAGCGGCAAAAACAGCTGATGA
Organism: Chaenogobius annularis; assembly: GCA_015082035.1. Taxonomy (NCBI): domain Eukaryota; kingdom Metazoa; phylum Chordata; class Actinopteri; order Gobiiformes; family Gobiidae; genus Chaenogobius; species Chaenogobius annularis. The sequence goes on along the minus strand of BJKM01000309.1, from coordinate 696,927 downwards.
AAAGAAGAGTTGGATAAAGTGTTGGTCTGTACGTTTGTGCTTAATTATCTGCCCTGTTGTACATCATGATACAATTTTAGTTTGCCTTGGTGACACAATTGTGATTTTGTATCTGCTGAATGTCTCTCTCCACTCTCTTCCCTGTCTCTTGCTATCAATTAGGAGCTCTTTTCACCCCACTTTACGACTCTCTGAATGACTCACAACTATTTGCAACGCTGATTTACCTGTTTATGTCGATAAACCCTGTACAAAATGTTTGTAAGAGCAATTATTAAGCTGCTCATTAATCAATAACCAAGCGATAAATGTTAGTAAGTGCTTCGAAACAAATAATAAGTGATTATTAACGCCTTATAAATTGTTTACTAAGGAACCTTTTTTGTCCCTGTAATACTTTGATTATTGCTTTTATATGATTGTTATTGTGTTTCTATTGTGTCTTTTGTGTTTTTTGGAGCTGCAGCAACTGAATTATGTCCTTTTGAGGATCAATAAAGTGTTCTGAATAAAAGATGCTCTGGTCAAAAACATACAGTAATTACACAGAATTACTAGACAGAACAAACTAGAACAAGTCATTGGTTTTTGGAGTCGCTTGACATTGATCCATTTCAGGAGCAAAGGCAATTTCATATGCCACAAACTCAGCGTAATCTCCGCATTCATACTTTCTCACGGCACATCTGGTACTATTGTCAAGATTGTAGCCGTATTATTTTTCTTTCTTTTGTCCTGTGTTGTCCATATTGCAGCTTTAAATCGTCCGTGTTCATGTTTTGGCCTGTCAACATCGGAGCTTTATTTGTTTGCTCGCATTTGTACCATTTAAAGCTCCGCGTCGCCACTTCTTTTGTTGATCTGAACGTCTGTTTCAACGAGCCTTTTTATACTCGTCGAGCGTTCAGTTGTCAAAGCTTTTCATCATTTCCAGACGAATAACAGTAGTTTAAACAGCTCGTCACTGGCTTTGGCGGTGACGGATTTCGGTTGCGCGAGGCAGAAGCGTTGACACCGTTTTGACAGAGACGAGCCAATGCTTTGTTTGTCGCTCCTCGTAGTTACTGAGACTTCACACGATTCTGTGGTCCTGCTTTTTACAGACGGAATCACAAGGTATTCATCACAATCATGTACAATTTGCGATGACAATAATGCCGTGTGATAGCGTTGCGGCGCTCCGATGTGTTGCCCAATTACAGACGATGTCGTACCAGTGCAAGTGCTACTCTTATTATGACGTGCAATTACTCAATTCTATTCAATTCTTTTTATTTTCCCCCTTCATCGCGTATACACATGTATATACATATTACACTTTTACATATACCCACATGCATACATACATTTATACACAATACGTATATACATATATCCGTACACACATCCATATATATTTGGATGAAAACAGGATCACTCGCTGAGAAGCTATACGGCTTATAAACCATTGTGAGTCAAAAATGCTCATGGCGGGCAGATGTGGATTTTTTATATATATATATTGTTTTCATTAAAGTAAATAATAATGATTTAGAATTTAAAATATAAAAAAGTATATAAAACTCAGAACGGTAAATACTTCAAATACTTCCCCACAGATGCACTGGCAGAAAAAAATGTATAAAGTGTAAACAAAGGAGCCATGGAACGATTCGATGAGCTGCTGGGGCACTATATTTATCATCACAATGGTGTCAGAGTACATTGTACTGAGCAATACATTTGTGTGTTTTAGAAAAAGTGCAATTACACCTCCAAAAAGTGCTGCTGCTGAATGTGGAGGCTTGAAAAGGGATGAAAAATCTGTGAAAAATTCATTCATTCCATCCATCCATGACATTAAGTCTACTAAATAAAGTTGCTCTCATATATTTGTATTTGTCAAATTGGCCCAGTGGTTGCTGGGTAATGCTCTAGTGTGATGTCATCAATTGCAAACAGGAAGTAAAATTATAAACCTGAATAATCTGCAATTCTGGTATAAAATGTGTATAATTTTTTGCCAAATTTAAACTATATGTATTTTAACTGCATTTTAGTTCAATGGGTGATCCAACCTGACTCCCAAAAAGTACAAAAATACTCAAACAATCTACCCAATCACAGCCACGTTAGTGTTTGTAATCCGTTATTTTCCACCCCTGAAATACTGTACATATGGTTGAATAGTGCACAAATATACGTAATGCCGTCATTCGAACACACAAGGATGAACCAAAAAACAGGTGCGAGGGGGAACGAACGACGAGGAGGCGTCGACGGAGAGACTTCAGGTGACGAGGGGAACTGCGCGCAGCGTTAATTAGCCGGCACTTTGCGAGATGAAAGCGACACGAGGAGGTGAAGGAATGTCTCGTACTTGCGTGTCACTCACAGATCTGTTGTCGCTTGTAATGAATAATCATGATGAAATGTGTGCGAGGGAGATTAAGGCCGGCACTAATGGCAGGACGGACTCGAGATGTCCGTGGGTGGAAGTGAGAGACCGAGGGAGAGCGAGGAGGAGAACTGGAAGAGAGATGACACACACACACACACACACACACACACACACACACACATGCACACACACACTGAGCTGCGTGCACAATGTTTACCGTAGAGTATTGTCTGGGAATCATTTCATTTTGTGTCTGAGGTGAAGTTGACTGACGAGAGACGGCAATAAGAGGCGAAATGGCAAGACTAATTAATTTGCTAATTAAGCTGCAGTTTGAGCGACAAGGACAGATTGGAAGAGATGGCGAGGAAAGTACTGTAGTGGAGAGGCTTGACAGGCTCATTCAGACCAGTGTTAGAGGTGGGAAACATATCGAGATGTAGATAATGTTGTGAAGATTTGCACAATTTATATTTCGACTACATCGTTTATAGTAAAAAATGCTTCAAAAAGAGCTGATAAAATATGGAAAAAATTGAAAAATAATGGTGTAATAGTGACATTTCTGCACTTTTGTGATTCATTTTACAGACATTTCTCATTCAAATCTCAGCTAATAACTTTATTGGTTTAAGCTGGAATCGTCGCAAATATAGCAAAATATGCACTTATTAATGTGATGGGGCAGTAGTTATCCATGTACATTTGTAATTACAGAGTAAATATGGCATATTATAGCTGATATTCTAGTTTCAATCTTTTGTCCCCAGGTAAGTAACACAGACAATTGCCAAACAACACAAAAAAGATTTAAAGTGCACATGACATTTTTCTCATTATGACTTTGTATTGAGTTTGGTGGAAAAGTTCCTCTGGTTAATATGTATCAGTCAAGTGAAGATGTCAGGATGTGATGTCATCAATAAGCGGCACTCAATACAAAAATGCAACGACAATTTACGCACAACTGACACGCTTTTCTGACACTTTTACAAACAGTTAACAAAATAAAGTAGCCATTGGTTTTGTTATTTGTCAAATCCGAACTTTTGTGTAATTTGTGTGGATTTTGGCCCCCGTTTACAGCCCGGTTGCTAGGTAACAGTCAGATTTGCTGCTCATGTCCAACCAGGAAATAACATTATAAAGTTCACCTAACATTGTCAAATTGGGGGAAAATGTTTAGAAAATTCCGAAGTATAGTCATGTTCACAACATTTGAGTGAAATGTGTAGTTTAACCTGTCATTAGCACGTCAAGACAGAACAATAAAACACCAGCTAAAAGTGCTCACAGACCTGCTTTTCCAATTAAATGTCTCACCACCTGTTAATCTACAAACATGTTCTGAATTGCTTATGATTAGTGTAGCAGCCTTTTCTCGAACGTGAACCTTCCTTTATGTGCTTAAACTGTGAAACCGTAAACCTTATTTTGAAACGTAAATGGCAAAATCCCAAATCTATCCAGTGTCTGTTCCATATCTTAGAGACTCAAGGAGAAAGGCGACAGTAACACTGCAGCAGATACAATGCGATGGGTAAAGCGAGAGGCAAACGAGAGACTTATCCAGCCACTAATTCAGTTACCATGGCGACAGTTAGCATCAGGACCGACAGCGTGTTACGTAAGTTGGGCCAGCGGTGTCTTTCACAGCACAAATACGCACACACAAACGAAGCATGGACCATCCAACTATCCAGAACAATTTTTATTTTTTTCCAGAAATGATATTTTAATTTCATAACCTTTGCTTCCGGAAAGGAGAGTTATGGCTGGGAATAGTGATTTGAGCTGGAGGAATCTGATTAGGAGAGGTTATGTTTGGCTTCAAGCGGTTTGTACAGAAAAAGAAAACAGAAAAGACACTTTTCATCATCATTTGGTTCCTGATTTGTGAGTCCTGATTTGACTAACTGATTTGCATGTATTCATCTCAAATGT